>OX467715.1:28808972-29408972 GCA_950111635.1 Agelastica alni
GATTGAATGTAGTTGTTCGAGAAAACCTGCCCTGTACTGATGAGGAGCAATCACTCCGAAACTAGTATACAGGTGGTTTCTTCGAGCAAATAAATTCAATAGCCTTTTATCCTATTTAACAAGCATCTGTATATCTTGCTTCCAAAGATGGGGTGGTATACACGGTTATATATTAGATGTAATTCAATGCCTGTCGTAGGCATAAAGCCAGAGAAGTATTTTATTTTCTAATATATAATCGACCCACTTATACCAAGTATTAAAAATATGTAGGTACATACAGCAGTCATAATTTTCACATCCAATTTTTGCTGTCGGGCTTTATTATACTTTTATAGTTTATTGCAATAATGCAATTTTCTATAATTTTTGCAAATATATATATATATATATATATATATATTTATATATATATATATATATATATATATATATATATATATATATATATATATATATATATATATATAATATTGTCAAATAAAGACATTATTATTATTTTAATACAGTGAAACTGTAAGCAAGTCCGCTGCCTCTAATTGTAATAGAAGTTTCGCGGTGTGGTATGATTACCTTTTCAGACGAACAACGACGGTCCCTTATTGTCTAAATATAGAGTCCGTTGGTAGCAGATGAATCGGCTAAATTAGGACGAACCGGAAATGGAATGCGAAATGAGGTAAGCAGTTACCGGAAATGCACTAGTAACGCGAATGTAAATTAGAATGTAAGTTCATGGACCGTAAGTTGCTGACAAGCTGTCTAGAAAATTGTTCGCTAACGGAATGTAGACAAAACTTATTTAATCTATTGAGTTCGTAGTAGGCAAAAAATATTGAGAGAATGTAAATTCTCATATAACAAGCATGTCCCTCAGTTATACAATAAAGTTATTTATTTTTATTAAAACAAACAAAACTTTCACTGGTTTTGTCATGTCAAGACACTTAAATTGACTACTAAAAAATAGCGGTAGCTTACGCAACATATCAATAATGGATAAACCTGCGTATGTTTCTACAAAAAATACGCATCAAGTTACGAGGGCAGTTTGATAAATCAGTGACTTTTTGAATTTCCCGCGCAGTTACTCCAAATGCAACAGTGCTGCCGTCAACTATAATCTATCAGTGGGCAACTTTCTAATTTTGAGCAAGCTACCTCGTGCAGTTGGTGTTTGATAGCAGTTCAAAGCAGACAACCTCGTGAATTTTTACGAAAATGGAAAAAAGTGAATTTCGTGTGCTGATTAAGCATTACTTTTTACGTAAAAAATCCATCACTGAAACTAAGGACTAAGACTTGATAAATACTACGGGGACTCGGCACCATCAATTTCAATGGTTAAGAAGTGGTTTACAGAGTTCCGTTGTGGTCGCGTACCAGCACTAGTGACGCCGAACGTCCAGGTCGCCCTTAAGAAGTGATCACGCCGGAAATCGTCGATAAAATCCATGAAATGATATTGGATGATCGGAGAATGAAAGTGCGTGAGTTGGCTCATGTTGTAGGTGTATCTCAACTGAACGGGTACATCATAATTTACACGAATATTTGGACATGCGTATATTCTTAGAAGAAAATATGGACCAATCAAGGACAACGCCACACAACAATACAGAATTAGAACTAACAGGGAAGTGCAAAAACCAGTCCAACGACCAGAAGAACTTATGATGGACCGCAGCAAGTGGAGGCAAGTTGTAATGTCAGCGAAGACCCACCTCAGGTTATAAGCTTGTAAGCTACAGAGAGAGAGAGAGAGAGAGAGAAAGAGAGAGAGAGAGAGAGAGAGAAAGAGAGAGATAGAGAGAGAGAGAGAGAGAGAGAGAGTACGGAACGTGTATGAAGGTATTGGATTAAGTGCAGCTTGGTTCTAGGTCTCTTTCGGACCAGTACCTCGCGGTGGCGCAATGTGTGTTTTGCTATTTTGGGGCCCTTGCCGGGCGGTCTGCGGGTCGGGTATCCATTGTACGATGATACAAAAACACATGGGCAAGATAAAATGGGGCAACAGGCCTAAGTGTCACCGGAGGCAATAGCCAGACGGACTTAAATAGGGGTGGAGTTTTAAGTGAGTAGACCTGACACAGTCAGTGGATTCTCACAGTAGACCATGAGATTTTAGGCTCATAACCTCTCCATAAAGGATTTTTTCCACCTTTACAAAAAAAAATGCGCCAAACTTTTTGTGCGTTAAATATTCCAATTATCATTTAAGTGTACTGTGCCGGAAGAAACTCCGTTGTGACGACTATGGTGACACACAAATTGGCAATAACGGACCATCACACACAACATTCGACCTGCCCGATTTGCTAGGTCGACACATATTCCGGCTATAAATTTAAAAAAGCAATAAAAATCGACTGTTCATATTAAAGATTCGGATGCAGAAAGCATTTTTGTAAAGTTTGATTAAGATGATGGACCGCAACTTTTAATTAAAGAAAGATTGTTGGCATAAACAAAAAAAAATGTGCGTGTGTGTTCGTGAAAGAGGTCCTTTTGGATCGTTCGTTTCCAATTGAAAGGTCTCACCAGGGTTGATTTATAGCGAATATGCAAATGCGATGTCAGCATGGAGGGATAAATGGCGTTGTAATAAATCGATTTCTGCTCCAGTTATTGACCTGAGTAAACGTAGCGGTCAAATTCCCGAGTGCTTCGCCATTCGTCAGATATATGAACATCTAACACTTTCAATACTCGCCCCAAATTGAAAAGCTTGGCGTTTATATCACATCACGCTTACTGAATGCGACCGACCACTCTTAGATTTCTGCATAATCGACTGGATTTGGTTACTGACGTTTAACCAGAGATTTTAGGTTGATATCGGTTTATTAGAAAATGAAAGATCCCCATTACTCTCTAATATAAAACAAAGCTAATTTTACTGTTTGTAGCGCGAAAAAATATGTTAAAAATCTGAAATTAAGAAGCTGTAGGTTTTGGATGACGCTGAGTACAAATATAAAGTTGTCCTAAATGTGGCTCTTCCGGTTATACCGAAAGTAGACGCCAACTTTGTTATTTCAAATAGAACCTAATATATTTTATTTTATTTTCAAATTCTACATGAAATTTTAGATTTTTTTTTTTTATGAAAATAGTCGCAAAAAGGGTAGACCTATTGTGTGGGCCGCGGACGGCCCGCACTGCGACTATTAGAAGGAAAAGGGATTATAGAAAGGAAATGATCGTGGACACGCTTTTTAAAAAAATGTAGGTCATAGTTCTCTGGAAAAACTGATTTTGGAAGCTTATTCCATTCCATAGCAGCCCTGTAAAAGAAGGTTTCTTGATGAAGATTGGTCCTTGTAGTGTCAATTTTGAGAGTAAATGGGTGAGACTGATCAGTGTGCCGAGTTCTTCGGCCGAATGTGGCCAATGGTGATACAAGAGTTCTTATTTCTCTGGAGCATCGGCCATGGAAATATCTGTAGAGCAATGACTGGTCTGCAACTCTTCTTCTATGTTCTAGAGGGTAAAGGGTATCTGTAAGAGTTGAGCTGTTTATCAAGCGGATGGCTCTTTTCTGAATGAAATCTAGAAGACGAAGAGAATGCCTTGGTGCTGAACCCCAAATGTGCGAGCAATACTCCAGTAGAGGTCGGATTAGATCCTTGTACGTCGTCAACAGTTGATCAGGAGTAAAAAACTTCCTGGCTTTCCACAGAAAACCTAGCCTCTGGCTTGCCGACTTTGCGATGTTAGCAACATGGTCATGCCAAGACATATTATTGGACACCGTGACTCCCAAAATCGAGATGGAGGGACTTGGTTCAAGGGTATTTCCGGACATTGTGATGGGATGATTTGAGGAATTCACTTTCTTGGAAAACGTGGCACTTTGTGTTTTTTGGGCGTTGAACGTTGGTTGGTTGGGCGTTGGTTCCCCACTCGACGATTGCTTTAAGATCTCTATTGATGGAATCAACCTGTTCCTGCCTGAGTCTATTTGTATCATTCACCGAAAGTGATCGATATGATGTGAAAATTGAGACAAGTGTGCTATCGTCTGCGAAACTGTAAATGGGGTTCGTGGTGGTTTTCAAGAGGTCGTTGATGTGTAAAAGAAATAAAGTGGGGGACACGATGGAACCCTGGGGGACCCCGGCATTAGTTTTAAACGCATCAGAAGAAATACCGTCAACTGCCACATGTAAGGAGCGATCTTGCATGAAGCTCAAGAGCCATTGGCGAAGTTTGGTTGGGAGACCGTAGGCAGATAATTTACTTAACAATGCCTGGTGCCAAACGCGGTCAAAGGCTTTAGATATACCCAAGGCTATTGGAATTCACCAAACTTTTCAATAGTGTTTGTAAAATATATACACAATGTCCCATACCAAAAATAAAGTATTATCGAGATATTTTTATTTTATTAAAATTTTAAAAAATTCTAGTCCACATTTAATAACGATATCTCCATTAATAACGAAGCTAGTGACGTAAAATTGTAACCAATATACAACAAGCGCCTGCCTGTTAACTCCATGTGTCCAAATCATTGATATTTTATACAGGGTGTTTTAAAAACATGCACAATTTAAATCATTTATAAGTTGCTTTAATTTAAGGTGATATTTTATTATTTTTTCATAAGATATTAATTCTGAAAAGTAACCAATAGCATAAAAGGATTATTAATTGTGGATATCATTGAAAAAGTTGACTAGGTATTTTGTATTAATTTAATTAGATAACTTACATACAAAAATAACTAAATGTAATATAAAACAAATAAAGTTTTATAATAAGTGTTCAAAATTAGCACCATCTACTTCTAAAAATTTATGAATCCTTTCCCTTAAGTTATGTCTTGTATTTCTGGAAATACGGTCGGGTATTAGAGAATTAAAAGCGAGTAAGACTCTTTGCATCATATCTTCCTTTGTCGTAACAGGTTTGGAAAATACCTGTTTTTTAATACCAAAATCTAATGGAGCCAAGTCAGGAGAGCGAGCTGGCCAACGAAACGGACCCTAATTGGCAATACATCTATCATCAAACATGTCGTAAAGATGCTGAGCAACAGGCCCACAGTTATAAGGAGGTTCTCCATCTTGCTGATACCAAGCTGAAGCCGCCTCTCCGTTTATTTAAGTATGTAATGCCAGTCGTATGGCTTCTTCTAAAATATGGCAATATATTTCACCATTTAAATTTTTATCATAAAATTTTAATGCTAACATTTTATCGTCTTTTATTGCACAAAAAACATTAAAACTCCAACTTTCTTGGAAGTAATATTCTCTGCTAACATGTGTATTTTTATTAGATCAAAAATAAGAATTATATACATTAAATAATCCATTTTTGCTAAACTTTGCTTTATCACAACATATAATTTTTTTTATGAAGTTTTTATCCTCTTGGGTCTTCATTAAATACCATTCACAGAATTCTACCCTTCGAAGAAGATCACCTAATTGTAAGTGTTGCACCAAATGATATGAAAATGGTTTCCATTTGTGTTTTTTTAAAATGCTATGATGAATTGTTCCCGTCGAAAAAGAAAGATCTCTCTCAGAATTTCTAATGGAGGCATTTGAAGAGGCCATAAATTAACCCAATATATTCATTTCGTTCATGTCAATTTCCACTAGTGATTTATTTTTATTAATTATTTCTTAAATTAACTAAACTTACGGCAGTTTTTAAGCAATCTTCCTACAATATCACCAGTTGCATTTGGTCGATTTGGATATCTTTCTGCAAAAACACGGCAAGTCCGTTCAATAATTTTATCACACTCACCGTAAATAATGATAAGATTAAAAAAAAAATCATTATTAGTAAATCCTACATTTGCCATTATTTACTATGAAATACAAACTGGTAAAAAAACTGTCAAAACAACATAAACAATTAACGTTCTAACTATCAAATCTTTGACAGCCTAGGCCTATCCATTACTAATATTGAAAGAATTAAGTAGTGCTGCAGTGATCTAAAGTTAACTCTAAGAATCCGACTTCTCAGATGTTACGTCTTCTTTACCCTGCTGTACGGTATGAAAGCCTGGACTATAAACAAGTACGAAGAAAGACGACTTGAAGCCTTTGAGATGTGGGCTTACAGGAAAATATTAAATGTTTCTTGGACGGAAAAAGTATCCAACTTGGTAATACTCCAACGTCTAAATAAATCCACCGAAATTCCTACCACCATCAAAAGAAGGAAACTGTACAGAACATGGCTCAAGAATCTGCGTGGCTGGTATAAACTCAACTCAACCTCTCTGTTCAGACTTGCCGTCTACAGAGTAAGGGGATAGCCTTGTTGGTGACCAACGTTCTAGAAGGACATGGTACTTAAGAAGAAAGGTTACAAGTACAAGTAAGCTGCGATTTAAGTGATTTTTTTAAATATTGCTTCCGATGAAGTTTATTTAATGGCCAAAGTTGTTGTTGTATTTGGAATTGCAGGAACTTGTCGAATTTATAAATTTAACATAAGATGATATTAAAGATTCTTCTTCTTCTTTTGGTGCCATATAAGGTCCTCCTGATGTTGGAAATCACAATGGCGAGCTGTGCTCTGCCTTTGGCGATTCTAAAGAGTTGTTCTGCGCTTTGAATTCCGGTCCACTCTCTAAGATTCCTTAACCACAAGGCTTGTCTTCTAGCGACTCCTCTACGGCCTTCTATCTTACCCTTCATTATAAGTTGAAGGATACGGTAACGATCACCCCTGAGTATGTGACCTAGATAGGACAGCTTTAGGCATTTAACTGTTATTAGTAGTTAGCGGACGGCGTTTGCTCTATTAAAAACCGCTTCATTTGTCTGCTTGGATACTCATGGGATTCAGAGCATACGTCTATGTATATTGAAGACTCGGGAACGTTATTAATTTTAAAATTTAGGCAAAGATTTATGCAAATAGATTTGTAGTTACTAAAGAATATATTAAATTTTACCCGGGAATAAGGTAATTTTATGAAAAGTGATATTTTGTTACCCGTCAACAGAGATAAGATGTCAAACGTTCGCTGTCTAACACTCGAACTTCCTAAGGTTACCAAAGTAATAGTCATAAAACAGAGAGATTCGCAAATACGTAAGCTGCGTTGATAACGATAAACAGATACCTATTCATAATATAAATATGATTCAGCAATTACTGTAACTACAATATGGAAACTATGCAAATCTGTGCTAGGCAGGGCGTCGTATAATGTATAAAGTAATTTCAGTTCTCTTTACGTCATTTCAGCGGAGTTAATGCCATATTGTTAAAATTACAGAAGTTATATTACTACCAATTAACGGCAGATACTCCAAATGCAATTTGGAGTTTGAAATTAACAACTTTTCAGATTCGCTGAAATTGCCGGTCGTCTACTATATGACCAAATCCTAATATGTAATAACTGGTTATCTCCTCCAAAGTACTTAAGGCTTAACGTTTTGAAATTACTGGAATAATAGATATCGATAGTCAAATAAGGCCGGGTCAATTCCAATAGTATCACGGGCAACTTTGATGACACGTAACATAAAAAGTTAAGAATATTTTTTACATACAAACATACATACAGTCACGACTTTTTTCCTTAGGGGCAGGCAGAGACCACTTCCTTCCATTTCCGCTACGGTTCTCACACTCATCTTTTGCTTACTCTACTTTCATCAGTGCTCTCATACATGCTCGTCGGTTGTTGGTACTCTTGACATGGCCTTTTTTCAAAACAATGTTGATCATCTGATCGAGATATGTTCGCCGAGGTCGACCTCTACCAACTTGTCCATTCACACTCGTCTAATAAACTTTAGTTCAGTTTCCTGAAAAAGTGAGTGTTAAAGCAAGGATTTTGGACCGATTTTCATCAGAGGCAATCTTACAGTAGATCTTTACATAAATTTTTTAGAAACTGAAATTGATGAACCTCGAATAAGACAAATTGTATTAAACAATCAGGAAGAGTTTGAAAATCGTAAAATCATATCATATTTTTATCGCATGGCTAGAGAGTTTGTAACGTGCCTTTTTTTTTCCTTCTACAGTTCCATTATAATTATATCTCTGATAATTTTATATTCCTCAAGTACTCGTAAATAGTGTCGCGTACCGTATTTTGTTGTAACTTAAATATATCATTCGTTGTAAATAGTGTTGCATACCTTATTGTGATAAGATTCGATTGATAATGGCTATGACATTTTTGTTGATCACTGGAGATTGAGTAAGGTATTTTCATTATTAGATTTTGCTTTAGTTTTTAGCCTCGATTATTGTGTATTATCGATTATATTATTGTTTGGTTTACATTTCTGTGTAGATGAGGCTAGCTATCAACACGGACGAACGCGATTCTTAGTGTGGAAAATAGACTTGCGAATATTCTTGGTTGACGTCAATTCCGTGTCATTTCTTGATATCCGGCTTGGGAGATGGTCAGTCGGGTGGTGAGAATTTTTGGGACGGAGTGATATTAACAAGTGTGCAAAACCTCTACGGTTTTTCTTTCATATCTGGCTGTATTTGGGCCATCTTAATTGGATTTTGAAGTAAAACCATTTAATTTTTAACTTAACCATTCTATCTTACCTTCGTTGTTGATATTTTGGATTTTGGTGTCGAGTTAAAATAACCGCATGCGGGATTTATTTGAGAGAAGCCATTGTTAATAAGCAGGTGCCTTTCTATAACCAAACCGGCCACAGGAGTAGTGCATTCGTATTATTCATATCAACGATAAATTGCAGTGTTGTAAAGACTTGCTTGGTGTTTTAGCAGGAACTCCGTATTAAGGTGTTCAAGATTAAAATTATTCCTTTTTTTTTATATTTGATCTACAATATACGTTTACCCAAAGGTTACAAGTGAATTATCTTTGAATATTTAACGACGTGACTTATTTTTGACACCACAATTAAGTTTTGTTTTAATTTGTTAATATAATACATTATTAAAAACTATTTTTTGCATTAGATAATATGCCAAAACTAAACTTGGATTAAAATAAACTTCTCAATAATTCTTTATGTCCAAGTAAAAATAGGGGTTTCCGGCTTGAACCGTCTAAGTCGGTGGCGCGGCTTACTTTTATATATTTTTTTTCTTCTACCCTCTACGGCTGAGCTCGGGCATAATTTGCCAATAGAGAGACCGCTGGTAGAGTACTCTATAGAGAACGAAAAAGACGTGGCAAGTTTCCCGATGCAAACTTTTCTGGGCGATGGATAGGTCGTATGAAAGATACAAAATGGCCACCAAGATCTCCGGATCTTTTACACCCATAGATTTTTTTCTTTGGGGGTATCTAAAATCAAAAATCTTTTCACTGAATGCCAAACAATAAACAAGTTGGAACGCAGAATAAGAGAAGCATGTGAAGAAATATATGAACAGACGTTCATCAACGTGAGGAAAGCTATTTATAATAGGGCATTATATTGTCAAGATATAGGAGGTGGCCACTTAGAACACATCTATTAAAATAATTATATATATATATATATATATATATATATATATATATATATATATATATATATATATATATATATATATATATATATATATATATATATATATATATATATATAACCGGTGGTCACTTCGGATGGATACCTTCTCTTACTTAGCATCTGCATATTGTTATATTGTATTATAAACGATTATGTATCAGATGTAATTCAATGCCTGTCGCGGCATATAGCCAGAGGAGTAGTTATTTTTTGATACATAATCGACCCACATGAACCTATAACATAGGTGACATACAGCGAAATTAGCTGATTTTTTAAAAAATCAGTTATACATTTTTTACATCTATTCACGCTGTCGAAAAATGTTTATAGTTTACTGTAATAATTTTATGGTTTTCTATAAATTTTGCAGATTACAATACTTCTTCGCAAAAGCTATTCACTGGGTGGTGCTTGTTAAAAAGTATAGATGTCGTGACTGGCACTTTTCGCGTAGCACTTCATGTATACTTGGTAGAAGTCGAAGCTTTTGATGTGTCCAGTCGAGGTAGACCTGCCCTATGCTGATGAGGGGCAACACACCCCGAAACCGGTCATTTCGGATGGATAAATCTAATAGTTCCTTCTCTTACTTAACAAGCATCTGCATATTGTTACCCGAAATGGGGTATTATACACGATTATGGTTTCTTTTAAGCATCCGCCAACTTTTCTTACTTTTATTGCCCTGTTTTTTTGCTTCTGCTGTTATGTTCCTATTACTGGTGATGTCGATTCCTAGGTTAGTAAATGTCATAACCTGCTCTATGCTTTTGCCGTTCACTTCCAACTTGTACCTTCGAGGGTCTCTGCTAGTCACCATGCATTTTGTTTTTTCCGCAGAGATCTTTATGTTATAGGCTTTCGCCGTGATGTTGAATGTGTGAAGTTATCTTTGTAGGTTGTCTGCATTGTTCGCCACCAGTAGTGCGTCGTCCGCATAGTATACTATATTGACTTTGTCTGCCTGCTTGAAAAAAACGAACGTGAAATTTAAATTCATTTTTACCATTTATAAAAAAAAATTTAATTATATCTCGATTTTACAATGTGATAAAACCACATGTACGCTTTAAGTCTCAATAAACACAACAAAGAGTAGTAGTCCGTATATGTATTATAAAACAAAAGCACAGCAGTTGCTTCCAATAAATATTTTAATAAAATTTCATCACAGTAAAACAGACAATACGACAGCGATACCAATAATGTTGAATATCACACTCTTTTACAGAAATAACCGCCGAAGAAAACGATAATTCATATTCTAATTACTGTAAAACAAAATAGTTATGAATAAAATATTTGCTTTATTGTACAGGTTTGAAAGTGCACGAAAAATGCATGACAATCAATGGGCCTTTTCAATTTTTTTGTGCGCATGCACGTGCCATGTCCTCCTATGACATCGGCAATCATCATTATGATTTTTATTTTATTAGCAGCGGCACGAAACAGGCTTGTAAAATTAACACCATACCACTCTCTTAGGTTTTTCAGCCGGGACGTGCGTTTTCTTCCTGGACATCTTCTTTCTTGGGTTTTGCCTTGCATGCGGGCAAGCACCTCTATGTTTCGGACTCTGTCTACTTATGATGTTCGTAGCACCACACCTCGAACGCTTCTATTCGGTAACACATTGCCTTTGTTAAAGTCCACCCTTCCATTCCATAGTACAGAATTGGAAATACGTAGCACCGAAGTAAACGAATACGTAGGGGTATTGATAAGTCTCGAGATGTAAGAACATTCTTTATATTGCTAAATAGCCTGCTCGATGCGGGACCTTATTTTCTGCGTGCTATCCCACTTACTGTTTAATAAGACTTGCTGAATCTGTTGGTTGCATGTACTTAGGTATGCTGGAAGCTCACCATTTTTGCTAATAACCATAGCTTTGGTTTTGCTGACATTTAATTTGAGCCCTCTTTCCTCGCTTTTACCTACAACCCTATACAGTACCGCCTGCAAGTCATCAGCACTTTCTGCCAGTGGTACTGTGTCGTCCGCATAACGCAAGTTATTTATTACATCACCGTTGACAACAATTCCTTTCCGTGTTTCTTCCAATGCGTAAGCGAAAATTTGCTCAGGGTATATGTTAAAGAGTAGTGAAGAAAGTACACACCTTTGCCTCACACCTCTCTGAATGGGAACGTACTCGGTAGTCATGTCCTTAACTTTGACGGCAGCGATTTGGTTGTAATACATATTTTTTATAATGCGGACGTGTCTGCCATCTAAGTTCATATTCTGAAGGATGTTGATAAATTTCCCGTGGTCGACACAGTCAAACGCTTTCTGGTAATCGAGAAAACATGCGTATACATCGGTAGACATGTCGTGGCATCTCTGTATTAAGACCTGTATGCCGAATAGGGCTTTTCTCGTTCCATGCCCGTTCCGAAATCCAAATTAAGTATCAAAGAGGTGTATCTTGCATTTACGGTATAATCAACCATGTATTATTTTAAGGAATATTTTTAGCGCATAGCTCATTATGCTAATCGTGCGGTAGTCTCCACATGTTTTTGGCCATGTCTTTTTAGGTAGTGTGACAAAGACAGACTTCAACAGATAACTTGGTATTTTCCCGGAAACATAAATGGCGTTGAAGAGGCTGACCAATTTATCTGTAGATTTGTCGTTTAAAAGCTTAAGTACATCCGAATAGACGTAGTCTGGTCCAGCGGACTTTCTAGTTTTAGCTGCCTTGATTGCGTGAACCACATCTGCGTGTCTTATTTCGGGGCCCTCACAGAGATTGTCGCAAATGTTCACCAGCTGACAGTTGCTAACGGAGTTGCCGCGGACCGATTTTTAGACCATTTTTTAGTTCCAGCAGCATCTTTGATACTCTTGTGTAGATTGAAAGTGTCGTGTTTCGCATCTAGACTCTTAATTTCGTCGCATTTTTTTGAAAACCAGCTATTCCTTGCCTTATTTGAAAAAAAGGAAACCGCTTTTACATCCTCGGCTAGTGCCCGACGTATGCCAGACTCTGCTGTGATCAGTTTTTCTTGAACCCGAGCATCTAAGGCGACCTGTTTCTATTCAGAAGGAAAACATATCTGCCTCAAAGTGTGTCATATTTTTCAGATACTTTATACATGTATAAGCTGTGAATTGTTACAATCAATCATATTCCTTTGCCGATAAGAGTAATATTGAATCGCCTTTCACATTCAACATACCACTGTCATCTGCATCTGCAAAACGATTAAGGCAACACCAAAAAAAATCGATTAATAAAGATCTTGCAGTTATTATGGAGAGGGGAGTGAAAAATTTCGTTAAGCTCAATGCGTGAAAGACTAAAGTAGGCGTTTTTACTAGAAAAACAAGGCTGGCGACGTATCGAGCATTGGTATGAAATGAAAGACGCTGCCTTTATCTTTCAACATTGTAATTTTGTCTGTAAAATCTAGTACCAATGTACACGATGTAACATTGTTGACATACTAAAAGATGGCCCATGGTCTATATTTCTCCACATTTGCATAGGCCATCGCTCTGTTTCAACTGCCCCCACTTAATGTTATTAACTTTCACAGGTGCCACTCCCGTTCTTATTCTATTCAATGTTCTTTGGGTTGACCAGTCCTGTTCATGTCCTGGTGGAGGGTTTTCGCAAATCGAGTCATGTTGTGGAGGGTCCAGACTCACGCATCGTGCCATAACTCGTTTCATAAGGAGAAGAAGACAAAAAATTATGTATTACACGGGAGTAAAGTGGCTTTTCCTCCCTAAGTACTGCAAATAGCTATTTCTGCAATCATTAACTTTTCTAACAGCATACCTTTTTCTAAATAAACAGCACTATTTAATAAAACCTGTGTAAAAAAAAACTTTTATAATACATATCAAAGTACAACCTCAAAAAATCTGTTAAAAATCACGAGAAACAATATTTCACAAACTTCCTAAATATGACAGCGCCAAACATTAACTCAACCTCACACCAACTGCTTGCGAAACACAATGACATTGTGTTTCATGGGCGTACATCCTGTTAAATAGAATAGTGATACGCTGCTCAAAAATTGATAAAGATAACTTATATTTTTTATTACCAAATGATTATTTATATTTAAAAAAGTTGTTTAAAAAACAAAACACAAAATTTTTATTTAATTGACGCAAATAGGACATTTACGAGCTAAAAGAAGGATAAGGACTTAATTAGACATACTCCAAACTAAACCATTGATGAAAAATTGGGGCGAAATTGTCCAGAAAAGCGCGCGAGTGTTGGCCAAATCCTGCAGAAGCTCTGTGGGGTTTTCTAAGCAACTCAGTTGTCTTGACGTTGCTGCCAAAACATGCTTATTGCAGTTTCTGTTCGCAGACCAAGCCGGTCAGCCCAAAGACATTATACAATAACAACTGCTGGGTTTACAAATTTTCGTCGTTACAAAAAAAATTACAATAGAATTTTACACACTGTACGAATTTCCAATAATTTCGTACAAAGTGGGGCCATACAGCCTTTGCCTTCATCTTAAAAAGTCTAGTCTTGGGTACCCGAATGACCAACCCCGCCCGAAGCTGCCAGACTTTAAAATTCTCTCTCGTTCAAAAGATTTGTTGGAGGATGGCTATTCCCTCCGACTCATCATATTTTAAATGTTTTAATTACTCTTATAACATGGGGTAACTAAATAATATTTATTGGTGAATTGTTTTTCGGGTATTTTGGCCGTCGTAGGTCTAAGTTTATTCTCGACGTTTCGCCATCTCTAGTGGATGGCATCTTCTGGAGATATCCATTGACTGCTTTTTTAAGGCTGACAGTATATGACATTTGTATGTCACGATCGCAGATTGTATACGTTTTGGTAGGCGGGGCAAATTTGATGGCTGTGAAATTGAACAGTCTATGGACAAGGATATGTGTCCTTCGCCCTTTACTTGTAATAAAATGGTCACCACTGTAAATATAATCTTTTTTAATTTACTTTCTCCCATTAAATTTTTTAATTATTTTTTTATGTTCGGGTCTCTTCTTTTTCAATCCTATTGACTCGAGTGACAAGATCCAGTGCCGCATTATCGCTAAAAATTAAGAAGGTTGCCACGTCTTTTTCGTTCTCTATAGAGTACTCTGCCAGCGGTCTCTCTACTGGCAAATTATGCCCGAGCTCAGCCGTAGAGGGTAGAAAAAAAAAAAAATATATATATATATATATATATATATATATATATATAAAAGTGAGCCGCGCCACCGACTTAGACGGTTCAAGCCGGAAACCCCTAGGTCTTATAGGCACTAGCAGAGCCACACAATAAACAACTAAATAAATAAAATTATAGCTAAAATATATTAGATACTTTACTCCTACAATAAATCAAAGTACACAGTTCAATAATAAAATTATAACAAATATAGTCAAAATTAACAGCCAACAATAAATCAAAGTACACAGTTCAATAATAAACTTATAACAAATATAGTCAAAATCAACAGCTAACAATAAAACAAAAATCCAAAGTTTACGATTCCATAAAATAACCAAAACAAAAGTAAGATTAACAAACTTTACCAAGTTACCAAAAAAAAAAAACGTATACAAGTCAACTTTTTAATAATAGTTAATCAAACATTTACATAAGGCTGCTAATTTACTCATGTTTTTACCATTTACATAAAGATTTACACTGTTAAAACATTTGAGCTTATTTAAAAATATTTCTTTTTACAATGGCTGTCCTTCAAAATATCAATATTGTAGGATATTTACAAATAAGTATAAAGAAAACATTTTTACTTGGACACAAAGAACTATTGAGAAGATTACTTTAATCAAAGTTCAGCCTTGGCATATTATCCAATGCAATAAATAGTTTTTAACAATGTACCATATTAATAAATTAAAACAAAACTTAATCGTGGTGTCAAAAACAAATCACGTCGTTTAAATATTCTAAAATAAATCACTTGTAACCTTTGGGTATACGAATTCACTACTCCTGTGGCCGGTTTGATTATGGAACGGCACCTGCTAATTAACAATGGCTTCCCTCCATCAAATCCCGCATACGGTTATTTTAACTCGACACCAAAATCCAAAATATCAACAACAAAGGTAAGATAGAATGGTCAAGTTAAAAATTAAATGGCTTTTCTTTAAAATCCAATTAAGATGGCCCAAATACAGCCAGATATGAAAGAAAAACCGTAGAGGTTCTGCACACTTGCCAATATCACAACGCCCCAAAAACTCTCCCCACACCACTCCCAAGACTGCCACCAAACGACTAACAAGGCTGCCACCAAACGACTGACTACTTCCCAGGCCGGATATCAAGAAAAATGACACGGAACCGATGTCAACCAACAATATTCGCAAGTCCATGCTCCATACTAAGAATCGCGTTCGTCAGTATACTTATACGTTTTCTATAAAAATTCAAATCATGTAAACAATAATAAAAATAATATGCAATATTTATGTAAAATAATTTCAAGTGATTGTTTCAATTAATTGTCTTGCAAATTCTTTATTAAAAAGCACATATACATTTATAAAAGATTTGGAATGGGCTGAATATAAAAGAAAATCACAGTATGCCTTTCCGCACCTATCCATAGAAACTATATTAATTTATTAGCCTTATTTCACTTGTTAAAGCGTTTATGCTTAAAATTTATGGCATATTTTGTATTTCCTAATTATTTAAAACATTTTATGATGGTTTTTGACATAATTTCAACTATTTCTAACATTTTATTTTCAGTAACCTAGCCATTGATATTGCTCATAAATAAGGAACCAGTTTCCATAACAACAAATCCCAACATCGAACACCCGAAATGAATTATGGACGATTATCTATCAGATATAATTTAATGTTCGTCGTTGGGTACATAGCCAGGAAAGTAGTTGTTTTCTGATATATAATCGGCCCACATATGACTACAGTACAGGTAAAATGCGGTGAAACTGGCTGGTTTTAAAAATTAGATTTGTACATTTTTATCAAATCTCACTTTATTTTTGTGTCGTTTCAATTTATTTTAAAAATAAACTGCATATTAATGTAAAATTTAAGTTATCATTAAGATTATTAAATCACAAATAACACAAGTAATTAAGCAGAAAAACGATTTATTTCAGAAATAGATACAAGTTTCTATTTCAAAGTATTCGTTCTTTCTTTTTTATTTAAAATTGAACTGCCTTTTAGATTTTCTAGTAATTTTAGCCATAACTCATTGAGCAAAAAAGATATGTTGTAAATTACCTAAGTAATAGGGTGTAAATAAAGCCCTGTATGAATAGTGCTAAATTCAGCATAAAATTCGTAATTTTCATGCCAAAAAACATAAAGTTGCCAATTTTCAAGACGATGCTGCTTAAAATCACAAACATATTTATAAATTTCAAATTAAAATTTCAACTTTAAATACCCTGTATCTCGTAAACCTGCAACATTTGTATAAGACATGTTAAGCTTAATCGCCATATTTGGGCGTGTGGTATCTCCAGTTCAAAAATTGCCCATTTTTAATGAATCACCCCGTACATAAACCCAAATTTCCATACCAAAATAAAAATAAATTCATTTAATTGTTAAAAGAAAAAATTGTGTCAAATGGGTAATTGATTTTTCGATTGTACACCACATACGAAACTTGTAATCTTTATAATATAAAGACCCCATAGCCGTCTGCCGCTGGCTACAAGCTACAACTGTCTTTTACTGCAACGTGGCACGTTTCTCTAATGCAATAAATAAATGTTTATGATGGTGCTCGACTGGAGGAGGGATGCTCAAGTGCGTGACAAACAACCATCGTCCGACGCCCTATTGCAGCGCGGAATATAACTTTGTCTTTGCTATTTTCGGTGGAGACGATGCTCTGTGAATGGGGCTTGAACATCCGCTGCCCGCGGCTGGAGATGTTCCGACCTACTTTTAATGTGGGGGTCAAAATGTCGGAACCGTATTCATCCCGATACAGACGCTCTATAATTTTTGGTACGGGTACGAAAGTTATATAAAGCAACCAATCGCAACCAATCTTGGGTCATGGACGTCCAAAAATGGGGCCTTTAAGAATATGAACCCCCGTGTAATGCCACTAAGTCCAGTGATACTAATAGAATGAAATGTTGACCTGTGAATAATTATCCAATTATCCCTGCTAGGAGAACCATCGAATGATTCACTTTGGGGACTGATATTCCAAAATCTATGCATAGCGCCAGGCCCATTGAGACTTAATCAACATGCTGAAACCTATCTTTCTGCTGAATTTCAGTTCAATCGAACGGGATTTTAGTTATCGAGGTTTTTTGTATCAATATGGACAAGCACGGAATTTCAAACTCGACGTCGACTCAATCGATTGAAGATATCTAGAGTAAGAAAACTATCTAGCTGTTAATCCAAACTTTGAAATCTACAAGGCTCCATTTTGATTACAGTTAGGTTAGGTATCATGTGAGTGGGGCGTAGGTTGCCCCTTTTCACTGCGACATTTAGTAAGTCTATTGTGGCTCACCCCTAAAAGTTACAGTTCACCGCACAATTCAGCACTTTTAACGAAGTTCATGGTTGTATGGGGTGAGATTTTCTTGAAATCGGTAGGTTCCAGGTTGGTATAAATATGTTAAACCTTATTCTTCCCAGGCCGGGGCATGAACATAGTATATGTTCAGCAGTTTCGTCTTCTACGCAGTAAAACCGACAGTCCGTTTGTTGATTCAGACCTATCTTTCCGAGGTGGTATGACAGTGTCCTGTAAGCAGTCCCGTTAGATCTAGGATCTGCTTAGTTGTGTTTCTCGAGAGTTTAGGTAAAACAGCCTTCGAGTAAGTGAACCCTGGTATATCGGACCAGTACGTAAGTATTTTCCTCTTCGCCCAGTCCGAAATGATTGTTTTGGCGGCGCTTATAGTGAATCCAAAAACCGGTTCTTGTCCAGTGAACGCAGATTCGGCTCCCTACTTTGCAAAGGTGTCGGCTTTTTCGTTTCCCCTCACACCCTGGTGCCCAGGTACCCACAGCAGGGTCACAATGCTATTCGCAACAAGGTTATCTAGGAATTCGATGTAATTCAATCTTTGGTTTCCTGCTTAAAACACCGGCCCCAACTCTGAAGGTCAGCAAGCTTTGATCTAGCTGTCTGTTGTAACCCTTTGGTTCACCAGACTACTGAACCATACGTGATCATAGATATTATCATTGTTTGATTGATTACAGTTAGCTGTCATATTTGCGAAATTAGTATTTTAAAAGTAAGGTTTGTTTTCGTTCAAACTGGAAGTGAATGAATATTGTGGTCATGCTACATTTCAAAGGCATTAGGTATCTATAAAACTTTAAAAATTAAAAGAAAATTGCCGAATTTTCAAAACTTAATTAATTGTATTTTTAAATATTTATTCCTCATTAAGTTAAGCTGTTTTATGAATTTCTATTCGCGCCATTATTTAAGCAATAATTTGTATTATTATTGACTTTATCATTGACTTAATCATTGTTGGATTATTTGAAGTACATTCGTTATTTAAATCATTTACTCAATCAATTTTATTATTGTTTGGATATTATTTTCACTTATCGAGTTTTCAACAAGGGTTGATGATTATTTGATTTACCTTTGCATTATTTATTATATTATGAATATTTATTTACTCTAACAATTTATAGTGCCCTGTTATTTATTTACCCTTATGTTATTATCTTGATTATTGCTGGGGTTGATTTTTCCTACACGCAATTAAATAAAATTTAAATATAGCTGATTTATTTTATAAATTATATAACATTTTCTTACTACCCTGTTAGTTTAAATAACTTTTTTATAAGACACGAGAAGAAATCTTTTCGTACCAGCCCCTTCCCTATTTTCGGTTGATTTTTGGGCAAAGGAAAGTCCAACGTGTCTCTACTGAGATTGCACGAAAGTCTGCCGGGTTACTTTAAAAAAAGCTAACTTAGGAAAAAGTTAAAGCTCATTTCACCAATATACGACGGTATCTGATTAATCACCGAGGCATCGACTTAACTGGCGCACTGTGTTGAGAGGTACATTAGTGAATTCCCATTCTTGTTTATTATTATACTTTTGTTAAGAGGTTTAGGTTTATTTTTTGCTTTATTGTGAACAGAAATCGGTGATGTAGCTCTCGATGAGTTTTTTGGTTAGAAATAGGCACATATTTAATTATGTTAAAAGGGAATGCAACAAAAATAAATTATCGGTACAAATTTAATATGCATCAAATTTATAGTCATCATAATCGGGGAATCACTGTCGTCGCTATCCTCATTCGGATTGTAAATAATAACATGATTAACTGATTCGATGCGGTTTTTACGAACCCACCATTCCTCTATTGAATTTTCACACTTTGTGACACATTTTTCCCAAATTTCAGGAGTGGCAGTATTAAGTGCTCGTTGCCAGGTTTCCAAAACAGCCTTATCACTGTAACCATTATATCCAATGTGATTGTCATAATAAATTTCACATGTTCCCCAAATATATCCAATGGGATTAAATTGGAAATGATAAGGCGAAATTCTTAGCACACGAAGTCCATAACTGAGTATAATTTGATCCACTTTGTAAATTTTTTTTCTTTAGTGCCTTATAGCTATCGATAATAATTCCGGCTTAAAGCAATACTGGATATGAAATACTTTCGTTCGTTAACCATTCTTTTATTTTCTGTACCGTCCAAGAGTTTGTTGGTTGCTTATTTAAAATTTCCTAATGATACGGAGCATTATCTAATATAATGACAGATGGTTCATGTAACGATGGTAATAGTTTCTCTTTCAACCATTTCACAAACATTTCTGTATCCATATTGTCATGATAATTGGCCGATTTTGATTTTGACGAAAATAAAAGATCCGCCTCATCAACAAAACCATGCTTTTCACTTGCATGCACAATAATGTGTCTTTTTCTTTCACCGTCGTCCTGCCAAATTCTTTTTGTTTCACCTTTAGCCAAAATCCAAGTTTCGTCCAGATAAACAAATGAAGAGCATTCATATTTACAGTTAGTATAATTTCTTAAAAATTCAATTATTTTGTGTACGACTCTAGCTTTTTTACGTAAAGCCTTTCGGTTGTCCTCATTTTTAAACTTAAACCCTATATGTTTCAAAATTCTCCAAAGACTCGTTCTAGAAATTTCAAATACATCTTTTTCCTTTACTTTTTTTAATATTAAATCTAAAGAGACATGTTTTTTTTTTACGCATTTTTTACACAATGTCGCGAATTTCAAGTTTGTAAACTTCGGGAAAGTCAACAGTCTTTGGATGTCAGCGTGGTTTATATTTTTCAACTTTTCGTTTACTTTGTCCATCTTTTACACTTTTTAATACTAAGGTTAATATTGTTTTACCAAAACCCATCGCATCACACACAGGCTTACGTATAGATAAAACTGATCTCCGTTGTTCTTTTCCGCAATAAAATAAGCGTGTAGATTTAATATTAATGCATTTATATCTAAAACACGTCGCGGCATTTTCGCGGTCTATTAGGTATATATACACTACTTGAAATTACAATCGGTACTATACGATTTTGTCGGTACCCACTACAATCATTACCCAGAATTACTAATTACTTTTCTAGAGATCTAACAAAAAATCTAACAAAATCTAGCAAAAATGAATCAACGAGCCAAATTAAAGCTTAATAGCTTAGTTAATTAGTGAAATTTGTTTGGATTACTTACCTACCTCTCTTATTATATACAATAAATAGAGTCGTTAATAACAGATTTGGATGCAAAATTAACAGTGCTAACAAATAAATATATTGCCCCTTAATTTCCAAACAAGAAGTCCCTTATAAAATAAAATTCGTTACCTACGAGATTTGTCTAAGAATATTGGGGGAGTTTACTTTCGTACTTCTTAAATGTACAGTTAAATGCTGGTTATCGAGTTTCTAACGATAATCCGAAACCACCGTATATTCGTGAAATATGCTATACGACTGGTTTAGGTAGTAGGTACCTATCATCAATAAAACATAGAGTAATGATCGTTCGTGAGAAGTAATCAGTTTTCTGTATTCAGGATTCTTTGTACGTGCCCTTCCATCGTAGTCTACTCGTTTTAATCTCTTGGATGATATACGGGCTTTGGTACAGTTGCGCAAGTTCTGCGTTTTTGCTTATCCTGTAGATTCCTGTGTAAGGGTCACGGTGAGGGCCATATATCTTTCGGCAGAAACTTCCTCTCAAATCATTAAAGTACTTGTACTGTTAGTGTCCAGGCTTTGCATGCATAAGTCGCTACTGGCCGTATTATGGTCTTATAAACTAGAATCTTGGTGTGTATTGATAGCAGATTGGACATTATCATTGATTGTAGCGCATATAAACATCTATTGCTTTGGGTGATTAACTAACTGTATAATAAAAAAGGATTGGGAAAGGGCTAGGCCTGGTAAGGTAGTGCCTATGTAGAGGGAAGATAACAATTAAGGCTGATTGATTATCTACCTATCACTGGTCCAAATCTTAAACAATGGGGTGTCAGTAAACGTAGTTTGTTATTATAAATAAAATTATTATAATTTTAAATTGCATAATATTAACTACACAAATATTTGTCAAAAGTAATGATTTATTGAGAGTGTAATGGGACGCTATACTGACTGCGGTGATTCAATTCCATAGACAGCGATCCTCAGTCGGCAATACGTTCATCATTTAGAAACCCTTATCAAAATATACGGGACACTTCTGGAAGTTTTCAATGACCTTTTCAACAAGCGAGCTGTGAAATAATTATGAATCTAAAGTGATAGTCACTTAAAAGGCGGCAAAAAACGTGCCCGCCCATTGAAATAAAAAAAGCCCAAAGCTCTTCATCTCGTGGAAGTAATTACCCAAATTTGAAAATGACATGAGTTTCCGGAAGGGTCTGCGTCTCTTCATTTGGGAGAAACCGTTCGCGATGTAGATTTAAATTAGTTTTTGCCGCGTATGCCTCGGCGATTTAGAAAAAAAAATCAAACAATTTAACAAACGTTGAATAATCACAGGTCGTACGTGGTGAAACTTTTGATAAGTGTTGTTGTTTAATTCGTTATTTCGGTCATTTAAATTTTAACTACGCCCATCCTGGTAGGGAAAAAAACAACCTACTCATATTACGGTAAGTACTAGTAACTACGACAACAATCCGGAATGACCAGACGGACGAAACTTGACAATTATTTAGGTCATGTGATAAATATCAGAAAGCAGACATCGTATTTTATTTCGAGATATGGTCCGTTGGATAGGGTCAGCATTTTCACACCCGACTTGAGTAGATTCGATTGGATTATATTCTAATGTGAGGTCTTTTGTAAGTACTCTATCCGACCTGATAAAGTTTATTGTAACCATAGACCTATTATCAGAGGAGACGGAACTATTTACTTTTAAACACGATCATACATCCCCACTTTCAAGTCGACTGTATAATCTTGATACGGCCGACTGGAATATGTTGTGCTGTGATGTTGCCTGCTCTCCAGTTATGGCAGGAGATTTGTGATTGTTATTGAATCGTCCATAGTATTTGTTGATTAAATTTGCAATAATATTGTGACCATAATGCTATCTTTTACTAATATTTTATGAATTATACATATAATTGTTTTAATTACGTATAATATTCACCTGTAATGTTGCGCCTACGCGGTGAATAATCCATGAAAATAACACCTGCAAAATCCCAAAAAACTGTATCATCCATGATCTTACCAGATGATGGGACAACACGAAATTTTCGAGTGGGAGGGAAACCCCTATGCCGCAATTTTGGATTCTGAATCGTCGACCGTAAGAAATTTTCGCTTAAATTCATTGGGATTCCTGTTAATGATTTGTCTCCACTGCAACCTACCGAACACGTTTCTGGTTTGCTGTCAGCATTCGTGGAACCCAACGTGCAGATTAATATTTCATGAATTATAACAACCTGAATAGTAAAACCCATTTTATGGAATGTTAAACCATCAAAATATTTTATTCCGTTGGATCATAAAAATGTATTGCTCAATAAGCGATAACGCCGCACGGCTTGTCTGAATGGTTCCACGTGCAGATATCCGTGCGTACTACAAAATCTGACAATTTCGGCTTTTATTAGTAGCGCTGTTACCGAAGGTGTTGCAACGAGATTTTAGAGTATTATCGGTGATTTTTAGCATATTATTGGTAAAAATCAGTGAAATTTAGTGGAAGAAATGATTCGTCATTGCCAAGTGTGTAAAAAACCGAACTATTTAAGCCCCAGTGTTTCTTTTCACAAGTAAGTGGGAACATCTCATTGTTTACTATATTTTTATCCAGTGGTGTAGCGATGTAAACAAGGCAACGAATGAGTACAAAAGGTTAAAAGGTGTGGCAAAAGAGGTTGTGTCAAGAAAGAAGGAGAGTGATAAACATAAATTCGGTAAAAGCTTATCTGACGATTTCCAAAATAATATTTAACTTCTCTGGAAGTCCATAAAAATAGCCAGTGGTAAAAATACTACCTCGAAAGTGAAAAAAATAAGAAACCAGGATGGTAGTATGGTAAAAGGAGAGAAATGCATATTAAAGAGATAGAAGGAATACTTCGAAAGTTTATTTGAGAAAGAGGATACACAAGTACAGGCCCCATTCGAAGACATGAGTGAAAGTTGCAACGAAAGTGAAATTAGTACAACAGAAATTGTGGAAGCGTTAAACAGTATGAAATTGGGTAAAGCTGCTGGGTACGACAGGATAACAGTTGAAATGCTGAAGGCTGGACAAAGCGTGTTTACTAGTTTGCTGTACCAACTTTTTAACCTTTGTTGGAGGGGTGGTAGCGTACCAGAAGACTGGTGCTAGGCCCATGCTCACCTACGCAGCGGAAACAAGACCAGACGAAAATAGCACTACGAACGACCGAAATGAGGTCCCTGCGAGCAATTGCAGGCGTCACACTGAGGGACAGACAGCGAAGCAATGAGATTCGGGAACTGTACGATGGGATGCCAGATGTTGTTAGATGATCACAAGGAAAAAGAAGAGAGTGTAGAGAGCATGTCGACAGGATGGGAAACGATAGACTCGCCAAGGCCGCATACAAGGAAAAACCGAACATGACCAGACCCTTAGGAAGACCACCAAAAGGATGGGCTGACTCCTGGACTTCACTGTCACAGGACATCGAATAAAAAGTTAAATAAAACAGCATGCTCTTGAAGTATAAAAGTAAATTTCGTCAATCAGTTTTTGCAATGGAGAATGAAAATATCTTTTTAATGATGTATTACAAGCTTTACTTCCAATTTAAAAAATTGGGGGGGTTAAAATTGTCACTCAAAGTGGATCCGATGTAGGGAAGAAATGTTTTCGTTACAGGATGACAATTCATAATCTAAAATTGACATGTTTCGGGATTTCTTATAAATATTCCATTTAGCTGTTTCAAAGTCGACCCGCACCACAGACACTCGCGGCGTTCAAGGAAACCTTCAACAACAAAGCCACACTTTTTCAGGTAGATCGGAATTCTGACGTAGATACAAACGACTGTGTAAGGAACACGGGTTGTAAATCATTTTTCCGTACACTAGGACATGGAAGTTAATCATAGATCGCTGGTTTTTTAAAGTTTCATCGAACGCTGAATAATTCTCTCTTAAAAATACACTATGCACTTGTACCACTAATGAATTGCCTCTTTACGTAAATTCACCCTTACTAACTGGATGACTTGGAAGAAATAACAAACATGAAAATGAAATTACAGCAGCGATTAAGGAGAGAAAATCTACACTGGCCAGAGGTGACTCCGAACGATCTCGATATAATTTCCACTTTGTTCAACGTTTATGTCGCAGGGATCCCAATCACTATCAAATCTCTATATGTCGGGAAATTAGGAAGCGTGCTCAGACTTTACAGGGTGGAGATTCCTTGTGACGCAGCAGGCGAAATTCTCTGATTGGGATTTCGAAAATAGATGCTAATAGATGCTAATTTGGTGCTAAGTTCATTATTTTCGTGCTTGTTTTTTAGAGGTAGGTGACGATTTAAAAATTCGTCTGCTACCGTAACGTGACGGTAGCAAAACTTTTACAAAATCAATAAAAATTAAAAACTGAAAATACCAAAATTAAGTGCTTTTTAGGTGCTTTCGATATATATAAGAATCAAACTGAAAGTCCGACAGGAAATCGCAAAAAAAATATTTTGAAAATGTATCAACATTTCCAATTTTGTATTATTCGTAATAACCAATTTACCAATGTACATTGTAATTGTTTTTGTTTTCCATAAATTAGGTGCTTTTTAATAAGGCATGATTGGATTTCAAGCACCTAAATAAGTTACTTTCGGAATCCAAATCGGAGAATTTCGCCTGCTGCCGTCACTAGGGTGACTGGAGATCTACTTCTTAAAGTTGAAGACATTACTTAGGAGTTGAACTTGGGCCAATAAAGATGATCAGGGTAATATACGGACTAAAATAAAGGAGATTCGTGCCAGAATAGAACAAGCTCGTGCTTCTTTCCTGAAGATGCGTAAGGTACTTTGCAGCAGAAATTTAAGCTTGCCTCTGCGCGGCCAAATGCTTCGCTGTTACATGTTCAGCATACTGTTTTATGGAATGGAAGCTTGGACTTTGACAGATGCGATGTGCGAAAAATTGGAAGGCTTTGAAATGTGGACGTACAGAAGGCTACTAAAAATCTCCTGGGTAGAAAGAGTGCGTAACACCGAGGTACTTCAACGCCTCGACAAGCAGCTGGAAGTTCTGTTTACACTAAAAAAGCGCAAACTGGAGTATTTTGGTCACATCTTAAGGAATGACAAGTATCGACTTTTAAAACTTATTATAGAAGGGAAGATCGAAGGACGAAGAGGGTAGAAGAAGGATATCCCGGCTAAAAAACCTAAGACAATGGTATGGAGTGAGCACTACCATATTGTTCCTACGAGCTGTAGACAAGGTTCAGATAGCGCTGATGATTGCCAACGTCCGAGGAGGACAGTGCACCTAAAGGAAGAAGAAAATAAACCTGGTCACAATAAGGTGACGATTATACTGCGAGACGGTACAAGATTAGATGAACCTTCAATGATACCAAATAATGACCATATCCAAGAGCCGAAAATTCTGGAATCTAAAGTTAGAGATGCTCTAAATAATCTAAAATTAAACAATTCAGCCGGAAAAGACACCATATTTTCTAAAGAGCTAAAACAACTTGGGGACCAATTTTAAAGGATTTGTGTAATCAGATTTGGACAACGGGAATTAGGATTAGAAAGGGTCCCCTTTAAAACCCTAGCACTATCGGGCAGTAGCACTTATATTTGTGGAGAAATGGGCACTTTTTTGCACCTGGTGTCATTGATCGCGAACTTATCCACAAATGGCGAGTCATTGGTGCGAGTTAATGAAGTGTCAGGACCTTTTAAACCCCACAAGAGAGAATATGGAGAAAAGGGTAAGAAAAACCACTGTGGCGACCTACACCTGCGAAAGGGCCATTGACAAACAATGGGGGCTGCAACCCCATGTTGTTCATTGGCCCTATATTGTGGTCATAAGACCGATTCTAATGTATAGATCGTTAGTATGGTGGCCAGCCCTAGAGAAGGCAGTCAACCATACAAAGGTAGGAAAAGTCCAGAGATTGGCATGTCTATTGATCACAGGCTGTCTACGGACCACCCCAACAAAAGCCCTTGAAACAATTCTAAATCTACTACCAGTAGATCTGTTTGAGAAAGAATGCGCAGCCAGTGCGGCACTCACACTCAATGCCGTATCCCCATGGACCGAAACGCACTATGGTCACTCTAGAATCCTAAGAGAATACGATTTGTGCACAAAAAACACTGACTATACTAAACCTACTCCTATGTTCGAAGGCGACCTATCCCTGGAAATCTCATCCAGAGATGATTGGGTCGAGAATTTAGTTAAAACTCAGGGCGCAGTATTTTATATGGACGGCTCTAAACTAGAGAAGATAGTAGGTTGTTGCGGTGTCTTTTCAGAAGACCCCACAATTAGCCTGTCGTTTCGTTTTTCTGATTACTGCAGTATGTATTAAGCCAAAAAGACAGCCATTACCGAGGCAGCTGTCTGGACACTCCGCAATGAACAAAAGTTTAGTAAGATATCCATTCTTTGCGACAGCCAGGCTGCTATTAAATAACTGAACTCAGTCTACTTGACCTCTAGGGCAGCGGTGCAACGCCTAGCCCTAAATGAGCTAGCAGCTAAGTTTAGAGTTCACATTGTCTGGGTACCCGATCACAGGGACATACCAGGCAACTGTAAGGCGGACGAGCTAGCAAGAGAGTGCACCACCCTCCTAGCTGTATCTGTCTCATATTAGAAAGAAGTACCGATTGCATACTGCCGGCTCCTCCTGCACAATAAAGAAGTTCTAAAAGCCAACTTGAGGTGGCAAAATAAACCCACTTGCACGTAATCGAAACAGATTTGGTCTAAACTCGATTTACGTCAAACTAATGAGGTTTTAACTTCATCCAAGGAGTCCAGTGGAAATGCGATCGCGGCCATAACACGGCGCATGGGAATAGCAGAGATATAACACGACTTTTGTAGAAGCTGTCACGATGAGGAAGAGAAGGAAACAAAAGTACATCTTCTCTGACACTGCCCCTTCCCTAAGCAGAAAACGACTTTCTATACTAGGGCAACCGAACTTTGATGAATTATCTGATCTTAGCTCAGTAAGCATTATACATACACTTTTTCTTAAAAGTACCAACTGGTTCTCACGGTAGAGGGAGAAGGCACCGCCGTCCATCTCGGTATCACAACGGGCCAAAAGGCCTAAGTGGGTTAATTCCGAACCGCCGTTTTAACCTTATCTAACCTAAGATGAGCAGAATTGGGCAGGACAGAGGTATCTCTAATATCACCAAGATAAGAATCGTATGATCTCTGGAATTCTCAATGTTACTGTACGGCTCGAAATCGTTAAACTAAGAAAAAAAAGATCGAGATATGGTGTTGGATTAGAACGTTGCGCATCGGGTGGACAGCAAAACGAACCACCAAATTCATTCTCGACCAGCTCAAAATCAGAATCAGGTTATCAACCATTGGCTATCAACGAGTCCTCATTTATTTTGGTTATACCATGCAAGATAGAGGGAAAAAGACTAAGGGGATGCTCACCAACCCGCCGGTCTGACCAAATTAGAGCAATAAGGGGACAAAAATTTTCCTGCAGCCCTGAGAAAGGCTGAAGATAGAGTTGTGTGGAAACAATTTGTCAAAGTGTCTCAGTGAAAGTTTTTCAGGGCAGGCAAGACTTTCAGCAATGAAGAATACGACAAAAAAGAAGAAGAAGAAGCTCTTTCACACTGTATAATTCATAAAAATCGACATTTAGATTTGTGTATAACTTACATGGACATTTTAACATAATGAAAATTTACACAATGGATTCGCACTAGAATGTTAAAATATTTAAGTAGAAACTGTAATTATTACTAGGAAATTTCATTTTTAATTATTACAGATTGATAGAAGCAGAGATGCAGTGTGTATAAAGGAAAACTTTTTGGTCTTCTTTTAAAGCTGAAGCGTAATATTTTTAAAAGGACAATGCAAAGTCCTCGTTTGTTTTAAACCATAGTCTATACAATCTTTATCGCTTTTCGTTTAAAAATACAACTTTCATTGTTTTAAAAAATAGCAAGAAAAGAGAAAATTGAAATTAGTAACTATTTTTTAAAAATGCGATTTGTTAGAACTGCTACGTAGAAATAATTTTTACTTCTAAAGAAAATTGAACAAGAGAAGTCAAATAAAGAATTTCCTTGCCATTTCTAAAACTAATATACTTCTTATTGGTAACGTAAAGCTCATGATTTTTACTAAAAATTTTCTCGAGAACTATCTATTTCTGTATCTCGGGGAGTAATGGACTGACATAACCAGAGAAAATATTGCCTCGGTTGGATTAAATTTTTTTTTTAAATCATTGTATTCGCGTAAGGTCTAAATTCGGATTGGACTTTATTGAAGGGGGTTTTTCAAATACACACAATAGCAGATAACATGGATATACTGACTGACCGGTTGACGATGACGAAATTTTGTCACGTGCCTATTTTTTTTCCTTCTACAAGTTCCATTATTAATTGTCTCTGATGAGTTTCGTATTCCTTGTTGCATACCGTACTCTGTGGTAACTCAAATATATCATTCGTTGTAGATAATGTTGCATACCTTGTAGGGGTAGGATTCGATTGTTTGGTTTGCAATTTCTGTGTGAATGGGACTGGATATCCACACGGACGAGGCGATTGTGGAGCACGGACTTGAGAAGATTGTGGGTTGACGTTTATTCCGCGCCATTTTTCTTGATTTCCGGCCTAGGAGCGGAAGTCGTGTGTTGAGAGTCTTCGAAGGGAGGTGTTGGTAAACGTCGTTGGGGACGGTATGTTATTAGCACGTGTGCAGAACCTCTATGGGATTTCTTTCATATCTGGCTGTATTCGGGCCATCTTAATTGGATTTTGAAGAAAAACCACTTAATTTTTAACTTGACCATTCTATCTTACCTACGTTGTTGATATTTTGGATTTCTGGTGTCAAGTTAAATGTCCGCAAGCGGGATCTATTTGAGGAAAGCCATTGTTAATTAGCCGGTGCCGCCCCATAATCTAACCAGCCCCAGGAGTAGGCCCCAGGAGTAGGCCACTGGAGTACATAAGAATTCGTATACCCAAAGGTTATCAGTGATTTATTTTTAAATATATAACGCCGTGTCTCATTTCGACACCACGAGTAAGTTTTGTTTTAGTTTATAAGTATAGTACTTTGTGAATTCGTATATCCAAAGGTTATAAGTGATTTATTTTTAAATATATAACGCAGTGACTCATGCTGACACCACTATTATGTTCTGTTTAGTTTATTAATATAGTACATTGTTGGAAACTATTTATTGCATTAGATAATATGCCAAAACTAAACTTGGATTAAAATAACCTTCTCAATAATTCTTTATGTCCAAGTAAAAATATATTTTCTTCCTACTTATTTGTAAATATCCTACAATCTTGATATTTAAAAGGACAACCATTGTAAAAATATTTTTAAATAAACTTGATTGTTTTGGCAGTGAAAATCTTTATGTAAACGGTTAACTAGTGAATTATCAGCCTTTATGTAAATGTTTGAATTAGTGTTATTATTGAGGTAATTTATATATGTTTTACCTTTTTTTTCTTTGCCTTTATGTAAATGTTTGAATTAGTGTTATTAATGAGTTAATTTTTTTTTTTTTGTAATTTGGTAAAGTCTGTTACTTTTACTTCTGTTCTGGTTATTTTATAAAGTTGTAAATTTTAAATTTTTGGTTTGTTTTAGCAAGAAAATTTTACCATAGCTGTTAATTTTGACTATATTTGTTATGATGTTGCTATTGAGTTGTGTACCTTAATTATTTATTGTGTGAGTAAAGTATCCAACATATTTTTGCTATAATTTTTTTTATTTGGTTCACCATAATCATAGTTGTTTATCTTGTGGCTCTGCTAGTGCCTATAAGATCTAGGGGTTTCCGGCTTATACCGTCTAAGTCGGTGGCGCGGCTCACTTTTATGTTTTTTTCTTCTACCCTTTACGGCTCAGCTCGGGCATAATTTGCCAGTAGAGAAACCGCTAGCAGAGTACTCTTTAGAGAACGAAAAAGACGTGGCAATTTCGTTAAAGACGTTTGGGCTTAAGGTATATTGGTATACGCTAACTTTGGCGTAGATTTTTTTTCTGGTTCATGGTGCCTGTTGGCTCATTGTATTTTGCCTATGTGTTTTTGTATCATTGTACAATGGATACCCGACCCGCAGACCGCTCGGCAAGGACCCTAAAACAGCAACACACATCGCGCCGCCGCGAGGCACCGGTCCGAAAAATACAGGCAATTTCCGGGACCTAGAACCACGCTGCACCCAATCCAGTAACTTCGTACCTTGTACAAGTTTGTACAAGTTCTGTACTGGGTGGAAACAATGTAGTCGCGCAAGAACCGCCCATTTCTCCCCAGCGCTCCGCAGCAGCACAGCAAGCGCTCCACCACCCCGAATCCCCGCCGCACAACCCGCAGGCCAGGACTCCATTATACAGTCCCTTAGTGATTTTTAGCTGATTCCTGTTCATCAGTAACAGTTCCAGTGTCCTTTTATGACACGGTCCTTTGATGTATTATTTTCTGTGTTTGCTTCCTGGTATACTTTTCCAGTAGTTTTTGTATTTTTCCGAACCTCTTCTTGTTCGTCTACTTCCTGCAACTTCCTGGCGTCCTGAAACCCGTATCAGTTTGACGTGATTTTGGTCTACCACCGTTGTTAGTTCTTCTTTGCAGCCAGCGAGTATGGGGGAAGGGGTGGTCTGGCCCTGAGGTGCCCCCTGCACAGGAATTAGGCTGTCTACTACAGGATTTCGCCCAGTTTCCTGTAGGCTCCGTTAGCTACGGCGCTCCCCCACCGCCATGCATTCATCAGCATGGGTCGCATAACATTTTGGATTGGGAGTCTTTTAGTCGCCTTTTACGACAGGCAGACCATACCTGGGATCTTTTCTATTTTCTCCGTATCCCCAGGGTATGTCCATGGTTCTTACACACGTCTTTCATACATAACGTTCATTTATCACACAAAAGAGGCATAAGTGTAAGACCACCATGTTATAGTGATTTAAACGCTTACGATTTAGCAATGGCTCGCCTTGCTGTCATAAGTAACTATTTATGTTTTTCTACTGTCGTCGGGGCAAGCAATGAAAATTGAGATGTGGGTGAATTGCTAACCTGCTGCCTCAGCCTCCTGGAGATGTCGCCGTACGTCTTGCTGATGATGTTGCCGCCCGCTACGATATAATGTTGATTTCCTTTGATAGCTAGGGTCGCTGATTCGATGTTTCTACCTGCTGTAAAGTTGCCGAGGGTTCTATCTTTGATTTATCGCCGTGGTTTTTGTTTTTAATTAAATAAAACAACATACAATTGCCATTATAGTGTATATTTAGCTGGATACATAGACACCGTTTCGTCTCTAGGAACATAATTAACTACAATTTTATGTATAGTCTCATCAGAATGCTTTCACTGGTTGGCGCCTTAATTTAATGTAACTCATAATTGTTTAACTGAAGTTATAATAATTAGAATGGAAATAAAATAATGTACTACATTTTGACACGTGGTGTTCCAACGCGGTGCTCTGAACGCGAGCTGTGTTTATCGTTCGGAGGTTGGAAAGGAAGAGTGTGCTACATTTTGACACGTGCTGTTTGACCGAGGTGTGTTTCACTCGGCGGCTCGAATGCAAGAGAGAGAATGAAAGGGTCAAGTGCGGCTTCGCCCTTCTTTTCGCGCTCAAGTCCATGCTTTTGATTGGTCCACGGGTAACGATCTTTTGCACACAGCATTTACAGCTGTTTTCTATAAAGTTGTTTTTATATAGTTGTTTGCTAACACGTGCAAAGCGAATGATGGCGTTTCGGCCATATTAAGGGGGTTTAAATCAAGGAATTTCTTAGAGAGAAATTTTACTGTTGAAATTGCGAATTTTTAACAGCTACTACAGCTACTGCAGGTTAATTTGCTGTCAAGCTTTATGCCTAGGTATCGCACCTCGGTTACAAACTGTAGCTGTTTTCGCAGAAAGGCCGAAAATCAAAGACCCTCCATATTCCTTCTCTTTGTGAATGGTACAATCAATGTTTTGGAGGGATTGACGGTAAGGTCAATTTCCCCACACTAGATTTAGACCATTTTTAGGGTAGTTTGTAGTGACCTTTAAAGGGACCTTAAAATAAACACCGTTGACCAGGCAAACACTCATTTGTGGACTCTCCAAAGCCCACTTGAAAGAAGAAGATAGACGCTGGGAAACAGATAAAATGAAATCTTACTGGCATAAAGTGCCAGGAGAATGACAAGTGAAAAGGCTAGTAAGCCATTGGCCAAGAAAAGCTAAACAGCTTCTCAAAATGGACAAGCAAGACTTAAAACTGGTGACGGAAGTCCTCACTGGACACTGCTCTCTGAGGTATCACTCGAAAAAGATGGGTAAAACAGAGAGTGATAGTTGCCGCTACTGCGCTGAAACTGCAAAACATTAGCTTTGCGAATGCCCAGCGCTTTTCTGCAAGAGGCTCAAGTTTCTAGAAGGAGCATTTTTAAAGCCCTCCTATGTCATGAACTTAGACCCCAGGAAACTGATAAACTTTGTACGGAGACTCGGTATTCCGGGCCTCGAATAGATTAAAAGTTATGCACAGAAGATCTGATAGGTTAAAGTGCTTGAGAGGCAGCAAAGCCTTCAGGACCCGCCCTACAATCTACCGTCGACCAGACAATGACCAGTTTTGAAAAGAGTCACAAGCAGCAACTTCTTAAACATGTGAACGTTTAGACTATCTAGCTTGTCGTCAACACTTGCCAGATTAGAATATTGAAAAGGACAAAGTATGTGTAAAAGCAGAGAAATGTACGGTAGGTAAATTTGTACTAGAGTCTAAGTACCCACTAAAAATGATTAGTAATTTTATTTTTATTAAATTTAAAAAATTCCAACCTTCCCGAGAACTTTTTTAAAATTCTCTTATCTCACCACCCGAATTTCCTTAATTAAATATATTCATGCAGCTTTAAACAAAAAAAAAGACTAATATTTAACAAAGTCCCGAATTTTAACTTTTTTTATTAATTAACCTTCAATATTGAGTTTCGAACTCATTGAAATTAAATAATTCATGAACGACTTCGTCGCCTTTCAGTGTTTAGCTGGGAATCGAGCAAAATAATTCGAATTAAGCTTCACTTCCAAATAGGTATAATAGTTGGACTAAAACATTTAATGATTGGACCATAAAAGTTAAGTTTCATTAAGCGTACAATACAAAGAAAACATTTGTTGGGTTCCTTTTAGTGCTGCATTGTTATAAATGTGATTTTTTTTAAATCTTAGATACGCTGACGTCACCCTTCTGATCGCTAACTCAGCAGAAGAACTTACAGAATTGATACAACGACTCGAGAGAACATCAAAAGAGTATGATCTAAAAATCAACTATGCCAAATCTAAAGTATTGATGGTTGATAGATCGGATCAGAAAGCAAACACACCACATTACATTGCAAACTGTGAAGTGGTAGATCAGTTTATTTATCTGTGATGGAGATCCGCCGTCGAATTCAACTTGGCCGAACAGCAATATGCCGATTACATAAAATATGGAAAGATCCATGGAAAGATCCATCAATACCAAAAAAATCAGGCTAAATATAAAACTTTAACTAAGAAAGCTGCTGGTATATAGAAACCTCGACAATCTGGTATTCTTTTGGACAATGAAGATAAAATAATTCTTGACGTTAACGACAAAGTAGAACAGTGGTGTAGCTATATCGAAAAACTTTTTCAAGATGAAAGATCGGACACTCCCGAACAATATAAACGAGAAGGCCTTGATATAACTAAAGAAGTCCAGTATGCAAATAATAAAAAAAGCCGCAGGTCCAGATAAAATCTACTCTTCTTCTTCTTCTTTAGGTGCCCTGTCCTCCTCGGACGTTGGCAATCATCAGCGCTATCTAAACCTTGTCTACAGCTCGGCGGAACAATGTGGTAGTGCTCACTCCATACCATTGTCTTAAGTTTTTTAGCCAGGATATCTTTCTTCTACCTGGGCCTCTTCGTCCTTCGATCTTCCCTACTATAATAAGTCGATACTAGTCATTTCTTAAGATGTGACCAAAATACTATAGTTTGCGCTTTTTTAGTGTAAACAGAACTTCCAGCTGCTTGTCGAGGCGTTGAAGTACCTCGGTGTTACGCACCCTTTCTACCCAGGAGATTCTTAATAGCCTTCTGTACGTCCATATTTTAAAGGCCTCCAATTTTTTGCACATCGCATCTGTCAAAGTCCAAGCTTCCATTCCATAAAACAGTATGCTGAACACGTAACAGCGAAGCACTCAGACGCGCAGAGGCAAGCTTAAATTTCTGCTGCAAAGTACCTTACGCATCTTCAGGAACGAAGCACGAGCTTGTTCTATTCTGGCACGAGTCTCCTGCATGCCGTCCCACTTCTCGTTTAGTTGACACCCAAGATATTTAAAAGTTTCTACTCGCTCAATTCGTTGACCGTTAATTGTCAGGTGTCAATCCACGTTGTTTGATTTGCTAACTGCTAGCCACTTTGTCTTTCTCACGTTCAGGCTAAGTCCAGCCTCTGAGCTTGCAGCCGTCACGTGGCTTACCAGTTCCTGCCGTCCTTCCAGTGAGTCGGCAACAAGAACCGTGTCATCCGCATACCTTAGATTGTTGATATTAATCCCATTGACAGATATCCCCTCGTCACATTCATCCAACGCCTCTTGAAATATCTTGAAATCTACTCGGAAGTCATTAAAACGACTTATCGACTTATTAGTTTCATGAGTCACTTTCCTAAGATTTTCTTAAAGATTATCCATAGGATGTAGTTCGGTTTTTTATTATACCGGCTCTTGTCATCGTAGCAAAATAAATAATAAACCAATTCATGGGTATAATCGTAAGCTTTTAAAAACAAATAGTTTAATAAAAAATAACACATGAAAAATACAAAATTAGGTGATTTGGAGTCAAGGACAACATATCGTAACATTCTTTTTGTAAATATCTTTATTGTGCGGTTAAAGTTTTATAACAGTGTAGATAAAAATATAAAAAAGGCAATTTTTAATAAAAATGTAATCAAAAATGTCCACATCAATTCTTTTTTGTCATACCTCTTGCCGGGTCACACTGTAAAAGTACTCTCTACGACGCGTCGTTTTAGTTTTAAGGATCACGGACCTCGTCCTCGATTTTTTTATTCACATCTGCGACTAAGAGCCTCCATAAAGTCGAGTTTGGCCCTATTATAAAGATGTAGTTTTTGTCACCTTTTTAGAATATCTTAAGAGAAATGGGCTTTTTTTTTTAAGAAGGATGAGTTTCTAACGTCCGAAGACAATTTATGCCTTGAACGGTAAAAAATATAAAGGACGCATAGCAAGAAAAAAATTGTTTCAAATTTTGAACTAGAAAGAATAATTTCATTGAAATAACTGTGTGGTCAATTTAAAAGTGTCCACCTCAAAAATATTTTGTGGTAAATCTTATTACGGAAAACCCTAGTCTATTTTTCTTTCAAAAAGCAAATTTTATTTTTTTAAGATTCATGAATATAGGGTCATCCCCCTGAACGACATGGAAATCCCTTTAGAATGTCAAATGGCACATCTTCAGCATATCGATTAGCTTCGGTCTACTGGAGATTTGCTGGCTTATGTCACTCAGCTCTGGACAAACACTTTTGAGAAATTTTGTGAATCGTGTGCAATAGCCTTGAATATATCTAAAGCCTTCGACCATGCTTGACACCAGGCATTATTAAGCAAATTATCTGCCTACGGTCTCCCAACCAAATTGCGCCAATGGCTCTTGAGCTTCATGCAAGATCACTCCTTACATGTGGCAGTGGACTGTATTTCTTCTGATGCGTTAAAAACCGATGCCGGGGTCTCCCAGGATTCCTTCCTGTCCTCCACCCTATTTCTTTTACACATCAACGAGTTCTTGAAAACCACCACAAACCCCATTTACAGTTTTGCAGATGACAGCACAGTCTCTCAACTTTCACCTCCTATCGATCACTTTCGGTGAATGATACAAATAGACTCATGAAGGAACAGGTTGACTTTATCAATAGAGATGTTGAAGCAATTGTCGAGTGGGATAACCAATAAACTTGTTCGATTCAACGACCAGAAAACACAAAGCGCCACGTTTTTCAAGCAAGTGAATTCCTCAAATCATTTCATCACAATGTCCGGAAATACCCTTGAATCAAGTCTTTTCATCTCGATTTTTGGAGTCACGGTGTCTAATAATATGTCTTGGCATGACCATGTAGCTAACATCGCAAAGTCAGCAAGCCAGAGGCTAGGTTTTCTGTGGAAAGCTAAAAAGTTTTAAACTCCTGATCAACAGGTGACGACGTACAAGACTCAAATCCGATCTCTACTGGAGTAATGCTCGCACATTTGAGGTTCGGCACCAAGGCATTCTCTTCGTCTTCTAGATTTCATTCAGAAAAGGGCTATTCGGTTGATAAATAGCTTAACTCTCACAGGTACCCTTTACCCACTAGAACAAAGAATAATGGTTGCAGATCAGACATTACTCTACAGATATTTTCATGGCAAATGCTCCAGAGAAATAAAAAAATTTATACCACCAATTTCCACATTCGGCCGAAGAACTCGGCACGCTGATCAGTCTCACCCATTTACTCTCAAGATTGACACTACAAGGACCAATCTTCATCAAGAACCCTTCTTTAACAGGGCTGCTACGGAATGGAACAGGCTTTCAAAATCACTTTTTTTAGAAAACTATAACCTGCAAATTTTTAAAAAGCGGGTCCACAATCATCTCCTTTCTATAATCCCTCCCCCTTCTAAAAGCCGCAGTGCGGGCCGTCCGCGGCCCACACGATAGGTCTACCCTTTGTGCGACTATTTTCAGTAAAAAAAATATCTTTCAGGGTTTCTGCATCATTTGCAAAGCTGAGGTGGTTGAGTCGTTCACCATCTACATTAATTTTCTTATCTGTTCAAGTGAATTATATTCATGGCGCTTTAAGATGGTAAAAGTTATTTTATAAGTTAATGAAAAATAAAAACCAAAAAATCTCTGAAAATGTTTAACTAAAGTGTAGGGAAATGTTAGGAATATTTTTTCTAAATCTACCATAGAATTGTATAATTCAAAATTAACGTTGATTTTATTTCACCCTGTAAAACAAAATTTAAAATATTTATCTGGGATAACATTCAGCTGTAAATGGTAAAAATTGACTAAAATAATTTATCACAATATTAATTGAGTTTCTAAATAACAGTAAACTTCAATTTTTTTACTATTATAATCATTTTAAATACCAATAAATTTAGGTATAGTACCTTGTTATAAAAAGTAAGTAGTTAGTAAGCATTTCAAAAAGTTAAAAATATTCGGGGTGATTCATTTAAAAAAATTAAATTAAAAAAATTTAAAAAAAATGACGAAGTTGACTTAATATCCGGTACAACCGGAAGTCGCCGACAGTCGAGCATATTTTCATTCGATAGACTAATGCCGAAAACCCCATATTAGAAATTTTCAGATTTCTTTTCTGACTAGTTTTGTCATAACGTCTAATGTGTCATCGAGAAAAATCACCCTGTATAATATGTAGTTCGTTTGCGAACTACCCACCTCCATATATCGTCTATTGTTGTGAGAAAACAATCATATGTCTCCGCACTGGTGTTTTGACGCAAGGCGATCAGGGGTTAACGAATTTGCAAGGTTGCCGATGTCAACTTTCGCATAAAATAGATTATAATGTCTAATGATTCGTGACACTGTCTGTATGAACGATTCTGTATAGGTCGCGGTCAGAGAATTTTCAATGAAAAAAATGATTGCTGGATGTAAGTAAGTTTTTGTTTTTATCACTAATTTAAGCACCGACTGAAAGTGCAGAAATTTTTGTAGGACACCATCCGAAGAAAATTATTTCAAAAAATGTATAAAATTCATTTTTAGTACCAGTTAATGTCGCTGCATGTTAACCTATACTAAAGGTATATGGTAGGGAAGTCTTTTATATTCGCAATGAGGAGGTTGAGAGAGTACAAATATCTGGGTAATATGTTGAACGAGATTGGAGGACACTTGCGAGAAATAAGATTGCAGAATAGGTCAAGTTAGAGCTGCGTTTAAAAACATGAGGAAAATATTCTGCACTAGAGACCCAAGTGTCAAACTTAAGATCGGACTAGCCTAATATTATGTTTTATCAATACTTCGCTATGGAATGGAGTCGTTAACAACGAACAAAGATCCAAGAGCTTTCGCTTTCGAAATGTGGATCTACAGACGGATACTCAGGGTTTCTTAGACAGAACGGGTAACAAACGCAGAGATATTGAGGCGAGTGTGTAAAGAGGCAGAAATAGTGAACACAATAAAAACAGGAAAACTTGCTTATCTGGGTCATGTTATGCGCTGAGAAAGATACCGCATGTTACAGCTAATAATACAAGGAAAAATTCAGGGTAAACGAAGTGTCGGAAGAAGACGCACCTCATGGCTAAAGAACTTGGGAAAGTAGTATCACTGTACTTTAAATTAATCGTTCCGAGCAGCCGCATCCAAAGCAAGAATCGCCATGATGATAGCCAACCTTCCAAGAGGAGAAGGCACGTGAAGAAGAAGAAAAATAGGTATATGTGGGTCGATTATATATCAGAAAACAACTACGCTCCTGGCTATATACCTACGACGAGCATTGAATTACATATGATAAATAATCAGCATGCTGATGAGGGAAAATACCCCGAAACCGGTCCATAGGTGGTCACTTGAAATGGATAAATTTAATAATTCTTTCTTTTACTTAACAAGTACCTGCATATCACCCGAAATGGGATTATGCACGATTATTTACCAGATGTAATTCAATGCTCGTCGTAGGCATATAGCCAGGAGTGTAGTTGTTTTCTGATGTATAATAGATCAACATATACCTATAGTATAGGTTAACATTACCGAAATGAACTGGTACTTAAAAAATCAGTTCTTCACATATTTATATTTATTTTCGCTGTCAAGAATTTTCCATAATAGTATTATAGTTTTTTATAATTCTTATGGAAAATTATTTCGTTTATTTTACAACTACTTTTTATTACCCCATTTATTTTCATGGTGGCAGCTCTCATAGATTTGATGCGGACAATATTCCACAAACAATACTAAACTCATTCAACTTTGCACCGTGACTCATTAAACTTTGTTAGGGTGCATTTTCTATAACTACAAAAATAGTTTATGTTGTGCATGTCTATGAAATGTTTTTGCACAAAATTGAAATACTCAACGTGGAACAAATGCACCATTCAATATTAAAACAGAGTCGGTGGAAAATGAAAAAGGCGAAAAACGAAATGTTTTTTGATAAAAATAGTTGGTTCACTCACACACAAATTTGTAGAGTTGTGATCAAAGTCAGCCGGTATAATATCTTAGACAAATATGCTATTTAGAGGAAAAAATTTGATTATCATTAATTAACATAACTTTGTCAACGGCATTGTAAATTCAGACATCTTAAAAAAGTCTGCTGCCACTTTGGAAGAGAGCAGAATTTCTGAAAATGATTTTACCTTTTAGAAACACGGCAGTGCTCGTCATACTTTCAAAAAATCCACGAAGTAGCTTTCAGACTATAAAATGCCATTTCTAAAATGGGTTTTTTGATAAAAAAAAGGACGCGAGCCATTCCTGCCAGGATTTCACAAGAACTGAAAGAGGCTTCAGAGTATTTATGATAATGTTACTCCAGGAGTGTTAGAATATAGTTAATACTTTTTGTACGGAGAAGGGTTGTAGATTGATCAGCTTGATGAGTCACCCTTAAAAAGTGTTTCTGAAGGTCAAACAATACAGAATATCAACAAAATGCGAAAGCGCTGTTGGATCCTTTCAATTCGGATTAAGAAGAGGTCTCGGTACGAGAGAGGCACTGGTCGAAACCCAAGTGTTGGTTCAGAGCTGTTACGATCAGAGAAAAGATGTAGTAATTAATGTGTTTCATAGATTACGAAAAAGCATTTGATAGAGTGCAACATCATAAACTCGTTCAAATGTTGAGGCGACGTGACATAGATCAAAAAGACATACGCTGTATTGAAAACCTGTACCAGAACCAATCAGCTGCAGTTATATTTGACAACGAAGTTACAAAGGCACAAAAATCCTTAGAGGTATAAGACAGGGATGTGTCCTCTCCCCACTTCTGTTTAACATTTACTCTGAAAACATCTTCCAAGAAGCTCTCGAAGGACAACAAATAGGTATCAAAGTAGTGGCACATGGATAAAAGATATACGGTATGCAGATGACACAGTCCTTATAGCAGATAATATAAATGACCTCCAAAGGCTCCTGGACATAGTTGGAATGCACGGCCGACTTATGGGAATTAACATCAACATAAAAAAGACAAAATTCCTAGTAATCACCCGCAAATTGGATAAGTTCCAGAATGCGAAACTCTCATACGATATTGAAGACATAGAACGAGTAAAAAAGTTTAACTATCTGGAGATTTGGTTATGTGAAGACTGGTCTTCAGACGTAGAAATCAAATGCCGGATAGAAAAACCAAGGAGCACTTTCCTGAAATTCAAAAACGTCTTCACGAACTCTGACTTTGACCTCAATCTCAGAATAATATTCACAAAATGTTACGTATGGTCCGTACTTTTGTATGGTATGGAAGGCTGGACATTAAAGGTTAGCACAATGAATAGGTTGGAAGCATTTGAAACGTGCATATATGGAAGAATCTTAATAGTCCCATGGACATCAAAGAAAACCAACGAGGAAATTTTGAGAACGATAAAACGAAGGAAAACAGCGTACCTGGAACATGTGTTACGCAACGAAAGATACCATTTGCTCCAACCATTAATAGAAGCTGTGTTCTCTGCTTGCTAGTTTTCTCTCAAACAGGTCTCTTCATGTAGTGGTTGATGGAGTTTCATCTGACACTCTACTCATAAATGCTGGTGTTCCGCAAGGATTCTAGCACCAACACTATTTTTACTTCACATCAACGACCTGTTGAAAGCAACTTCATGTCCCGTAAACAGCTTTGCCGATGATAGTACCCTCCATACCGCTTTCTCTTCCAGGGCCCCTATATTAGCCCGTGAAACCAGAAATGGACGAGGAAGAAATGTTAACAATATAAATATGGACAACAATTCTCGAATGGGGATCCAATAACTTGGTAGAATTCAATGCAAACAAAACACAAGCATGTCTTTTCTCTAGAAAAGCTGATCTCACTGTGCCTAACATAACTTTGTCAGGAGTAACCATACCACTGAAGTCATCCATATCGATGCTTGGTATTACTATCAGCAATAACCTTTCCTGAGAAAATCACGTGAGGTCCATTGCCAAAAGTGCATCCCAAAAACTTGGTTTTTTGTTTCGTGCCAAGAGCTATTTCACCTCCAGTCAGCTGCTTATGATCTATAAGGCACAGATCCGACCTGTACTGGAGTACTGTTCAAGCTATTGGATTCTGTCCAAAAAAGGGCAATTCGTCTCGTCGGTGATGCCTTGCTTACAAACTCGCTCACTTTTCTGGAACACCGTAGAAAAGTTGGCGATTTGTCTCTATTTTATAAATTTTCATGGGCGATGCTTTTCTGAAATATCAACAATCGTTCCTCCTTTGGCAGTCTCTTCGAGATTAACCCGTCAAGTTCAGTCTTTACACCCCTTCGTGGTCACTTTGGAGACCTGCAGAACATCACTTTCCAAAGACTCATTCATCCAACGAATTGCGAGGCTTTGGAACTCATTGCCTAGGGAGGTGTTCCTCCTACCTTCTTTCCCTTGGTTCCCACGATGTTCTCTGAACATTACAGGATATCCCTTTTCGTGGGAACCAGAACATATAAAAAAAAGAAGGAAAAATAGAGGGAAAAAGGGGTGTAGGCAGGAAGAGGATGTCGTGGCTCCGAAATATCAAACATTGGACAGGAATATGAACCACAGAAGAATTAATTCATACCACCAGAGATAGGGAAAAATGGTCAAAAGTGATCGTAAATATCCATTAATGGATAGAAGCGGAAGAAGAGGAAGGGTTGTGATTACATTTTTTGCACACGGAGATATTATAATTAACTTTAATAATAGTGGACTGGTTTAATCGTTGGCGGTCAGAGACGGATCGAGACTGATTGAAATTATAACTTTAAAAAATTAATAAAGTTTGTCTGAAGCGGTGATTCCAACACCTTGCCAAAAAATTTTAAAAAACAAGATGATGTGACTAGTAAAATGAACTATATTTATAGAATAATAGATTAATTTACCTCCAGAAGTTTTAATAATGTGCAATAAATGCCAAACATTAAAATATTATCTAGTGGGACAACTGAATATCAGCATTTTTATCATGATTAAGATTTCCAAAACAAAAATGGTTAATGTAATGTTACTAAACTGACTGGTTTCTTCATATTACTTTGCACTTTCTCTCCAAGATACTTCATTTATATAAGACTATTTAGTCATTTATAATTCTTCTTGATATAAAATCTTCGTTAACAGAAAGTTTTGAAACAGTGGATTTGACTTCTGAATTCTTTTTTACATACCTTTTTTTCTGTAAATTCCCAACAGCTTACACGAAAGAAATGATTCTTACCTGCAAAAAAAAAGACATTTATTAAACGTCTATTATTACTAAAAGTAACTAATTATTTTATAGTTAAAAATGAAAAAGTTTAAGTTTTTGTTAGGCTCCACCATGACAAAGGCAAGTAAAAGATTGATTATAAATTACACCAAATATTCTGTGGTCAAAAATAGGTCAATTTATTACCTTATTTACCTATCTACAAAATACACACAAAAACAGTTTAATTTAAAAATCTGTATCTGTTTGTTAACATTGCTCGAAAACAGTTAAATATTAATTTATGAAAAATTATATAAAAAACAACTGTACAATAAAAAATAAATTTAAAGTAGTCACATTTTGTTTTTGGTTTTTTAAGGGTGTGAGATAGGGATGTGTGATTTTTTAACTTATACATAGACGATTGTTTAAAAGATTTGAAAGAGAGTGCGTATGGATGAAAAATGAATAATTTAATCGTCAAATGCCTTCTTTACGCCGATGATCAAGTCATATTAGCGTCATCTGAAGAAGAGTCGCGTGCGATTGTTAATGTTATGCATGATGCCCTGAAAATCAAAGGGATTAAAATAAATGTAAGCAAAAAAAGTAATGGTTTATGAAAGAAAAGAAAGCATGACAAACTGTGAAGTTTTGTTTAAAGGAGAAAGAGTGGAACAAGTAAATAAATTTGTGTATTTTGGTTCAAAGTTTACAAGAGATGGAAAGTATGACAGTGACATTGAGTGAAGGGTGTTGGCAGGAAAACAAATGAATGGGGCACTGCATAGCGTTATGAACAGCCAGAAAGTGTCAAAAAGGCAGGTCTGGCTGTGCATAGAGAAGTGTTGGTTTCTACACTTATGTATGTCAGTGAATGTTGGGTTTGGCAAAAAAAGCATAAAAAAAGGATTAACGCTGCGGAGATGAGTAGTCTGAGAAGTATAGCCGGTGTGACTCGGTTGGATAAAGTACAGAATAGTAAAATAAGAGAACGCTGTGGTGTAAAAGAAGATGTGGTTACAAAGATAGATACAGGAATGTTTAGATCGTTTGGACACGTAGAAAGGATGAATAAAGGAAGATTACCGACTTGTCCATTCACACTCGCCTTATAAATTTGTTTGGTCAGAGGTCGACCTCGGCGAACATATCTAGATTAGATCAACATTGTTTTGAAGAAAGGCCAGGTCAAGAGTACCAACAACCGACGAAAAAGCAAAAGATGTGTGTAAGAACCGTAGCGGAAGTGAAAGGAAGTGGTCTCTGCCTACCTCTACTGGAAAAAGGCGTGACTATATTTAAATATCATTTATAAAAAAACAAGACTTAAATCAACGAGTGTTCAACAAGACCTTCTTCTTTCTGTATACAAATTTTACATCGTTTCAACAAGGACGACCGAATGTTTTAAAATACCAAAAATTGTTGATTAAACTCGTTAGCAGTTTGTAAAATTCACTTGTTGCTCACTAGTTATTTCCACAAAATAAATTTTTTATACTTCCCCAAACATAAAAATATAATGGATTCAGACATGGACCGCGCGGTGGCCATACAATTGGGGCATGTGGTCCGCTTTGTAGAATGTTTTCTTTTAAATCTCAATGTCAATTTGAAGAAGAATTCTATTCGTTACTATTTCTATTTGATTTGATTAGCATCGCTATTCTTGTCACGCTAGAAAAGGTTTTTCCAAAATGAAAGTTAGAAATAAAAATTTAGCACGTCGATTAATAATTTTCGCCATAAAATAACAACTTCTCAAGAATACAAAAACAAAATGACTAAAATACGTAGTACAAAACGATTTGCTCAGTAAATTGTACCACGTGAGTCATTCGCAAGTTTTACAACTTTACAAATTTCAATTCTGAGACTGCACGGCTCGGAAAATATGGAATATGTTAACCGATTCGCAGAAAATGGAATTTCAGTCTCGAAACGGCGACAAATTTGTATTTGTAAATATAAAATAAATATTTCATTTTTATCGTGTTCGCTTTGCACTTATGTAGCCGTATTTTACATTTTCAAATTACTATTAATTTTTTTCGGGTTTTAAACGTGTCAAAAAATATAATATATAAGATGACTTTTTGTATTAAATGGCCTTAAACCTTTGCCTTTTTTGATTAGATTTTAAAAACCTCCCAATTGGACACAGGTTTTTTTTACTGAAAATAGTCGCAAAAAGGGTAGACCTATCGTGTGGGCCGCGGACGGCCCACACTGCGACTATTAGAAGAGGAAGGGATTATAGTAAGGAGATGATTGTGGACAAGCTTTTTAAAAAGTTGCAGGTCATAGTTCTTTGGAAAAACTGATTTTGAAAGCTTGTTCCATTACGTAGCAGCCCTGTAAAAGAGGGATTCTTGATGGAGATTGGTCCTGGTAATGTCAATCTTGAGAGTAAATGGATGAGACTGATCAGCGTGCCGAGTTCTCCGGCCGAATGTGGCCAATGGTGGTATAAGAGTTTTTATTTCTTTGGAGCATTTGACATGGAAATATCTGTAAGTAATGTCTGGTCTTCAACTCTTCTTCTATGTTCTAGTGGATGAAAGGTATCTGTGAGAGTTGAGATGTTTACCAACCGAATGGCCTTTTTCTGAATAAAATCTAGAAGACAAAGAGAATGCCTTGGTGCTGAACCCCAAATGTGCAAGCAATACTCCAGTATGGGTCTGATTTGAGCCTTGTACGTCGTCAACAGTTGATCAGTAGTAAAAAACTTTCAAGCTTTTTACAGAAAACTTAGCCTCTGGTTTGCTGACTTTGCGATGTTAGCAACATGGTCATGCCAAGACATATTATTAGACACCTTGACTTCCAAAATCGAGATGGAGAAACCTCATTCAAGAGTATTTCCGGACACTGTGATAAAATGATTTAAGGAATTTACTTTCTTGGAAAACGTGGCGCTTTGTGTTTTCTGGGCAGTGAACTGAACAAGATTATTGGTTCCCCACTCGACGATTGCTTCAAGATCTCTATTGATGGAGTCAACCTCTTCCTGCCTGAGTCTATTTGTATCATTCACCGAAAGTGATCGATAGGATGTGAAAGTTGAAACAAGTGTGCTGTCGTCTGCGAAACTGTAAATGGGGTTCGTGGTGGTTTTCAAGAAGTCGTTGATGTGTAAAAGAAATAGGGTGGGGGACAGGAAGAAATCCAGGGGGACCCTGGAATCGGTTTTTAACGCATCAGAAGAAATACCGTCAACTGCCACATCTAAGGAGCGATCTTGCATGAAGCTCAAGAGCCATTGGCGCTGTTTGGTTGGGAGACCGTAGGCAGATAATTTGCTTAATAATGCCTGGTGCCAAACGCGGTCGAAGGCTTTAGATATATTTAAGGCTATTGCACGGGATTCACCAAACTTCTTAATAGTGTTTGTCCAGAGCTGAGTGACATAAGCCAGCAAATCTTCAGTAGACCGAAGTTGTTAAAATCCATATTGTCTGTCATGAATTATCTTAAATTTCACACACATAGAAAAAATCATAAAATCACACTTTTTCTTCAACGATCATGAGTGAATCAGCGAATTCCAATTTGGATTTCGGAATGCACTATCTTTAGTCCAAAAGTTTTTAGCCAACGATGTAGAGATGTCAACAAAGAAGTAAATCTTTGCTTTATCGACTTTGCCAAATCTTTTGACAACGTAGACCACGAGAAAGTACTAAAGTTCCTTAAAAATACAGGTATCGATAATAAAGATATCCGCATAATAGCAAACACGTATTGGGGGCAAACCGCCAAGATAAAACTAAACAACCGGTATTCTGATAAAATAGAAATAAAAAAAAGCTGCATCCTGTCTCCACTCCTTTTCAATATATACTCGTAAAACATATTTGGAAAAGCTTTGAAAGAGGCAACAGAGGGTCAACAGATAAACCGAGAGTGGATTAACAATGTGCGATATGCTGATGATACAGTTATACCAACCAGCAACATAGACGAACTGCAAGGCGTTATGGAAAAAATACAGATTGTGAGTGAAGACCACGGCCTTAGCCTAAATATAATAAAAACAAAGTAAATGGTCACAAGCAAAAGTCAGACAAACAATGAGCGCATTACACTAAACAACCAGATGATCGAACGTGTGGAGTCATATAAGTACCTTGATCAATTCAAGATGGGCCACCAAAATCCAATCAATAATTGAAAGAGCTCGAGCATCGTTCAATAACATGAAAAGTATATTCATGAGCAAGGATCTATCCCTGCCTCTGAAAATAAGGTTGGAAAAGTGCTATGTGTTCTCAATTCTGCTCTACGGAGCAGAAGCATGGACAACGACGGAAGCCATAATGAAAAAATTAAACGCCTTTGAAATGTGGATATACTGCCTTATCCTCAGAATTTCGTAGACAAACCATACAACTAATAAAAAGGAGCTGCCGCAAATTGGTAAAGAAAGAGAAATTGCACTCAAAGTTAAAAGAAGGAAACTGGAATACCTCGGGCACATAATAAGACATCAAAAATATCGTCTACTCCAGTTAATAGTTCATGAAAAGATCAACAGTAAATGAGGACCAGAGAGGAGAAGACACTCATGGCTATACAATTTACGCCAGTGGTTTGGACTTACATCTATACAGTTATTTAGAAATGCCGTCAATAAAATTAAAATTGCCATGTTAATAGCGAACGTTCGCGACGGATAAGACACGCTAAGAAGATCATGACTAAAAAATGCAATGAAAGTGAAATTAGTACAACAGAAATTGTGAAAGCGTTGGCCAGTATGAAATTGGGTAAGGCTGCAGGATACGACAGGATAACGGTTGAAATGCTGAAGGCTGGACAATGCGTGGTAGCTAATCTGCTGCAACGACTTTTTAACCTTTGTTTTAAAAGAGTGGTAGCGTACCAGGCCACTGGTGCAAGGCCGTTATCGTGCCACTTTACAAGAAAAAAGTTTCGCAGCTGTAAGACTATAAGAACTACCGAAGTATTAGTTTTCTCAGCATCATCGGCAAACTGTATGCAAAGATATTAATTAAAAGACGAATGAAACTGAGGATATGATATGAAATGTGTAGCCAGGATTTAGAACAGAAAGGAGATGTATGGATCAGGTCTTTTTATTACGGTGTATGGTCGAAGAATTTTTGACTACATTACATTACAATCTTGCGGTTGGGCCTTTGGTCGGCACCTATGTCACCTAGATCTTTTGATCCTCTGTGACTACCGCTGTGTCTTCAGGGCATCAGAATTCTAGTCCGCTGATTTGAGCAAACCTTAGGATTTCTGTTGGCCTTGTCTCTTTTAAAACACTTGGATCCATGATCATGCGGCCCCAGGTTTGATACCTGTATCCCGCTTGCATCGTGCAGTGACACAGAATATGTATACTGCTCTCCTCCTCCTCTCCGCATAGTCGGCAGTTTTTCTCGGCCACTAGCTTAAGTTTAAAGAGGTGCGCCCTTAGTACGATGTGTCCTGTGAGCGGGCCAAGCGTGCTGCTTAGTCTACTCCGGTCCATCGTCCAGAGTGCGTCAGCCCTCTTCTGGAGAGGTCTTTTCATCAGCTGTTTTGATGTGCTGCAGCCAGTATTTGCACTAAGCAATATGTTCTTGTTCAATGATTAGGAATGTGCAAGCAGGATTTAGAAGAGGAAGGAGATGTATGGATCCGGTCTTTTTATTACGGTGTATGGTCAAAGAATTTTTGACTAAAAGTCGTAAAATTTTAAAAGACCTATGACAGAGAGGTGGAGTGAATTGTGGTCGACATTGCCCATGTATGGGGTAAGCGGTAGTTTAATACGAGCACAGAAATTACTACGAGGATTTCACTGCTTGTCTCAGGATAAACGGAGTTTACACGGACTGGTTTAACATCGAAAAATGTGTTAGATAGGAATGTATGGCTTTGCCATGGCTGTTTAACTTATACATAGACGATAGTTTAAAAGAATTAAAAAAGAATGCGTATGGATAAAAAATTAATGATGTGATCGCCAAATGCTTTCTTTACCCCGAAGATCAGGTCTTATTAGCGTCATCTAAAGAGAAGTTGCAGGCGGTTGTTAATATATTGCATGATGTCCTAGAAATCAGGGAGATGAAAATAAATGTAAGCAAGACGAAAGTAATGGTTTTTGAAAGAAAAGAAAGCATGACAAACTGTGGGGTTTCGATTGAGGGAGAAAAAGTGGAACAAGCAAATGAGTTTGTATACTTGGGTTTAAAATTTATGAAAGGCGGAAAGTATGACTGTCACATTGAGCGAAGTAAAACAAATGACTGGAGCTCTGCATAAGTTTATGAGCAGCCATAAAATGTCCAAAAAGGCACGTCTGGCTGTGCATAAAGAAGTGCTGGTCCCTATACTTATGATTGGTGAAGAATATTAGATTTGGCAGAAGAAGCATGAAAATAAGATAAATGCTGCGGAAATAAGTAGTCTTGTAAGTATAGCCGGAGTGACTCGGTTGTATGAAGTCTCTGGTGTGATAAAGTGGATTTATTTTTTGTCCATACTAATGAACAGTTGTAGAAATTTTTCTGTGTTATAACATTGTTTTAAAATCATCCCAAGGTCGCGCTGATTGTCCCATCTTGCTGGTAGCTTTTTAAACCCAATTGTTAGTACAAAATTGAAATAACTGTGCCATTGAATTGTGTAATTTAAAAGATGCTATTTGTCATAAAGCAATGCCACATCACATTTTGTGTTTCTAAGCACTTATTGACCTAGCCCAGTCGGTCATTTCGTGGTATTAAGTGACTTAAGAAGAAGTCTCGCGAAAAAATTTTTTAATACACTGAGTGATAATACAATAAAGTGCCAGTTTTTAATTAAAAATTGCTGAAATTGAAACACTCCCTAGAAAATAATTGTCTCCGATTTTATAGCGTAATATTTTAAGAAAACCAACTTGCATTCAAAATGTAGCAGCTGAATATTGTTTCGGGGTTGATGCATTCGCACCCTACTTTAAGAAGTTATCTGTATCTTTTATGGGGCTTGTTACTGTCTCAGTTACCGTAAAATGCGGCGTTTTAAAATTATTGCCAAAATTAAGTTTCAGTCGGAAAGAACATTTCAGACTCCAAGATAAAATAAAACCAAAAATGTTTACTGGCACAGCGCAGATAAAATTCCTTTGTGAAAAATTATGCGGTTAACCAACTACTCATAAATTCACTGAAAGTCATGTAATACAATAAACTTATTATTTTGTTCAAAATGTCCCACAGATGGCGCCTTACTTACAAAATCATTCCTACCGTTCCGAGTAGATAACAATCATCAAAAGATTTTTTTACGTAATTTCATTTAGTTGTTCCAAAGAAGGCAGGAAAAATCGACTATTTTTGAAAGGCAAGTGTTGAAAATTCAGTTTTTTTGCAACAGTAGAATGTTCTTCAATCCATTCCTTTATTTAAAAACCTTATTATTACAGCCAATAGGCGCGTGCTATAGGCAACCAATTATTTATTTAATTTGCTGAGAGTAGGCGCTTTGCTATAGGCAACCAATCATACATTAAGTTATCAGTAAAACCAATTAGAAAAGCTGACATCAGCGCTGCTATTACTAGTACTTCAAGTACTTCGAGGATACTTAAAGAGCAGTAGCTCCATCATTATCATTACAAACAAGTCCAAGAGCTCTTGCCAGACGATCTACCGGTTAGAGTGGATTTTTGTCAAACATTACAAGAAAGGACAGCCCTCAATCCCAATTTTTTAACATGTATCCGTTTTATCGATAAGGTCTCATTTACGCGACAAAAAATTTTTAATTCACATAATACATACTAATTATTAATAATTAATAACTTTATCATTATTTTATACCAGCATCGGTTATTACTTTATAATTTTCAAATCAAAATACTCCGAAAATGGTACACAGCATCGAGTTTTACCAAGAGTACCTTTTTGGTGTAAAATTAAATGTTGTTTAAATTTACTTGAAATTTTGATTATTAAATCTAACCTTAAAAATTTATGTTCAATACTACTTGGTACGAGCTGTGTAACTAGCGCTCTCTATGAGAGTCAGATATAAAAACAAATTCATGGGATGTATCAGCTTCTAAAACAAATTCGTATAAAATTTCATTACAATGATTCCAGCAGTTTCGGCAAAATCGTAATAAATGTGTATAAATTTGTTTTCTTTAACGCCATTTATCTTGAATACGGATGGCGTTACGAAAAATTTTTACCAAGCAAACTCCAATTATTTTTTAGTTTTCTATCTATCCTGGAGACTTGGTCACCTTTTTTTTTAAACAGCCTGTATATACAGGTGTGGGAACCAGCACTTCCTTATGCAAAGTCAGTCGTACCTTTTTTGACACTTTCTGGCTGCTTGTCTATAGCTCGGCGAAACAATGTGGTAGTGCTCACTCTATACCATTGTCTTAAGTTTTTTAGCCAGGATATCTTTCTTCTACCCGGGCCTCTTCGTCCTTCGATCTTCCCTTCTATAATAAGCTTTAAAAGTCGATACTTGTTATTCCTTAAGATATAACCAAAATACTTCAGTTTGCGCTTTTTTAGTGTAAACAGAACTTCCAGCTGCTTGTCGAGGCGTTGAAGTACCTCGTTGTTACGTACTCTTTCTACCCAGGAGATTCTTAATAGCCTTCTGTACGTCCACATTTCAAAGGCCTCCAATTTTTTGCACATCGCATCTGTCAAAGTCCAAGCTTCCATTCCATAAAACAGTATGCTGAACACGTTACAGCGAAGCATTCGGACGCGCAGAGGCAAGCTTAAATTTCTGCTGCAAAGTACCTTACGCATATTCAGGAACGAAGAACGAGCTTGTTCTATTCTGGCACGAATCTCCTGCATGCCGTCCCACTTCTCATTTAAATTGAACAACAATAAACCGTCTTTATTTCTAGGACTAAATTTGTGTCGTGTCACAGAATTATTAAAAAAATGTTTATTTTTTTAAACAAAACCAAAGCTAGTGTTGGCAAATTATGTTTACTAAAATTCCTTCAATTCGTATATCTTCAAAATATGCTGCAGAGTAAGATATATGAAGTAAAATTGATGATAAAAAAATAGAAATACCCGAAACGTTCATGTATCTTTATAGACAGGGTGAGATTAATAATAAGAGACGCGCCGGCAGACGAAGAACTTCCTTGCTCAAAAATCTCAGACAGTGGTCTCACCACTATACAACTTTTCCGAGCGGCTACCAACAAAATAATGATTGCGAACATGATAGCCAGAATGATCGCCAACGATCGTTAAACGGTCATGGCACCTAGAAGAAGAAGATCTTTTTAGAAAAGTTTTTATAAAATTATTCACAAAAGTAAACAGAAGCCCCTTTTATTCTTTCGATCCCCCATAATATGAACAAGAGCGCAAATTTTGTCCGGCGATCAATATTTTAGTTTAATTTTGTTCGAATTGAATTCCAGCCCTCCCCGGCCGCATTTAAATATGCCAGTCCTCGGATTACATCGTCGCCTAAAGAAAATTCGTTCTTCGAATGGGATATCAGGATACCTCTAGCGCGTAAATTATACTACTGTACGAAAATGGGAAGTTCCAAGACATAGAGGATTATATGTACGGTATCGAGTTGTGTGTGCTTTATGTACCGAGCAGTCTTTTTGAAACGCGGCACCATCTTATATATAAATCCATGCGATTTCTTACCCATGAATATGTAACGAAGCAAACTTATCTTACGAGCAGAAATATATACTGATATATTTATATTGGAAACGGGGAGAGTTTTAAAATTATTTTTTTTTTACTGAAAATAGTCGCAAAAAGGGCAGACCTATCGTGTGGGCCGCGGACGGCCCGCACTGCGACTATTACCAGTGGGAGGGATTATAGAAAGGAGATGATTGTGGACCCGCTTTTTAAAAAGTTGCAGGTCATAGTTCTCTGGAAGAACAATATTGTGACCATAATGCTATCTCCTATTAATATTTCATGAATTATAACAACCTGAGTAATACAACCCATTTTATGGAATGTTGAACCATTGAACTATTTCATTCCATTAGATCATAGAAATGTGTTGCTCAATAAGGAACAACTTCGCACAGCTTGCCTGAATCGTTCAACGTGCAAAAATGTGTGTTTACTACGAAATCGGCTATTATTAGTAGCGCTGTTGCCAAAGGTGTTGCAACGAGATTTCGGTGTATTATCGGTGATTTTTAGCATATTATTGGTAAAATTTAGTGGAAGAAATGATTCTTCATTACCAAGTGTGCAAAAAAACCGGACAATTTAAGCCCCAGTATTTATTTTTACAAGTTACTATATTGTCATCCAGTGGTGTAGCGATGACGATTTCAATATCAAAATAAACAGGTATTATTTTAAGGCGTAAAACACGTATCTAAAAACCAAACGATGCGGAAATCAATACTTTTCGAGATATTCTCAAAAAAGGTCATTATTTCCCTGTTATTCAGCAACACTTATTCAGTGGTATCATCCTTCTTTCGTTGTTATTTGAAGAACTATATACTTTCCTAATCCATTTTATGGTAGTATTTCATAAGAAATCTATACATCACCTCAAATTTAATCCAATCCAGAAATCAAGGAGTCACGGAACCCTGATTAAAATTAAAATTTAAAATACATTAACATTTTATTTGTACAATTAATATTAATGATAATTATTTAAGTTTTTTTTATTTCAGACAGTTAGGTAAAATTGTTTAACATTCTTTTTCAGTACTTTAATTTGATAAAATAATTTAGTTTTATAAAAGTAACTTATAACATTACACACAATTGGCCTTAAAAAGGAAACTTTAACGTAACACTACAAAATTGTCGCCCAACATTTGGGGAATTAGTAAGTTCTTTAAAGTTACACAAAATTGGCACCCCACTTTTGTAACTTTAGAAAAACAGTTTAGTTAGGGTAACACAGTTTGGCGCCCAACTTTTGGGATTTAGAAAAATACTTTTAGTAGGCTATAACACTTTAATTTGAAAAAAACTGAAAACCACCCATTCATAAATATATTGTCATAAAAAACTAAATATTACCCGATAGATATATTCTTATTTTAAACAAACAGCACGTCACTGATTACAAGCGTGGCCGTAACTCCACAATAATGTTACAGCGTTGCCAGCACGAGGACGGGACAAAGAAAATCGATTGGTATTCTTTGTCATACGCATTGTAATCATTGCGACAAAACAAACAGAGTTTTATGAATGGAATGTTGCGTCTCCTCTGGATAATAGGTCTATGAATTATACATACTTAGGCCAACGAATAACTCTTGGATAGACAAACGGCTTTCGCAAAAATAAAAAATATACTCACCAACAAAAAAATACCCCTGTATCTGCGATCAAAGCTTTACGACCAACCCATATTTACAGTACTTACGGCGGATCTTCACAGGGCAAATGGTGAACAAGCTTAGAGTGTCCCAAAGAAATATAGAAAGAAGAATATTAGGCGTTTCTCTGCATGACAAAAAACAAAATGAACTAATTAAAAGAAAGTATAAAATATCAGACACAATAGACCAGGCAGCACAGCTTAAATAGGATTACGCAGGACATATCGCCCTACAAAGGAATATAGGTGGAATGAAAGAGTGTTGCGATGGAGACCATCGACCAGTTATCACACGTTGGTACTACGACATAAAAAAGATGGCGGGACTTCCATGGATAAGAATTGCCCGGAATAGAATAAAATGGAAAAAACTAAGGGAGGCCTATGTCCAATTATGGACGCTAAACGGCTAGAAGAAGAAGAAGTATAGAACCAACAGTTTTGATTCTTTTGAATTGTAGGATCTATAGCAAAATGACCCAATACCATAATTAGTGCAGATTCGTCGGGAATTCTGGGGTTATTATTTCTTTTTTATTGCAAACGAATTCACTTTCTTCAAATTTCCGTACTAACTTTATGGTCTGGTGGCTTTTATTTCCATCAGAATGTCTTTCATTAGAAACTCGAGCTGTTTCTTAATCGTACTTCTTGTTTTAATGACCGTAAATAAATATTATTTATTTTCGTTCTTGCGGACAATACACAAATAAGTCAAGACGCTACATCAACAAATAATGGCTAATTTAACGTCACGAATAAATAACTAAATATACTAGTAATATTTTTAAAACAAAGAAACAAAATGATAAACAATTTCAAAAAGGTGACATGTATATTCAGCAGTAAGTTAGGGGTTAATACTTGCAAACAGCAAAATGACATTTTAAAGCCTCTCCCTTGATTTAAAATTTGACGTTTTTTTTGTGTTTCTTACATTATTTGGACTGGCTGGTTTTGGAATGAAAGCACTGTGGAAATAAACGGAGTGCTCCGTCAAAATTCAGTACATCATTGTAAATATAATAATATTCCTACATTTTTCGTAAATCCCATTCGGAAAACGACTTCTTTTTATCAGTAAGCAACGTGGTATGTTACTCAACACATAAAGCCTCAGTTTTATTCGGTTGCTTTTCTATCTTTAAAAAACATCAATTTAATAGTATTTGGCAAAGTGCCGGACTTAGGCATACTGTAAATCTTTAAACAAAAATGTTGTATAGGTTTGTAAAATATAACCTACTACAGACAATGATTTTGATTTTTTATGTTACCTAGAGCACCGCTTCTACAGATGGAATACAAATAGCCCTCAACGGGCAACTGGTTAGAGAAAACACCATTGACCAGTCCAGGAGTAAAACGATGGTACACTGATGGATCAGGGTACCAGGGACGCTACGGGGCAGGTGTGTTTGGAGCATCCTGCAACCACAGGGAAAGCATACTCCTGGGGAAATACGCCTCGGTCTTCCAGGCTGAGGTCTATGCTATACTCATGTACGCTACGCACCTGACAGAAAACAGAGTGACCAACAGTGAGATTGATGTTCTCACTGACAGTCGCGCGGCCATTGGGTCCCTCTTGAGTAACACGACAACATCATCGGTGGTGTGGGACTGCATGCAAGCCCTCACTGAGTTAGCGACGGTAAACAAAGTCACTCTTACATGGGTTCCTTGGCACACAGGGATAAACGGTAACGCGGTAGCCGATGAACTGGCAAGAAATGGGACCCTGGTGGAAACAAAAAGCCAGCTGGTTGGATTGCCAATTGCCAAGGCAAAACATTAATTGAAATTAATCCCTGAACAAGAGCATATTGCTTAGTGAAATGCAAATACTGGCTGCAGAACATCAAAACAGCTGATGAAAAAACCTCTCCAGAAGAGGGCTAACGCACTCTGGACGATGAACCGGAGTAGACTAAGCAGCACGTTTGGCCTGCTCACAGGACACATTGCACTAAGGGCGCACCTCTTCAAACTTAAGCTGGCGGCCGAGAAAAACTGCCAACTATGCGGAGAGGAGGAGGAGAGCAGTATACACATTCTGTGTCACTGCCCGATGCTAGCGGGGTACAGGTATCAAACCTAGGGCCGTATGATTATGGATCCAAGCGATCTTAAAGAGACAGACCTAAGGTTTGCCAAAATCAGCGGACTAGAATTCTAATTCCCTGAAGACACTGCAGTTAGCCATAGAGGATTAAAAGATCTAGGTGACATAGGTGCCGATACCAAAGGCCCAACCGCAAGATTGTAATGTTATGTAATGTAATGTTAGAGATAAATAACTATTGAAAGGCGACATGTTAAACGCCCTCACTTAATCGCAAAAAAGCGGACTTCGAGTGCTTATTTAAACCGAATTGGTGATCACCGGCTTATTGTAAATACACACAACGTCTATGTATCAAATGATTCGATTAAGCCCAGTTATTTTTTTTACTGTGGTAAACGATTACATGTATTTAGGGTACAAAAAAGACGTGTACTTGCTTTATAATAAATGTTTTTACAAAATATTGGCAGTGATAGCATATTCAGCCAAGTGACTAGTGTATTCTTTCATTTCATTTTTGTGATTATGATGAGAGGTCGTGAAAATTATGCATTTAATCGAACAAGAATAACTGCTTATCACGATGCAGGAACTTTAATTAACAGATATCGGAAATCTTGGGCATTCCTAGATCATCTGTTGTATGAATAGTACACAGATATGAAGGATTTAATACAGTGGAAAACAGACCACGTAGTGGAAGTCCTCGAGTGTATAGCGAAAGAGAGAATCGTTATTTGTTATTCCCGCAGACACTTCAGTTTCAGCTCTCATTAGCCACTTTCAGGGTACGTTTCGTCAAGTTATATCGCCACCTACAGTTCCAAGACGACTTCATCATGCAAATTTACGTGTTAGAAGACCATTACGGTTCTCCACTCTACTTCCAAGACATCGTGCAGCCCGTTTCGAGTGGGCGCGAGAACACAGGGGTTGGCTTTTGCAGCGGTGGAGGTGGGTGTTATTTACAGCGAAACCAGAATTGGACTGGTGAGTGATGACAATCGGCAAAGAGTCTGGAGAGAACCAGGTCGTCAACAGCGCATTCCACAGAATATGACCAGCCAAATTTACGTCAAATAAGTTATTACGCCCATTATTTACCCCATACGTAAGGAATTAGGTGTTTATGGACGACAACGCCCAACCGCATCGCGCAAGAAGGATTCAGGATACACTTGAAGCAGGACATATTAGTAGATTGAATTGGAAAGCCAATTCGCCTGAAATGAATCCCATTGGAAACATGTGGGATTACATTGCTAGAGCCATTTTCGATCGAATCAACTCACCTCAGACTGCAAATGAGTTAGTCGTAGCAGCTGCTGAAAAATGGAACAATATTTCACAAGACACTATCAACCGCTTGATTATTTCACAGATGATCAAAAGGTCTAGGTGACATAGGTGCCGATATCAAAGGCCCAACCGCAAGATTGTAATGTAATGTTAGAGATAAATAACTATTGACAGGCGACATGTCAAACGCTCACACTTAATCGCAAAAAAAGCGGACTTCGAGTGCTTATTTAAACCGAATTGGTGATCACCGGCTTATTGTAAATACACACAACGTCTATGTATCAAATGATTCGATTAAGCCCAGTTATTTTTCTTACTGTGTTAAACAGACTGCAAATCAGTTAGTCGTAGCAGCTGCTGAGAAATGGAACAATATTCCACATGACACTATCAATCGCTTGATTATTTCACATGAAACTATCAGACGTGTCAACATATTTTTCCAACGTGGAGGAGGTCATATCGAATATTAGTCGGTGTACAACATGTTTAATTAATCGATCAAAAGAACTTACCTGAAGTTCGATCGTAATTATATGAAGGTCCCGCCCTCAATATTACATAATGTTTCCAATGTAGTACGCGCTTTTCGTACTACTCTGAGCACAAGGTTTAAAGGTTGAATTTTCAAATTACGGTCCTGCTCCTTTTGCTTCTGCCTATCCGTTACCTTCGTGTTCCCCGGTCGACCGCTTTGTCCTTATTTTGTTTAAAGTGACAATATTTTTACAGCAACTTGGTTGAGGGCTGGGCGGGATGTAATATTTTCGGGCTGGATCTTCATATAATTACGATTAAATTTCAGGTAAGTTCTTTTGATCGATTAATTATATTTCAGGTCCAGCCCTCAATATTACATAATTTTTCCAATGTAGATGTTTAAAGTTGCGTTGCTGTAAAAATGTCTACGTGGGTTTAGATGTTAATAGAAAACATAATGCCAAATAATAATTCTGGTTTAATAAATATAAACGCTAACATCTTAACCTATGAGGACAAAGCGCGCGGCCGGGGAACACGAAGGTAACGGATAGGCAGAAGCAAAAGGAGCAGGACCGTGATTTGAAAATTCAACCTTTAAACCTTGTGCTCAGAGTAGTATGGAAAGCGCGTACTACATTGGAAAAATTATGTAATAATGAGGGCTGGACTTGAAATATAATTACATTTTTCGATTTAATAAACTTAGTTAACAAATTCACGCATTTGTTAGTTTTTAATTTTCTAAGTATCCCAGTTTATGGAAAATACTCCTTTTACAAAAAAAAAAACAGATTCAGGAAACAATTTACTTTTATAAATATATTTTGTTTTTCTAACAAAACATTCTTCTAACAAGGCTGAGTGGGGGTCCAAGACTTTTGACGTTGTGTGTATTTTATAACGGTAAACTAATATTTATTTTTAAAAAATGTATTAAAATTAAAAATATACAGAGTGGACCGAAGGTATGAAAACGGACAATTATCTCGTAAATTGCTAGTCCAAATTGTACAAAACTTGGGATAAGCCTATTTTGAGATACGGAGATTCCAGATTTGACATCTGAAATGTTGTCCGACTTGCAGTTTCTCTAATAATATTAGTCACTTTGGTTTTTTAAATACATCACCCTGTGTATTCTGTTATAATTGGAATCTCCCTTTTAATACGAGTTGGGCCACAAGTGTCACTTGTGATTTTATGTAGACTAATAGATCTTAAATAAATTAAAAAAAAGTGTGGCAATGCCTAATTGTAATAATAATCTTTTAATATAAACAATTTTTAACTACATTAAAACGTAACAATTAAAATATTAACATTTTTAACATAATGATTACTTAATCTAGTGTTCAAAATGTGCTCTCCATTTTGTAAGTTGATAGTAACCTTATCGATGGTAGAATGCGTCTATCACATTTCTCCATGATTGTTTAGACCTTGACTAGACCTTTTAGAATACATAAAATCATAAGTGTTAAATATGGCTGAACTTGTATTAAAGGTGATAGTTCAATAATGACTGAATATACAGGGTGATGTATATAAAAAACCAAATTGACTAATATTAACAGAGAAACGTCAAATCGGACAACATTGCAAATGTCAAATCTGAAATCTCCGTATCTCAAAACAGGCTTATCCCAAATTTTGTACAATTCGGACTAGCAAATTGCGAGATAATTGTCCGTTTCCAGACTTTTGGTCCACTCTGTATAAAACAAAAAATTATAAATGAATATTTTCGACATTAAGGGGATAATTTTATTGTATCTAAAACAATGGGATATTCATTTGTGCGACTAAATAATCGTGGCGTGGCTAGAATTCGCTAGTGGAGGCCCAGCCTTATTGAGTGACAACTCGATGGGCTTACGGCTAATCTCAGTCGAGATACGAATCTTTTAATAAATTAAAAGAAAAGATAAATTTTAAGAGAAAAAATTCAGTTTAACCCTTTTGAAAAGCATCTTAGTTTTAATCCTCAGTCTTAAAAATCAAAATAGGGGAAAAAGTCTTGTAACATGAAAAAAAAATCTTTCCCTGTGTCTTGTTACCATTTTATTTAAGGTATTATCCAAGAATTATATAACAATACTCTAATTTTTACGCATGCAATTTTTATCAACACATTTCTTAATCCAAATTTTTAAATATTGTTGCGACATTTAATCTTGGGTTCGATGGCTCTTAACACTCAGTACAATAACTAAACAATTTTATTCTAATATTTCTGCACGATAAATTTTACTTGACAAATCACTTAGATATCCACTACTCTATACACTCTCTTTATAGCACTTTACAATTACTTTAAAACTTAACAAACATAAAAATATTCGTGACCGCTGTCTTTTTATATACCTATAATTTATAACTAGAAAAAGAAAGAGAACTCTCTTTCGTTATTCCCGAATTTATTTAACCTTTCTAGACGCCTTCAAACACACCGGGGCCATAAATCATTCGCTGGATGGGCGTTTTTGATGCCCCCAAAGAAATAGGTAAGCATCTTGTGTGGACTATACCGCCTAGACCAGTACAGGGGCGTATTTATCGTAACAATATAATAATAAAAAGTGCGTGACTGTCGTGGAACAATCAATTGGAACGAAGTTCTTTACGTAGTATATTATTATTGATAAACGATCTACCCTTAAAATTCCCAAAATGTGGCGCAAAGCTAAGGTTATTGCTATCCTTAAACCGGGTAAAAATCCTGAATGCCCTAACAGCTACCGCCCTATTTCACTGCTGTGCTATTTTTTTAAATTTTATGAAAGATTGATTCTCCAGCGAATGCAAGATCACCTAGAAGATAAGCTTATACCCCAACAAGCCGGGTTTAGACCGGGAAGGTCATGCACGAGCCAGGTGCTTAATCTTACATAATACATAAAGAAAGTTTTTGATAAAGGAAATTACCACTGGCATGGCGCTCATAGACCTCACGGCAGCCTACGATACCGTACACCACAGGAAACTCCTGCGTAAGGTCTACAATATCACAAAAGATTTTCACCTTACACAAGTAATCAGATCCCTACTCCAGAACAGGAGGTTTTTTGTCACATTGCAGGGGAAAAAGAGCCGATGGAGGAACCAGTCCAATGGTCTCCTACAAGGAAGTGTTTTGGCGTCTATATATATATATATATATATATATATATATATATATATATATATATATATATATATATATATATATATATATATCTCACTCTAACAACAATGTCCAAATATTACAGGCTCAATGCCCTAAAGCCAAATTCCAACAAAACGCAAGTTAGCGCTTTTCATCTTAATACGCATAAAGCGAAATAGAAACTAGGGGTTATTTGGGAAAGCAACGAACTTAAATACACAAAGACCTCTAAATATCTTGAGAGTTAAAGCAAGAAATAACTGCAATTGAGGTGGATAGAGCCCTAAACGAAACATGCAAAATAACATCATGATGCATGAGAGCAACGCCACTAGATTAGCACTACATAGCTGCTGGATTTGAAACGCCATTTATTTAATCGCAAAACGGCAACTGAACACATCTAACGCTTTAAGAAAGTCTTTGATAAACGCCACATGCTATATACACTACAAAAAAAGACTAAAATCGAAAAAAGTTTTCTTGGATGCGTGAGTCTGGACCCTCCACAACATTTCTCGATTTGCGAAAACCCTCTACCAGAAAATGAATAGGACTGGTCAACCTGAAAAATATTGAATAAAATAAAAACGGGAGTAGCATCTGTGAAAGTTAATAAAATCAAATGGGGGCAGTTGAAACAGAGCGATGCTCTATGCGAATGTGAAGAAATACGGAACCCCAAATGTGCGAGCAATACTCCAGTAGAGGTCGGATTTGAGCCTTGTACAGTTGATCAGAAGTAAAAAACTTTTAAGCTTTCCACAGAAAACCCAGTCTCTGGCTTGCTGACTTTGCGATGTTGGCAACATGCAATTATAAGACATATTATTAGACACCGTGACTCACAAAATCGAGATGAAGGGACTTGATTCAAGGGTATTTTCATAACCAAGTCCTTATAAATTTTTTGCAATGATTAACATCTTTTTACATAGGTACTTTATCGCACCTTTTATCTCAATTTTGTCCATTTTTATAAAATCTCGCACACCTCAATGAAAAAAAAAATTAATATTTAACAAACACGAACTGATGCGCTCATACTAATCGGCACACACTAATGTCATACAATAAGCATTTGCTTGACATTTTATTTGCATTTGTTATTCAACGCCAACTATGTTAGGGACAACAATTAGTGATCTATCTTCTTACCTACTACCCTTAGTGGGTTTTTGTTGAACTCCACTGATTACTGATGGTAACGATTTGATACCGGTTCCGAATAATATGGATGCTAACCACAGAAAATTTTACCGAATTTTACCTAAAGGACTTTTACCGAAGGATTCACCGGAAGAAATCAGCTCCAGAACACATATACCTATCGCTTTGAGAGAATGCCTATGACAAAGTGGTGAGGAGTGAATTGTGGTCGACATTGTCTGTATATGGGATAAGCGGTAGTTTAATACGAACACTGAAATCATTTTAAGAGGATTTCACTGCTTGTGGCAGGATAAACGGAGCTTACACGGACTGGTTTAACATCGAAAAAGGTGTAAGGCAGGGATATTTGGCTTCGCCTGGCTGTTTAACTTATAAATTTTCTTCTTCACGTGCCTTCTCCGCGGCGAAGGTTGGCAATCATCATAGCTATTCTGACCTTGGAGGCGGCAGCTCTAAACAGTTCGTTTGTTGTGCATTCATACCATTTTCTCAAATTGCGCAGCCATAATATTCTTCTCCTTCCTACACTTCTCTTGCCCCTGGATTTTTCCTTGTATAATTTCTTTAAGAATGGTGTATCTTTCCCCACGTGTAATGTGCCACAGGCATTGTAGTTTTCTGGTTTTAATGGTTTTTATAATTTCCATTCTTTTGTTTATTATTCTCATGACTTCGTAGTTTGTTACGTGTTCCGTCCATAATGTCTTCAGGATTCTTCTACAATCCCACAATTCGAATGACTCCAGTTCCTTAATGGTTGTCGCGTTCAGCGGCGTGGGTGTTGGTTCCTACACTTATGTATAGTAGTGAATGTTGGGTTTGGCAGAAGAAGCATAAAAATAGGATTACAGCTACGGAGATGAGTGTCTGAAAAGTATAGCCGGAGTGACTCGGTTGGATAAAGTTAAGAATAGTGAGATAAGAGAACGCTGTGGTGTAAAAACTGTTTTTATTGTTTGATAAAGTGCAGTAAAGTCTAAAGACTGAATAGGACTTGTTATTGAGACCGTTTCTTGTGACTAAGACTTAAATTTTTAATAAAAGAGATATGTTACGTTTTCCTATTGGTTTGTCTAGGAGGGTGTTTCTTGAGGGGTCATTGGCATTCATTCGCATCACATGTCCCAGCTCCCTATTTTCCTATCTCCCTATTTTTATGGACCTTACGATATCTGGCCCCTGATAAATTCTTACAACTTGTTTAACTTTTGTTTTCAAATCTACTTATTATGTCAATGGTTTTGTAACGATTACCAAATTTTTATATAGCAGCAAATGGATCATAAAAATAAATTAATAGCTTCAAGATAATTGGGGGTTGCTTTATTCGCCCGTGCAAAATTGTTTCTTTTTAACAAATAATATTCTGGCAGAAATTTTATTGTACACTTATGTATGGTAGTGAATGTTGGGTTTGGCAGAAGAAGAATGAAAATAGGATTAATGCTGCGGAGATGAGTAGTCTGAGAAGTATAGCCGGAGTGACTCGGTTGGATAAAGTAAAGAAAAGTGAGATAAGAGAACGCTGTGGTGTAAAAGAAGATGTGGTTACAAAGATAGATCAAGATATGCTTAGATGGTTTGGACACGTAGAAAGATTGGATGAAGGAAGATTAACGAAACAAATTTATAAGGCGAGTGTGAATGGACAAGTCGGTAGAGGTCGACCTCGGAAAACATATCTCGATCAGATCAACATTGTTTTGAAGAAAGGCCAGGTCAAGAGTACCAACAACCGACGAGCATGTATGAGAGCACTGATAAAAGTAGAGGAAGCAAAAGATGTGTGTAAGAACCGTAGCAAGCGGCCTCTGCCTACCCCTACGGGAGGCATGACTATCTGTATTTATGCATGTTTTAAAAAAATAGTTTTGATATTATTTTTTATAAATGAAAAAAATCTAATTAAACATTTGTAACTAATTTTTAAAAATAACTTTTTAAAATAGTTCTAAAACATTATCAAATCCGGTCCTGATCCAACTATTGTGTGTAAATGTATTATTTCATATTTTGGTACAAGCTTTTGATGTGGCTGCCCAGCTTATGTTATTAAGGTACGAAACTATCTCGAAAAGAGAAGAAAATTCGTTATATGAGAAAATGCTTTTTCACTCCAATGAAATTTGTGTGGTAAATGTGCACAGTAAACTCACATATAGTAAATATTGTTAAATATAAAAAAAAATCGAGTGGTTTTAAAAATTTATATTTCATCATCAAATGTAAAATTATAACCCGCCAAATGTAAGGGGATAAAATGTGAATTAAAATTTAGGTAAATATTTGCAAACTAACAACAAACTTTACCGGCAATATAACGAATAGAACTTTTACCGATTAACGAGTCACAGTAATTAGCACATTCGGTAAAAAAATTTATCTACAGGTACACACAATTTATTTTTTTTTACTTATTTTCTGCACCAATTTCTCAGAATAAAACAACGTCGATGAGAAAAGTCCTGTCGTCCTTTTTATTTCTTTTATTCTGGTCAGCTCAGCTCCAGTGGTGCTGTAAATTATCCGTTTATTGAGCTGTAAGAAAATCGATGAGCGTCTGGTGTTCTCAATTTTATATTTCGAATATCCTGTTTATCTTTTCCAATTTCAAATGCAATTAGGAATTGGGGATTGTTTACTTTGTTCTATTTGGCAAAAAAAATTATATTATTTAAAACATCTTAAAATTCTGTATTAAAAATAGTATAATTTATAAATTGCAAAATTCAGGTAGTTTACCATTTTTTTTAGTTTTTTGTATCTCCATAAAAAACAGCTTAATCGATTTTGCTGAAAATTTAATTAGTTGCGTAATTATCCGTCTAATGCAATTGGTCCCACGTCGATATCATTTTTTGTTCTCAAGATAATCAAGACGAAAAATAATTCCGAAAGTTTACCATTTTTATTAGTTTTTTTATTCTCCATAAAAAACAGCTTAATCGATTTTGCTGAAAATCTAATTAGTTTTAAGTTGCGTAATTATGCGTCACATGCAATTGGTCCCACGTCGATATCATTTTTTGTTGTTGAGATAATCAAGAAACAAAATAATTCTGAAAGATTACCATTTTTTCAGTTATTTGATTCTCCATAAAAAACAGCTTAATTGATTTGGCTGAAAATTTAACCAGTTCTAAATTGCGTAATTACGCGTCTAATGCAATTTGTCCCACGTGGATATCATTTTTTGTTCTCAAGATAATCGAGACGAAAAATAATTCTGAAAGTTTAGCATTTTTTTTGTATCTCCATAAAAAACAGCTTAATCGACTTTGCTGAAAATTTAATCAGTTCTAAGTTGCGTAATTATGCGTCTATTGCAATTGGTCCCACGTAGATATCATTTTTTGTTCTCAAGATAATCGAGACGAAAAATAATTTTGAAAGTTTAATATTTTTTTTAGTTTTTTGTATCTCCATAAAAAACAGCTCGAATGAGTTTGCTGAAAATTCTGGTGGCAATTGTACAAAAACAAATTATACTGGCAAATATTTTTGCCCAGACAAACTTTTCTATGATTTTCGATTCCCTAAATCCGAATCCGGAGCCAGTTTCGCTCTATAACCCGTTTTAAGGAAAATATCGAGCAAAAACCGTTTTTACCTCTTGACTTTTAATAAAAGGAATAAAAAAAATCTCTACGATTGTTTTTAACTTTTTTAAAAATAAAAAAAAATTATACCTTTTCCACAACTCCTATTTACTTATTCATTCATTCATTCAGACATATCTTCCAAAAACCCGATTTCGCAGTCTTTTTGACTGGACTAGTAGTGAAACGAATATTTCTTATTAAGTTTTTGTTATTCAGAAGCTAATTAGTGGGAATTTTTTGCATTCTTTTTGACAGACAAAAACCTTTTTAAAGATTTTAATTATAAAATGGTTCTCCGCATTATTAAAAGAGAGAGAGAAAATGAAAAGTGAGGAGAAGAAAAATTTAGCACATTGTTACGCTGCGGTTAGAATATTACGAAGTGCATAATAAAAACAAGGGGTTATTTAAGCGAGCAGACCGTCAAAATTACACCCTTCACAAGTATTTCATTATTCCCATTATCGCTAACAATTTACACAAAGTCGTACACTATGTACCTACTTTTTAATTTGTTACTTTATTAGTTGCCCTTTACTGATAAAATAGTTCTAATAATTTGGTACGAAAGCTTCCCAATGGCATATACATTTAAATTTGTGAGTTGTTGCCTTTAGGAAGAAAAACATAATCACTCGACTAAATATACGAAAGCTTCGGAAAAATGTGTGCGCCAAATTTAATCCGAAGCGTTTAATGCTTGAAAAAACAAAGTGTATAAAACTAGTCCGAAAGATAATGTTTTCTTTCTTTGTTCGTCTGCTGGGAAAAATAAAATTTTCATTAAATGAAAACAACGGTATTGATTACACTTAACACTTGGCATTTTATTAATGAGATATTAAAAGAAAACAAGCAACAATAACTGGTGTATTCCAGAACCAAAAATTAACTTTTCGTACTTTTAATTTAAATTTATAAATACAAAATAATCCAGATAATCCCACGGGCCACATTAATTATGAACATTAAGCGGACATACCCTTGAACCAAGTCCCTCCATCTCGATTTTGGGAGTCACGGTGTCCAATAATATGTCTTGGCATGACCATGTTGCTAACATCGCAAAGTCGGCAAGCCAGAGGCTAGGTTTTCTGTTGAAAGCCAGAAAGTTTTTTACTCCTGATCAACTGTTGACGACGTACAAGACGTACAAGAATCCTTCTTTTACAGGGCTGCTACGGAATGGAATAAGCTTCCAGAGAACTATGACCTGCAACTTTCCTAACCTAACCACAATCATTTTCTTTCTATAATCCCTTCCCCTTCTAATAGTCGCAGTGCGGGCCGTCCGCGGCCCACACGATAGGTCTACCCTTTTTGCGACTATTTTCTTAAAAAAAAAAACATAGTTTTAAAAAGTACAAATGGGAAATGAATAAAATTTTATTGTCCATACATAGGTACATATGAGTACATACGAGGATAGTTTAAGAATTGTTGTCCCTAACATAGTTGGCGTTGAATGACAAATGCAAATAAAGTGTCAGGCAAAAGCTTATTGTGTCTGAAATTAACGTGTGCCAATTAGCATCAGCGCATCAGTTCGTGTATGTTAAATATTAATTTTTTTGCCATTGAGGTGTGCGTGATTTTATAAAAATGGACAAAAGTGAGATAGGAGAGACAATAAAGTACCTCTGTAAAAAGAGGTTATCACCGCAAGAAATTTATAAGGACATGGTAGAAGTATTGGGTGACTCTGCTTCTTCGTACCAGATAATCAAGAACTGATAACGAGATTTTAAACTGGGAAGAGAGTCCAGTTAACATGCACCGGGTACAGGAGCCCTCAAAACTGTGGTGACCAAAGAAAATGTAAATTTAGTCCATGACGTGGTATTAAATGCCAGAAGAATTACAGTCAAAGCTATAACAGAGACATGTAGGTTTTGTTAAAAGCGTTGAAAAAATTTTACGTCGGAAATTGTCTTCTTCTTCTTATAATAGGACGTTGTTTAGTCCGTTGCGTTTAGCCTCCTTCGGAACTCTTCCTGTGACGCTGAGCTCCAGCTTTCGTACCATCTCTTGAGTGGTCTGCCTACCGGTTATCGCGAGTTTGGTTTTTGCGACATGGCCCACTTTACCCACCTTTCATCTGGCATCCTTTTCACGTGGTCTTTCCAGCACTTCTTGCGTGTTCTAGCCCATCTTACCACATCCTGTATTTCTAGTTTTTTTCTGTTATCCTGGCTTCTTATTCTATCCCTGAGGATAATACCCTTATGGTTCCTAGTATTTTTATTTCTTTCGTTCTCATTATTCTTTTCGTTGTTGATGTTTCAGCTCTGGTTTCAGTGGTGTACGTTAAAATAGGTCGTACACATGTTTTGTAAATCCTCAGCTTGCTTTTTGTACTCATTATTTTATTTTGCCATATAATATCTCTCAGGTATCCGCTGACTATTGTTGCTTTTATGGCTTGTGTTCATGCTTCTTTAATAAGGTTTGTTGCGCTTGATACCTCCACTTCTAGGTAGTTGAATCTTCTCACCTGCTGGATTATCTTGTTGTCGACTACCAGTTTGCACTTTATGGGTTCTTAAGAGATAACCATTGACTGTGTTTTTTCTGTTGCGATGTTCATGTTAAATTTTTGAGCTGTTACTGTTGTCTTGTATAACAGGCGTTGTAGGTCGTCTTCATTCATTGCTATGAGGATTGCATCGTCTGCATAGCATAATACTTTAATGGTGCGATTGCCCATCCTATATTCAGCGTTCACTTTTTAATATTATCAGAAATTGGATCTAAAAAAACTCTCTGCACGTTGGGTTTCACGAATGCTAAAGGCAGACCAGAAGCGTGTTCGCCAGGTTGCAGCGGAGACAAATTTGGAGATTAGTAACAGGAATTCCGATGAATTTAAGCAAAAATTTCTCACGGTCGATAAATCATTATAAGTAACAAATTGGCGCCCAACGTAGGGACAACTATCTTGTAGTAGAATTTTTATGGATTGGTAGATTGCGTTTCCTATCATGTCGTAGCATTCTTGAAAAGTTAAGATTCCTAGCTGACCAATCCATTGCACTGGTATATATGATTTTCAACAACAATTAACTTTTTTAAGCCTTTTGAAATGAATTGACTCATTTTTAACAAACAGAAAATTCTGTGTGAAAGTGGGTTATTGTTGTACCGCAGGAACCAGTACTGGGTCCTCTCTTATTTAAAATATACGCAAGTGACTTTCAATTCCATATTCAATGCAACAAAGATTTCTATGCAGATGACTCAAAAATATTCTCAGATTCATCTCTTCACATAAATCTTTAAGAAGACTTGGATTCGATCTCTAAGTGGTACTCAGACTGGATGTTACCTCTTAATACAGATAAGTGTGTAGTTCTCTACATCGGCAAAGACAATCTGCGACATAAATACTTCTTAAAAGGTCACGCCTTAAATTAGTGATCTTGGTGTTACAATTACTACAGATTTGAGCTGGTCCGAACATGTAAATATTACCAACAAAGTAACAAGTAGGCTGTACATCCTCAGCAGGTCTTTCGCAAAAGTGTCATTGCATAGTTCAGCTCGTTAATATAAAACTTATATTCGTCCAATTATTTATTTATTTATTTATTTACACTGTTCTACAGAAAAAAAGATTTCCAATTACAGAACAGGAACAAAGTAAACATTTGCACAATAGTACTAACAATAAAAAAGCTTAAGAGTAATACACAATAATTTACAAAATCAGACTAACATTAGTAGAAAGCTTAAGACTAACACAACAATATTACTGCTGATAATAATAGCTCTTAATTTGCCTCACATTACAATAGAATATGTCAAGCTGGTCACTTATTAGGTTATAGTTGCTACACATAGTATGAACAGGAGAGTTTTTAAGTATATTTGTTCGTGGTGTGGTAGTGTAGAATGAGTCGGTGTATCGAGATGCCTGAAGGGGAATTTTAAAGTTTATCTGATGTAGTAAGCATTGACATTTAATTTCATTGTTAATTATTTTGTGTAGCATAATGACACTAGAACATTCTCGTCTTCTATCCAGAGTGAAAAAGGTATGTCTTTGACAGTAAACTCTCGTGTGTCGTGCCAATTAGTGGATAAGTCCGATCTACTTTAAAACTTAGGTATTTGAGAAAACGTCTTTGGATTGCCTCCAGTTTATAAATATGCACTTGATAATATGGGTTCCAGATAACCGATGCATATTCTAGCTTTGATCTCACAAAAGAATAGTAAAGAGTTTTAAGTGTTAAATGGTTAAAGTCGCGGCCTACTCTAATTATAAATCCATACATACGGTTTGCTGATAAAGTTATATTGTCTATGTGGTTTTGGAAAGATAGCTCTCGGTCGAAAGTAACTCCAAGATCCTTAAAATTACATGGTCTGTCTAGAGAATAATTGTCTATCTTATAGTCAAATATAATTGGATCAGATCTCAATGTATATGACATTACGCAACATTTGGTAGGATTTAACGCTAAATTATTACGACTGCACCATTGGCTTATTTGATTAAGATTTTTCGATAGTTTCTCACATTCAGTCATATTAATGATAGGAGAGAAAATTTTTAGATCATCAGCATACAGTAAAAAATTAAGCTTAATTATGTCACCAATGTCATTGATAAAGATATTAAACAGTAGTGGACCGAGGTTAGATCCTTGCGGTACACCTGATTTGGCGAGGTATTTGTTAGACCTAAATCCATTTAACTGCACATACTGTGTGCGGTCGGACAGATATGATTTGAATAACGCAAGTAGGTTACTCGATAAGCCGAAATTCGAGAGTTTTTGCAGCATTAGATAATGGTTAAGTCTGTCAAATGCTTTGGTCATATCCATGTAAATAACATCTGTCTGAATTCTGTTATCTATATTTTCCGCTATGTGCTGTGCAATAACGGTAAGATTTGTTGTTGTTGATCGGCTTTTTACGAAACCGTGCTGCTGGTCTAAAATATAATTGTTGACGTGTTGATACAGAACTCCTTGCACCAATATTTCAAATACCTTGCAAAAATTGCATATAATTGAAATCGGCCTGTAATTTTTTATATCAGTTCGCGTTCCTTTTTTAAAGATCGGACATAGAGCACTTCCACATAGAAGGTATCGTATGTGAACGAATGCAAACATTAATAAGGGTTGTTAATGGGTGAGCTAATACTGAAGCACAGTCTCTAACAATAAATGCAGGGATATGATCCGTTCCTGTGGTGGGTTTTGCTTTAATAGACGTCAATGTAGCTAAAACTTCTTTCTCCTGAAAGCTGCTTATATTTAAATTTAAGTGGTTCGATGAATCATTATCCTCTATGGTATTTGAGGCTAAGTTTAAAGGGTCCGCGAAAGAACTACTAAAAAAGTCTGCAAACCCATTTAGTATATCCGATGGATTAGCTAGTATCTGACTTTCGTATGTCATGCTATTAGGTACTTTACCAGATTTGTTTTTATTGTTAACGTAGGCCCAAAATTTGTTAGAATTTATATTTATCTCAGATTCACATTGTATGACATAATTTGTATGTGCAATGTTATGGAGTATTGTGGAACTGTATGATGTCCGAAACTAGTGCGGAATAAAGAACTTCTCGAAAAAGTTCAGCGTCGATCAACCAGACTATCCTTCGGACGTAGAAGACCTAGTTATACAGAAAGACCAAACATAATGAATTTACCGACTTTTGAGCAACGTCGTCTTCGTGGGGACACGAAAATCACCTTCCACATTTTAAATTTTAATTGTGGTAACTTAAGAAGCATATTTTTTGTGGACACTGATAATCGGCTTCGAGGACACAAATGAACACTGAAAAAAAAAAATATTTACTTGTAGAACAAGGCAACATATTTATGTAATCTTGTTTTCTCAACATGGAACTTTCTACCAGAGAATAGTGTAACGGCAGCATCTGTCAATATTTTTAAGAACAGATTGGATGCTTTTCTATTTTTTAATTATTCTTTTTAATTTTTTAATTACTTTAATTTTATAATCATTGTATAGTGAATTTCAGAGCTTATGGATCTTAGGGTCCCTGCCCGTATCTTATTGTAATAATAAATTATAATAATAACAATAATTGATAAAGAATATTAGGTATATAATACAAACACCGTTTTGTAATATTTCCGAATTACGATAGACAACCCAAATTTATACCGAGCTTCTATCAAAGTTAAAGAGCGGTATATTCTGAGCCCCAGGTCGATGAATTAAACGCTATAGTTCTAGTCATGACTGCGGGACTCTCTTTGTTCGTTGTTCTAACATCATGAATATGCAGTGAAATTGTTTAACTTCATGTTTCTGCATTTATTTTGTTAAAACAATGTGTCAAAATAGATTATCTATTAGCATTGTATATATATGTTATTAAAAAATATTAATTAAAAGATGTTATAGATGTAATTTGTAAAAATCCTGTTATTACTTAAAATTCAGATTGCATGTTTCATTGAAGTAGTCTCATAAAGACTCCTTATTAAGTTAACATTGAAAAAAACTATTAACTGTTTTTATTGTTTGATAAAGTGCAGTAAAGTCTAAAGACTGAATAGGACTTGTTATTGAGACCGTTTCTTGTGACTAAGACTTAAATTTTTAATAAAAGAGATATGTTACGTTTTCCTATTGGTTTGTCTAGGAGGGTGTTTCTTGAGGGGTCATTGGCATTCATTCGCATCACATGTCCCAGCTCCCTATTTTCCTATCTCCCTATTTTTATGGACCTTACGATATCTGGCCCCTGATAAATTCTTACAACTTGTTTAACTTTTGTTTTCAAATCTACTTATTATGTCAATGGTTTTGTAACGATTACCAAATTTTTATATAGCAGCAAATGGATCATAAAAATAAATTAATAGCTTCAAGATAATTGGGGGTTGCTTTATTCGCCCGTGCAAAATTGTTTCTTTTTAACAAATAATATTCTGGCAGAAATTTTATTGTACACTTATGTATGGTAGTGAATGTTGGGTTTGGCAGAAGAAGAATGAAAATAGGATTAATGCTGCGGAGATGAGTAGTCTGAGAAGTATAGCCGGAGTGACTCGGTTGGATAAAGTAAAGAAAAGTGAGATAAGAGAACGCTGTGGTGTAAAAGAAGATGTGGTTACAAAGATAGATCAAGATATGCTTAGATGGTTTGGACACGTAGAAAGATTGGATGAAGGAAGATTAACGAAACAAATTTATAAGGCGAGTGTGAATGGACAAGTCGGTAGAGGTCGACCTCGACGAACATATCTCGATTAGATCAACATTGTTTTAAAGAAAGGCCAGGTCAAGATTATCAACAACCGACGAGCATGTATGAGAGCACTGATAAAAGTAGAGGAAGCAAAAGATGTGTGTAAGAACCGTAGAGGAAGTGGAAGGAAGTGGTCTCTTCCTACCCCTATGGGAAAAAAGCGTGACTTTATGTATTTATGTATGTAAAATAAATAAATCAGTTTTATTATTAAATTATAAAATATGGTAAATACTTCAATTGTAACTAAAATGTAATTGATTTACAACAGACATAAAATAATAGAACAATAGCGCTATTATCTAACAGAGTTTGGGGATGTTTTATTAAAAATATTTTTATTGCACGTAATTAACAAGAAATTTTGTTATTAGTGAATGAAAAAACTAGTTTTTGCAATAAACTTTTTTTTAAAACATATATTTAGTCACGCTTTTTTCCCATAGGGGTAGGCAAAAATCAATTCTTTCAAATCAATTTTTTAAATCACAATTGACTGAATAAAGTGAAAACAATAATAATGTATATAATAACCACAGAACTCAAAAAACTAGAAGGCCAATGACATGATATATAAGCGTGCCCTACCGTAGGTCATCGTACACATGTAAGCATGCGCAGTAGAGACAGTAGTGCCAGCGGCGTCCTTAGAAAAATTGTATTAGCAGATTTACTCCGCAAATTTTGAATAGACATTTTTCAAGAAATTGTCCGAATAGTTATGAATCACCCTGTATATAGCTAGTAGATATCTGGTAATATCTCAAAAAATATTAAAATTCAGATGGGCAAGTTTTTTGATATAATTGGATTTTTTTAAAAAAATAACTTTATTAGTTTTGTCAGGTCAACAAAATCAGCATAGTGAAAAAATAAATGTAAATTTATTAAAAAATGCAACATCCCCAAAGTACAAAACTATTGGTGTGAAAAAAGTATTAATTTTAATAATTCTTTTCTCTTTAATTCTACCCTTACATTTTTAGTCTTGAGTTTGGAAAAACAATAAAAACGAATTTTTCCATATATTTTTACAACTGTTTTTAATCCTTTGCACTCGTGTGTCGCCGTAGGAGCGGCAAAATGCGTTTTACCCTTTGCACTCGTCGCCGTATAGGCGGCACACCATGTCTTATCATTACAGCGGGTTTGCCGGTCTGTCATTCCCTAAACCCATTTCCAATATTTCTAAATTGCTTTCTTAAACCTTTGTTGAGTATATGTTTATGTAAAAATAAAAGATAACATGATATTTATTTTAGACTTGCTATCGTAAGCTGTTTATTTTATATCTGCTGATGTATATATTACAACCACTTCAGTATCCACATGTGCACCATTTTTGCGTTTTGAGTATTACTCATGTCTATAACTAACACGATTGAGTAAAGTTCGGTGTGTTTTTTCGTTATATTTTGTAAAAAAATATTTGAAATGCCCAAGAGTTTTTTGCAAGATAAAATTGAAAATGAGTTACAACGCAGTGACGATGAATTTTATATTCACTCGCCTGAAAATGATAGATTGGATAGTGGTAATATCAGTGAAGAAAGTGACTCTAGTAGTGGTAGTGATGTTATAATTACTAAAGAACAGAGAACCACACCTTTACTATAAATTCGACACTTACATCGTCGTTTTTAAAAGATTTTATATTTAATTCCCTTTCCATCCCTTTCGTAACGGCGCTTACAACATTGGAGATATCACAATCAATGTCAGTGAACTTGAAAACTACGACTTCGACACTAATATCGGCGTTTTGAATATTTTTTATATTTCATCCCCTACTCACCCCTTCCGTAGAGGTGCTTACAAAATTAGTAATGTTACTATTAAACTTGGCCACCCAAAAACCTATGAATTCGATACTAATGTCAGGCGTTTTTAATAGTTTTTATATTTCATCCGCTACCCACCCCTTTCGTAGGGGTGCTAACAAAATTAGGAATGTTACTATCAAATTCAGCGACCTTAAAAACTACTTCTCTCTCAAAAACCATTACTTTCGTTTTGCTTACATTTATTTTCATCCCTTTGATTTTCAGGGCATTATGCATAACATTAACCATCGCCTGCAACTCCTCTTCAGTTGACGCTAACATGACTTGATCATCGGCGTAAAGAAGGCATTTGACGATAAAATCGTTCATTTTTATCCATACTCACTCTCTCTCAAATCGTTTAAACTTTCGTTTACGTATAAATTAAACGGCCATGGCGAAGCCACACATCCCTGTCTCACACCTATTTTGATGTTAAACCAGTCCGTGCAATCCTTTATGGAGAGATTATAAGCCTAAAAATTTAAGGTCTATTGTAAGACTCCAATGACGGTATCAGGTCTACTCACTAAAAACTCCACCCATATGTAGGTCCATCAGGCTGTTGCCTCCGGTGACACTTGGGCCTGTTGGCCCATTGTATCTTGAAGAAGCATTTGCTAGACGCGTAAAATTACCACCAGATGTTAGTTACTTAAATTAGATTGGTTAGTTTCTAACAGTATTTGGGTATGAGTGTTTTAACGAATTAAAAATATAGAATTTAAAATTGTTTAACGTTTAAAATTAAGTATTTTTTAAATTCGTACATGTAAAATATAGGTTAGGTTAGTAACGGGTAAAATATTTATGAGATACATTTACAAAACTACTTGCTATCTCTACTCGCATACATCTTGAAAAATCTGGTCACGAATTTATTGTAGTCTTCGTGTCTCAATCTTAACAAGCCGCGCACTGTTCCTATCTCGTTTGGGAGACTCCAGTCATGTTGAAAACTAGAGAAAACGGCGTCTTGTGTCGAGCTGGTGACGCCTTTGCTTAAATAAACTCGCTTCTGCTTTTAAACTAATATAACAGAAAAGGAAAGACAAAAACTAAAAAATTAGTTTTTAAAACGCCTAAATTTAATCAATACTTGGAAGTACAATAGTAGGTTTGGAGTTGGGTATTTGTACGAGGATAGTTTACACGAATTGTTGTCCCTAACATAGTTGGCGTTGAATGACAAATGCAAATAAAGTGTCAGGCAAAAGCTTATTGTATGACATTAGTAGGTGCCAATTAGCATCAGCGCATCAGTTCGTGTATGTTAAATATTAATTCCTTTCATTGAGGTGTGTCAACGAAACACGATTAGACAGAGTCTCAAGTGCGAACTACCTTGGTTGCAGGATAAACCAGGACTGAGATCCATCAGTTGAAATCAAAATACGTATTGAGTGTGCCCGGGCAACATTTATTCACATGAAAAAACTTTTTCCTGGTTGTACAGGAGGATGCTAACAGTAAGTTGGGTGGAAAAGATCACAAACGGGGAGGTGCTTGGAAGAATGCATAAGGATACAGAAGTTGTCAATATTGTAAAACAACGAAAACTTGAATATTTCGGACATATCATAAGAGACCCAGAAAAGTATGACATTCTACATCTTATAATACAGGGTAAGATTAATAGTAAGAGACGCCCCGGCAGACGAAGAACTTCCTTGCTCAAAAATCTCAGACAGTGGTTTGGTCTCACCACTATACAACTTTTCCGAGCGGCTACAAACAAAATTATGATTGCAAACATGATAGCCAGAATGATCGTTAAACGGTCATGGCACCTAGAAAAAGAAGAAGATTGAGGTGTGCGTGATTTTATAAAAACTGAGTTTAGAGGTGAAATAAAGTACATCTGTTTTGGGGGCTTTTCGTAAAAATGAACTGTACAATATTAAAATTCAAGATAATAAAAATTTGGGATCCTTATCATCAATTGTTATTCCCAACACACAACAAAAAAACCAAGAGAGTTCATGATAACTGTATATTTTTATGATATTAAAAAAATGACCAGTAATCATGAACTCTCTTGGTTTTTTTTGTTGCTGGTTGGCCAATTTTTCACTGACACCATCCAATCTGGCAATATCCCATCAGAATTCAAACGCTCTAAGGTAATAGCCTTACTGAAACCAGGTAAACCTGCCGACAGCTACAGGTCAATCGCTCTACTGTCCGTATCCTATAAACTACTGAAGAGACTTGTCGACAATAGAATCAGCTCAAAGATCCTGGAGGCAATACCATCTTTCGGCCAAGACGATGCTGTGCAGACCAGGTCCTGTCACTTACCACCTACATCGAAGCGGGATTCCAGTGAAAACTTAAAACCTCAGCTGCATTTATCGACCTCTCAGCAGCCTATGACACCGTATGAAAGAAGGGAATGCTCTGCAAGCTTTTTAGAAGAATACCCTGCAAACGAATAAGCCTACTGATATCGAACGTGCTTGGTGATCAGACGTTTCAAGTTACAATGGGCACCGACATCTGCTCGCCAAAGAAACTTAACAACGGCTTGCCAAAGGGATCAGTGCTCACTCCACTCCTTTCCAGTTTATATATAGCGGATTTGTCGAAAACAAGGTAAAAAAAGTTCGGTTAGCCGATGACTGGGTGCTTGCAACATGATGTAACTCAATTAAACTATCTGAAGATATCTTAACGGCAGACCTGCGGACAATGGGTGAATATTTCCGCAAATGGAGACTCCAACCAAATGCTTCCAAAACAGAGGTCAGCTGTTTTCACCTCAAAAACAAACTAGCCAGAGAAGAGCTTAACATACGTTTTGATTGTACCAAACTAACCCTTAACAAAACACCGAAATACCTGTGAGTTACCCTTGACATAATAATATGATTTAAAGAACACCTAACTAAAACCACCGAGAAGCTGAAAACCAGGAACAACCTAATACAATAAAATAATACAAATAATACAATAAAAAAAAATAAAAATTCTAAACAATCAATGAAAAGTTTTTAATATCACTTTGAGTTGTTTTTGTTGTCCTAAAACAAACACATTGATTTCCTGTCAACATATATGTTAAATGATTTGCATTCAGTAATAACTGAAATTTGTTTGATGAAAATTAATTTAAAATATTGACATAAATAATGAATTACAGTCAGCTTGCAGGAAGGGTATAAAGAAAATTACAAATGTAATTGTTTCGGTAAAAATTAATTGTTTTTTTTATTTGTTTCCTAAATTATTTATTATTTTCAACTTATTAAATATTAATTCGACAAAATGGCGGCTAAGTACAGCGACAAAAGGCCCAGCCAAAGTCCATGAATTAATTAAATGAAAATAAAAGACGGGGTCATCATTGAAATGGATGTTGTGACATTCCAAGGGATTCGAATTAAATTTTAAGGAAAGAATCCTGCGTGGACACAATAAAGAGGTGGTGTTACATGGAAGAAGCTGAAAATTTAAATAATATTTTAAAAAAAGCTCTACTAAATGTGTGTCTGTGAGAGAGATGACGGACAATATGCATGAGTAACCGGTGAAAAAATAATAATTTGGTGATAAAAGCATCGATCGTAAATGGACTAAAATGACAGCTACTGTCAAATATCAAAAAGCTGAGATTTACCGGGTATCAGATTAAGAGAGGTAAGTCGCTATAGTCCAAAAACTATTTATCGTACAACCGTGGAAAAACAATCTGTATTACAAATTCGCATACGAAAAACTGCCGGAAATTATAAGTTTCCTACTCCACCGCTAGTGGGCGTACTTCACAATTATAACACAAGAACATCATTTTTCTATAATAAATAGGTACACGGTACACATTTTACGTAAATTTGTTTTGGTTCTTTTCTAGAAGTCGGAAGTTCTATTGTCTATTGCGCTTTTATAGACTGTGAAAAGGCCTATGACGGAGTGGTAAGGAGTGAATTATGGTCGACATTGTCTATGAATGGGGTGAGCGGTAGTTTAATACGAGCACTGAAATCATGAAATTATGAAATGATAAGATTAAGTTTGAAAGAATACGGTTGACGTAAACAGAATATTGTTAATGACAATTATAATTCGTTATAAAAAATTTGAAATCGTTTATTATAATAATTTTAATAATAATAATAATTATAACAACAAATCATATTGTTACGAAATTTACTTCTTTGTTGGGTTCGGTGATTTTAAACTCTCGATACAGTAATAAAACAATTTTTATTACAATATATTTACACACTAAATTTTACTTTTATAAATCACTAAGATATTCTACTAAGGGCTCATAAATATGCACTCTCGTTGTGGTCGATGCTTGCATGCCGATAAATGAACAGGTCCGGGTTGTAACAATATGGTATTTTTTCATTCTTTCCACTGGGAAGTTAGTCGTGTGGACCTCTCGGGTCGCACCGAGATCACTGATATTTATTTTTCTATAATAAATGCACAGTAATGGTATACTTTATACGAAATCAGTTGGATAACGCAAAAATCGGGGTACGGTCAATAATGCCACGTCGAGCATTAAGCTAAACTGAACCGTTTTTAATTGATTACTCCCGATATTGTCCACATGGACTGTCGGCGAACCTTTTGTGATTCTATGCATCTTATTGGATAGTACTTACCCCTAATTGGCCAAAACAAATCAGTGTTTACACAACTATATACCAGTGCCGTGATGTTATAAATACATATTTTTTCGTTTTATACATACCTATTATCTTGTTTTCTCTTTTATTGGAGTATTTGTTATATAATTAGTAACATAGAAATACTTTTTAAAAACTGCACACCAAAAAAATTGTTGGAACTAGTAAAACAATAAAATTTTAAGAAAGAATACGTCATAGACAAACTTTTTGAATTTTACGGTCATACAGTTTTGCGTTTGCCTCCATATTATTGTGTATTCAACCCTATTGAACTGATCTGGGCTGCTTAAAAGAACAAATTACGAAAATGTAATCAAGCTCCTCAATTAAGCGATTTTGTTCTAACAAATATAAGAAAATTAATTGATGAACTCGCCGAAATTGACCACGTCAAAGAAAAAGAAAAACAATATTGTGTTTTGCCACAAATCGAACCGATACTGATAAATAAAATAAAGAAAACTCAAGTACTGATGAGTGTTTCGATAGTGACTAATGTTTCGTTTAAGTTGGTCACCTTATCACCTAAGTCAAAACAATACTTACTTAAAGTTTTTGAAAAAATTTTAAAATGAGTTTAAAAATACATGCCAATCTATGAACCCAATTAAATAAGTTTTGAATTTAAATAGGTATACTCCAAAACCCCTTATATTCATAAAAATACATTTATAAATATATACTTTATGGAGAACATTGTTAAACCAATAATTATTTAATGCAGTAAAACTACTATTAAAATATCTGTTGTGACGCCTATGCAACAACAAAGTTCGGCAAGCCGCCGAATGAAATATTGTTTTTATACTCGTCCAACGATTTTTTGAATCCGTCCCTGTCGAACTTTACCTAAAGACGACGGCGCCGACCGAATTTGCTTTGTGCTTTGTTATGCCGGCCCGCGATTTGCCTGGAAATTTCTCGCCGCGGCTAGTGACGTCCAGATGGTTCGATGGATCGTTCGCGAAAAAGGTCGAATTTTTGATTTAGAGGTATAAAAAGGACGGCGGTCGTGAGGAAGGACAGTTTTTAGTTTTTAAAAGTGTTTATGATTTATGAAATTTAAATAGTTGTAATTAGTTGAAGTGATTTATAAAAGTAAAATTTATTGTATTGGAATAAAAATTGTTTTGTTACTGTATCGAGAGTTTTAATTTGCCGAAACCAAGAAAGAACTAAATTCGTAACAATACATATCTACATATCTTCAAACAGAAACATACAAAAATACGCGAGACCTCAATGGAACATAATTATATCGTTTGCCATAAAATATTGCACTGCGTGGGGGAAGTAAAAGTTTCCAGTCGGCGCTGGTGTCGTAACTCGCCGATTCTAATTCGTTACAAGTTTATCAGAGCAACAGGAGCTAGCAGGATCAGTATGTTGTAATTAAACTTTAACGAAATCCGAGAGTGTACGGATAACATGCCAAGTAACTATTATTAAAGAACTTTTGTTCCGCAAAGGCAAATTAGAATTTGCGGCCTGGCGATAAAAATTAAGATAAAGTCGAAAAATTTGCATTTTCCCTTCGGATAACTCACATAAATATACCAACGCACAACGGTCACCGGATAATTAAAATATTTTTAATGAATATGCGAGATAAACATTTGAAAGTTTATTTTGCTTATTCTTAGTCCATTACGTTATACACTATGTGTGCTGGTTGTTGTTAATTTCTGTCATTATCCAATCTGTCAAGGACGTGACTAATTATTTGTTGCCATCTTTGCCTGCTCTTATCCTCTTTCTTGTTGCTGTCTCTAAGTTTAGGCCAGTTAAGTTGCGAACGGTGTCGGTCCATCTCGTTGGTGGTGGTGGTCTTTTACCAAATGGCATTTCCTGTACAATGAGGCGCTTCACATTATCGTGTCGAATTATGTGGCCGAAGAACCTTAGAGCCCGCGCTGAATTTTGGCTCGACAAACGGTGCTCTATTCTTTCTTGTTTCAATATGGATGCGTTTGTTCTTCGAGCTGTCCATGGGATTCTTAACATTCTGCGCTAACAACACATTTCAAACGCATCGATTCTACGTCGATCGGCGGCCTTGATCACCCACATTTCCAAAGCGTACCAAAAAACTTAGAATACCAGTGATTTTACTAAATTTTTTTTTGTTTGTATCGATATGTTGCGATCTTTTCATACTCTGGTGAGTTTGCTTATAGCTGTTTTACCCAATTGAATACGTCAACGAATTTTAGATTTACAATCCCCATTTGATGTTATTATTGACCCTAGATACAAGATCTTTCAGACGACTTTGCAATCTGCCACCTTGCGTGGTTGTGGGGCACCTTCTTGTTCTCGGTTGATAATTATGACCTTCGTTTTTTTCTGTAGTTTATTTGCAACCCATATCTTAAGATCACAGATTCGAGTATTCGAATATTGCTCGCACATTTGGGGTTCAGCACCAAGGCATTCTCTTCGTCTTCTAGATTCCATTTAGAGAAAAGAGCCATTCGCTTGATAAACAGCTCAACCCTCACAGATACTCTTCAACCTCTAGAACATAGAAGAAGAGATGCAGACCAGTCATTGCTCTACAGATATTTCCATGGCAGATGCTCCAGAGAAATAAAAACTCTCGTACCACCATTGGCCACATTCAGCCGAAGAACTCGGCACGCTGATCAGTCTCATCCATTTACTCTCAAGATTAACACTACAAGGACCAATCTTCATCAAGAATCCTTCTTTTACAGGGCTGCTACGGAATGGAATAAGCTTCCAAAATCAGTTTTTCCAGAGAACTATGACCTACAACTTTTTAAAAAGCGTGTCCACAATCATTTCCTTTCTATAATCCCTTCCCCTTCTAATAGTCGCAGTGCGGGCCGTCCGCGGCCCGCACGATAGGTCTACCCTTTTTGCGACTATTTTCATAAATTTTCATAAATGTTCGAGGAACATCGTCAGTTCTTCCATATCACTAGAAATAAAGGAATTTTCAAGATAACTATTGGATCTTATTCTTATTTATATTATCCAGTATTGCATGATAGACAGTGACGCAGCTCTTAAATACCGTTTATAGCTATTTTGTTCTCATAAACACAGCAATAAAACAGAAAATTGAGATGCAAATAGCAACAGTCTGGGGTACCAGCGAATAGAATCTATTAAATAAATTATAATTTTTCAATATCATTGATACTTTTCGAGTTATACTGGAAAAAGCGTGAAAAATCGGGTTTTCTATAACTCGTTAACTGTAACGTATTTAAACTTGTTACTTACTGTTTGGTGTAGCCTACGGCAAGCCAAATAAATGTTTTTTTGAAAAATTGATTATTTTTCAAGATATATAAAATTTTCTTCAAAAAGATGCTCTCTTAATTTAGCTAGTTCTGCCCTAAATCGTTACTGTAGCATCATCCCCCCGAGCAGAACTAGCTAAATTAAGAGAGCATTTTTTTGAAGAAAACTTTATATGTCTTAAAAAATAATCAATATTTATCAATTTTTCAAAAAAACACTTTTTTGGTTAACAAAAAACCGCTTTTCGCAACTTTGCCAATTTTTTAGGTTATGTTCAGTAATCAGGATCGAGTCGCATGAAATAGAAATTCACCCTGAATTTTAATTTCCTATGCACTCATATTTTTTTTTTGATATTAATTTTTGCACATATAACACTGGGCCGTTCCCTCGTTTCTAAAGTCCAAGTGCCAACTTCCACTCGGGAAGTTATACTAAATCGCAAATTACAGCAAGTCTAGGCAACATAGGAAAACTTACTTACTTACTTACTCCGTAGCGCTACAGCCCCTGATGGGCTTTGGCTGACACGACGACTTGCCTCCATTTAACTCGATCGGTCATAAGCTCCGTGCCATCATCGACGCCCAATTTTCTCAAATCCGCAGCAATTTTGTTTCGCCATCTCAATCTGGGTCTTCCAAGAGGTCTTTTCTCCTCTGGGGCTTTCTGCCATACCATTCGTATTAGCCCATCTTCGGGTTGCCTACGTTCGTGTCCTGCTCATCTAAGCCGTTGAGCTTTTATTAAGTTACACAGGTCTGGTTCGTCGTATAGCTCTCTCAGTTCTGCATTTGTTTTACTTCTATGCTGTTGCGTCTGTAGATCCTGTTTCGGGATGTATATTTTCCTTAGTATTTCAGTTCCTTAGTCTTTCAAATCTTCGAATGACCTCCTTATTTCGTATATGATGACAGGTCTGATGACAGTTTTGTATATTTTGATTTTGGATCTTCTAGTAACTTCTTTGGATCTAAATACGTTCTTAATTGCATCAAAGCAGTTGTTTGCGGAAATTTGCGAACATAGGATAAGACCAGACTAAACAAGTTTGTCAAGAAACGACATGCGAAAGGCCAACACGTTTGCTGACCATCTAGAAGATATACGTTTTAACCAAACAAAGTATACGAAATATCTAACTGGGATCTTCTTGATCAAGAAAAAATGAAAATTAGACCTAAAACACCGAAAGAAGGGATAAAAAAAATAACACAAATCAAATAAAGGCTATTGGATTTGAGCTCATCACCTGAGAGGTATAAAAACAACTTTTAAGAAAAGCTTTAGTAAAACCTATGTCACTGGGATGCTTCGTTTGGGATTCTCCAAACGAGATATAGTCTTGCTCAACCAATGACTCCTCTTTTATATAAAAGGTACATCATGAGTAGTATGTTACAAGAAAACTGTTGAGCATACTTTGTTGGTTATTTTAAAGACTTTTTAGAGCTGACAACCATCTACTTGCAGATGTTAACGGTATGAGAATTCAGTTGTTTTTTAATCTTCGTTTCGCATATTAGCAACAAAATACTTATTTCTTTGATGAAATTAAGTAAATTTTAGTAATTTGTTTCGATTACTTATGTATTTGGTAAAAACAATCACTTAAAACAAAATTAGAGAACCGGCTTAACAATTAAACATTTTGGTAGGAAACAACCGCACAAAGAAATTATAAATTTTCCAATGAAGGAAATCCCATTTCCATTAAGTCATTCAAAAATACCTGCAAGCAAAAAGAGGTATAACTAAGGAAAGTGAAGACTATTGCGAAGGGAAACGTATCATTAAATCCTAATAAAGCCATCTCCGGATTTCTAAGTTGGAGAACAAATAATAATCAAGCCGAAAATAAAGGAGTCATTACTTAGCTATCTTCTGTAATTGTGGAAAAACTTTATCTCTATTTCCACTGAAGTATTTGGAAACTTGAAAACTTGAAAGCCGGCTTCGGTGAAAGTTTGTTTTTAAAAACGTGAAAAATTTATTTCTCGTTAAATAATATCATATTTTTTTTTAACCCAACAATAATAATTATAGTCATACAACAGGATAAACCATAAAAAAAAACAACTGGAAATTTAAGAATTATTTAGCGCTATCCGGGATAAGGTAGATTGTAGATTGTAGATTGTACGATGGGTCGTGAAGGCTATGCTGCCTCTCAAGCACTTCGATCTATCAGACTTCAAGCAAAGTTTATTAGTTTCCTGGGGGCTAAGTTTCTGATATCGAAGTGCTTTAGGAAGGACCCTTCCAGAAACTTGAGCCTCTTGCAGAAAAGCGCTGGGCATTCGCAAAGTAAATGTTCTGCAGTTTCAGCGAAGTTCTCGCAGTAGCGGCAACTATCACTCTCTGTTTTGCCCATCTTTTTCAAGTGATACCTTAGACCTAGGCAGTGTCCAGTGAGGAGTCCCGTCACCAGTTTCAAGTCTTTCTTGTCCAACTCAAAAAACTGGGTAGCTTTCCTTGGCGAAAGACTTACTAGCCTTTTCGATTGTCTTTGTCCTGGCACTTTATGCCAGTAAGATTTCATTTCATCTGTCTCCCAGCGTCGAACCTCTTCTTTTAAGTGGGCTTTGAAAAGTCCACAGAAGGGCTCTGGGCCGAAAATTGTGTATTTGCCCCTTCTTTGGTAAGGCAATATGCTTTTTCGTTGCCTTTAACTCCCTTGTGACCTGGAACCCACATCTGGGATTGTTTGCTGCCAGTTGTCTCAGGGACTGTTTACAGTCCAAGTCAGCTTAGACTCACAAATGTATGACTTCAGAGCTTTTAGTGCTGTTTGGCTATCTGATAAAACATAGATTTCTGCCCTTTGGGTGTTTTTTGTATGCACTCCTGGGCACATGTCTTTATGGCATGTAATTCTGCTTGAAAGATAGTTAGGGTGTTACCAAGGGGTTTTGAGAGCCTAAAATGCGGTCCTATAACGCCCACTCCGAACCTTTCATCCATCTTAGATTCATCAGTATACCACACTACAGCATCCCTTCCTAGTTGAGGTCCGTTCTTTGTGCAAACTTGATGGTTGTTTATAACCACTTCAAACTGCATTTTGAAGTCGTACCTAACTGGCATAATTTCTGTCGGCTTAGACATGGATTCTAGGGAAATATTTTCCAAAATATTCAAATGTCCATTTCGATTTCTAGCTCTAGGATTTATTGTCTGGCTCATTTTGAAGGCACTTATTGCTGCTTCTTTCATTACACATAAGTGCAATGGTGGAAGGTTCAGCATTACCTCTACGGCTGCAATAGGGCACGATCCAGGATAAGGTAATCAGACTGCCCTACAAATTAATAATAATAGTTCCGGATGCTCTTGGAGCGTAAAAGTGTAATGTTGAACTACCAAATTATACAAACTGTGTGAGGAAAAATAAAATATTAGTGGTCTGGGTGCGACCCGAGAGGTCCACTCGACTAACTTCCAAGTGGAAAGTATAAAAAAATACCATATGTTTTGTTGTTATAATTATTATTATTAAAATTATTATATAAAACGATTTTAAATTGTTTATAACAAATTATAATCGTCATTTACAATATTCTGTTCTTGTTAACCGTATTCTTTTAAACTCTTTCTTATCATTTCACAAGCGGAAGCTATTTTTAATTGTTTATAACAATTGAAATTTTTTTTTTATTATTATGATCAATAATTATTTGTTAGTTACAATATTCAATTGTTATAAACAATGCTTGGTTATAACTAAAATAATTTTTCATATAGCGCCTTCAATACTGATACGAGTTTAAAATTTTCCAATTCCTATTTTTGTTTCTAAAACTTTTTTTTTTATGAAATATTGATATCATGTTTTTTATACAAATATTCCCAACATGCAATAATCATATTATTCAAAAGATCTTAAAATTCTGTATCAAAAATAGTATAATTTATAAATTGCAAAATTCAGGTAGTTTACCATTTTTTTCAGTTTTTGTTACGAAAATTATGTCTTTACCAAATGCCCCAAATGTTAGGGGTCAATTCTGTGTAACGTAATATTACTAGAGTTTATCTAAAAGCCTCAAAAGTTGGACTGTCAATTATGTATTACGAAAATATTATTCTTTGTTACTTACAAGAAAAACTAATCATTGCTGAAGGCTAAATAATCTCATTAAAATATTAATTTGCTAACGTTTAAATAGTGAAAAAAATATTTACTAATTTTTTTGAAATATATCAAACTAACCAAAAAAAACTATAATCATTTACCACGTGGGCGCCAAGTGATTTTAGATTCAAAAATACTAAAAGAATTCTTCTTTAACCTCAAGTGATCCAACTTTGGATGTAGGACTCCCCCATTTCAATCCATTGTCGTCTATTTTGCGCCATTTGCTTCCAGTGAAGTCCGCTAATATCTTTTTTATGTCATCTCCCCATCTTATTTGTGGCCTTCCTTTATGTCTTCTACCTAGCCATGGTCTCCATTGCTGTATTTCATTATTCCATATTTTGTCTTTCAGACGGGCAATATGTCCTGCGAAACTCCATTTTAGTTGGGCGGAATGTTCTCCTGCGTCTTTCACTTTCGTTTTACTTCTTAATCATTCGTTTGTTTTTCTATCCCTAAGTTTAACTTCCAACATTGATCTTTCCATCGCTCTTTGTGTCTTTGTAATGTTATCCATATTAGCCTTGGTAAGAGTCCAGGTTTGTGAGCCATAAGTGAGTATAGAAAGGATACATTTATCGTAAACTCTTGTTTGCAGATATTGTTGTATTTTTCTACTTATCATTATCCAGCTTAGCTTTCCAAAACCTGCCCAAGCCAGCCTTATTCGTCTTGTAATTTCCGCAGTTTGATTTTCGTTGTTTATTTTCATTTCTAGGTATATGTATCCGCTTATTTATTTATTTATTTAACGGCAAAGCCAATTTACATTTAACAAAGTGTGATAAACTATAAAATATTATTGAACTCTTATGTCTAATGTCTACACTAGAATTTTACAAAACATTTAGCGAAGTGTGAAATACAAAGTATTAATGAATCCTTATGTCTAGTTACTATATTACTAAAAGATGAAACAAATCTGGTATTAACAAAGAAAATGATGTAACCAATCCGGTACATACAAAAGAAAATGGTAAGGTAATGAAAAGTTTCGGAAACGATATAGCCTTTCCAATTGATTTTTAAAGACCTGAAGTGACACATTAAACAAATCTATGTTATTATGACATTCATTTCCCAGCTTCAGAATACGAGGAATCGGACTGTTCATAGCATAATTGGTATGGAAATAATTTATATGAAAAATATCAGGATTTCTCGTATCTTTTTGTTTGATATGAAAAGTTATTAGTTGAAGTAGCTCTGGGCAGTTGATCATATTATTTATTATTTTGAAGAGGAAACTCAAGTTCATAGAAATTCTCCTATCTTCCAATGATTTTATATTTAACTTGGTTAAGAGTTGACTGTACTCATATTCATTTCGTTGAATACCAAAGTGAAAAGCACAATTCCTCAAGAATTTCTTTTGAACATTCTCAATCAAATCGATATTTACATTATAATATGGGTCCCATATAACCGAACAATACTCAAGAATGGATCTAACGAAAGCACAATATAAAATCTTTTTTGTTTTAATTGAAAAATCAGTAGAAATTCTCAACACAAAACCTAGCATTTTAAGACTTTTTGCCACAATTTCTGATACTTGAAGATTAAAATTAATTTCGCTATCAAATTTAACTCCCAGATCGCGAATAAATTTTTCTCTTTTAAGAACTATATTATTCAATTTATATTCAAAGAATATTGGACTTCTAATTCTAGCGAACGTAATGATTTTACACTTATCGATGTTTACCTCTAACAAATTATTTCTACACCACATAGAAAAAGCTTCGAGATCTTTTTATTCTTTCCAAATTTTTCTCATTGAGTGTTATCTGTCCTGTGTATTCGTCATTATTTTTGTTTTCTCCAGATTCATCTTGAGATATAGTTCTTCCGAAGCTCTCAATAGTTGAGTAATCATGGTCTGCAATTCTTCAAAACTTGTAGCGATACCCCAAACAAACCCAATAGTTTTATCTTAATTTACAAATAAATAAATTATAAATAAAATAAATAAAGAACGTATTTTTATTAAACTGTGCAAAACTTTATTTACTTTTATCTTGCAGAAACAATTAATAAAAAGAGCAACTAAAACGTATAACAGGTTTAATTAGTTACAACAAAAAGATAGTTTTAACATTTGCTGATAGAAAAAACATGTACATTTGAAAGTATAGGTAATATAAATTTAAAAGTTGACGAACAAAAATAAAGAAACAAAAAAGAAGCGTTGAGTTAAAGCTAAATTTTTCCCGCAGTGTATGTAGGATGAAGTATTACCATAAACTTATAATAAAGTTCCTTTTTAAAGGAAAAATACTAACTTATAATCTAATTCGAAGATTAAATTACATGGGGTGTGGTGCGGCAGTCGGTAATAAAAATAAAAAAAATCTTCGTTGTGAGCCACTCATCTACAAACCAACGAAAGCCGGCTAACGAATGAAAAAAAAAATCTCCTCCAGATCAAAAAAAAGGAGGACATCAGCAGGATCAAAAAGGCAGGACAGAAAAGCTTTGGAAATGCTTCCGAAAAGTTTCCAAAAAAAACTTCAAAGAAAAAGGCCAATTACCGCAGAAAGTAAAGGCAGATTGTAAAGTCAGCAAAGACCTACCCTGGGTTGTAATGCTTCAGAGAAAGAGAGAGATCTCTTTTAAACAGGAAAATTATTTATTCGAGAAAAACAGTTCCTTTCTGGATATCGTTTCGAATTTGGTCGACCGTTCTAGATACATCGGATAATTTCAATTACTCCCGCGGCTATAAATCATTTGCTAAATGGGGGCGTTTTGGTGCCGCAAAATGAATATTATGCGTCTTTGTATGGACGTATTTAGCAGCTACAATCCTTAACAATATGCTTTATAGTAACGACCAAATCTTATACAAATACATTGCATTATTTGACACTGCTTTTTACAGCGTTATATTTTTTCCAGTAGTAATTTTCCCGGAAAAAAAATAGTTTTCCTATAAGTAACAAATAAAAATATCTTTGTCAGAATATGCTGTACAAATAGTTTTTAAACTAAAAAATTTTTAAGTTACTTATTTCGCTAGTAAAATCATTTGTGTTAAACACTAAAGTTCAAACTGTTGTTAGTTTAAGCGATAAAGAAGTAGAGCAAACGGATAACTTTAAGTATCTAGGTGTGTGATAAACAGAGACGGGAAGAACCAAGTGGAAATTAACAGCAGGATAGAAAGCGCAACCAATTTGTACTATTCATTAAGTAACACGCTTATAAGGAAGAAAGAAGTGTCGACGAGGACAAAACTGATCGTCTACAAAACCATATTCTAACCGATCCTAATCTATGGTTGTGAAAGCTGGGTACTCACGGAACAACAGAAGAGCAAAATACAAGCCATAGAAATGAAATTTCTAAGAGGCATAAAGGGCATCACAAAAAAAGACAGAGTGAGAAATGAGGTTATTAGAAAGGAATTGGAGGTCAAGCCGATCATAAACAGTATAGAACGTCAGCAACTGTAGTGGTTTGCACATATGGTAAGAATGGACAACTCGAGACAAGTCAAGTTGATATGGCAAACCAAACCAAAAAATAAAAGATCTAGAGGCAGGCCTAGAAGGAAATGGGATGATGTAATAGCTGGTATCCTAGAAAAAAACAACAAGAGCTGGAAGGAAGGAAAAGAAATTGCACAAAATAAAAGAAGCTGGGTGAAATTTGTATATAAAAACAACTAAAATAATTAAGGGCAATCCTTGTTTAAACAAAACACCTTAACAACTTCGGGTATATTAAGGTTTATGATTATATATAAATACACACACATGTATATATATATATATATATATATGCTGCTTTTTACAGCGTTATATTTTTTCTAGTAGTAATTTTCCCGAAAAAAAAAATAAATAGTTTTCCTATAAGTTACAAATAAAAATATCTCTTTGCCAGAATATGCTGTACAAATAGTTTTTAAAATTTACTTACTTCGCTAGTAAAATCATTTGTGTTAAACACTAAAGTTCAATAATGTTGGGAACAAATTCAAATTAATGTACTACAAACTTTTTACTTAGCTGTAAACTTTAGATGTAGCTTTTTAGTAACGCCACTTTCTATGGTTAATCTTATGTATTCCCATTGGGATTGTCCTTGAATATTATGATAAAGTGTGGAGACCCAAACGTCGGCAGAAATATAATATATCAAAATAAGGACATCCGAGTTTATACAAATTTGGAATGGAAAAATGTAATAAAGTCGAATAGAAGTTATTTTCTCTCTCTTTTTCTAGCGGAAAGTTTTGCTGTGTGTGCTGAAAGGTAAAAATCAGCAAGCAAAACACATAAATATGGATTACCACCACTCTATGTCTAATTACCCAGCAGAAAATATAACTTCCACAATCCTAAATCCAAATTCAATGGTTTTAAAATTTATCACCTTTCTTTTTTTAACTGCGGAAACACACCTTATTTTTACAATTTCTTGCACGTGCTCACCTGCATGAAGCACTGCATAGCTTTATGAACAGCCAGAAAGTGTCAAAAAAGGCAAGACTGGCTGTGAATAGAGGACTGCTGGTTCCTACATTTATGTATGGTAGTAAATGTTGGATAGATAAAGGAATGCTTAGATGGTTTGGACACGTAGAAAGGACGGATGAAAAAATATTGACTAAACAAATTTAGAAGACGAGTGTGAATGGACAAGTCGGTAGAGGTCGACCTCATCAACATTGTTTTGAAGAAAGGCCAGGTCAAGAGTACCAACAACCGACGAGCATGTATGAGAGCACTGATGAAAGAAGAGGAAGCAAAAGATGTGAAAGAAAGTGGTCTCTGTCTAAAAAAGGCGTGACTATATGTATGTATGCTCACCTGGCTCCAACGTGACGTCGACGATTTCACCTGAAGTACTGCGTATCCGAGATCCAAAAAATTATTTTTCTTATAACCAATTTAAGGGTGCTTTCTATGTACCAATTGCAAAACCCAATTATTTAAATAAAGATTTGACCTCGTTAACAACAAAACTTTTGGCCAACTTTTCCAGTTTTAACGATAGTAAATTTTCAATTTCTTTAACGACTTTACTTTAACATATAAATTTCCAAAGTGCAGATGGTAAAATTTAATGGGATTTTGTTTTTTTTTAATGTTGCAAATATGGTCTTTAAGAAAGATTACACCATTTTGGATTGTCTAATTAGCAACTTTATGAGCAGCCAGAACGTGTCAAAAAAGACACGACTGGCTGTGCATGGAGAAGTGCTGGTCTCTACGCTTGTGTATGGTAGTAAATGTTGGGTTTGGCAGCAAAAGCATAAACAAAAGATTAATGCTGCGGAAATAAGTAGTCTGAGAAGTATAGCCAAAGTGACTCGGTTGGATAAAGTGAAGAATAGTGAGATAAACAATAGAAGCGAAAGATGTGTTTAAGAACCGTAGCAAGTGGAAGGAAGTGGTATCTGCCTACCCCTAGAAAAAAAGCCTGGACTATTGTATGTATGTATGTTATTAGCAAGTAGCAACCTGATGGGATTTCATCTGGACTTTGTCAAGTTACGAGCGCAAATGAAAAAAAAGAATGGTTTTTATGCGCCAAAACTAAAATTTTATCAAAAATTCTTTTATACTTTGAAATATTATCCTTGTGATTACAAAAATAAATCTATTAAAAATATGATAAGTGGTCTAGGTTAGGTTACAGTTCACCGCACAATCCAGCCCTTCTCACGAAGTTCATGGTTGTATAGGGTAAGATTTTCTTGAAATCGGTGGGTTCTATAACCAAATATGTTGAACATTATTCTTTCCAGGCCGAGGCATGAACATAGTATATGTTTCGTCTTCCACGCAGCAAAACCGACAGTCCGTTTGTTGATTCAGAGCCCTTGAGTTGGAATAATTTAGTTTTATAAAGATAACTTATAACATTACATACAATTGGCTTTAAAAAGGAAACTTTAACGTAACATAAAATTGTCGTCCAACATTTGGGGAATTAATAAGTTTTTTAAAGTTACACAAAATTGGCACCCCACTTTTGTAACTTTAGAAAAACAGTTTAGTTAGGGTAACACAATTTGGCGCCCAACTTTTGGGGTTTAGAAAAATACTTTTAGTAGGCTACAACACTTTAATTTGATAAAAAACTGAGTATCACCTATTCACATAAAAAACTAAATATTACCCGATAGATATGTTCTCATTTTGAAAAAACAACACGCCACTGATTAAAAGCGTGGCTATAAGTCGACAATAATGTTACAGCGTTGCCAGCACAAGGACGGAACAAAGAGAATCAATTGGCATTCTTCGTCATACTTACGGCCACTCTAGTGTAATCATTGCGATAAAACAAAAAGAGTTTTATGAATGGGATGTTGCGTCTTCTATGGATAATATATCTATGCGGCCGACAGAGATTTTATTTTAAAATCCGAAAGGCATAAAAAAAAAATCGAATAAATTATAAAAGCAAATCATTTATGAAATAACTACAATTATCTTCGGCTGCCCGAACACCCTTTATTGCTTACACTTGTTTGTGAATAAATATATGATTATTTATTCGTTGAATTCACGCAATTGTTAAAGTGGACAAAGGTAAACAAATCATGATAAGTAATCAATATAAATGGGGCATAACAATATAATTATCGTTGCGCGATTATTGCTACCTAACTAAAAGGAACATTAGAGTTTAAGTTTGGTAACATTAATAAAATGGAGGACGACATTGTAATTCGTGCGGAGTATATCGTTCTTAATTCTCTCTAATTTATTTTATTGCAGCAAACTGAGCTCCATATTTCTTGGAGTATTATGTGAAGCCGCCGTTTATCAACAGCTTGATACTTATAATGCTAAGGTAAATGAAACGGAATTCTGTATAAACATACAAATATAACAATTTTTCATATGTATTCGTTATTTTCACACTTAATTCAAACATTATAATGGTAAATAACCTTTGTTACCAACTGGTTTACTTACTGAGCTAACCAAACTATTCCCGTGTCAACGAATTTTCACAAACTGTTACAAATATCTCCACATTAAAAAGTGTATTGTACTAATAAATAAAATGTGCGGTCTTGGATACTCCAATGAAATATGTATGTTTCAATTTTTATTTTATATTATTTTTTTAAGGCAAATAATCTAAAAAACGAATTACATCGGAAAGTTTCATTCAATATTGCAATTTGTGGGAGTGATTTCGTGAAATGGGACGAAAGTGTGTTACGCTTTCTTGCGATTTGTGGGAGTGAGAAGCGCTCTTCGGACTAAACGTACAGAGACAAAAGTGCTTAGATATGAATCATGATATTAACATCTGCTTAATCGACTTTCAAAAGGCATTTGATAGAGTCCAACTCCCAGAGATACTAAAGAGAAAAAACATCGATAGCAAAAACATAAGAATAATATCCAATCTCTATTGGCACGAGAAGATCTGAGAGAGGAGATTAAGATATGTCTAGGTGTTAGACAGGGATGTGTATTATCGCATCTCTTGTTGAATGTATATAGTAAAGGCATCTTTGAAGAAGCGCTGTCAAAGAAAACCGGTGGTATTGTCATAAACGGGGAAAGAATTAACAACTTGCGATACGCAGACGATACCGTTATCTTCGCCGACAGTCTGGAAGATCTACAACATCTGGTTGAGTTAACAAGCATTTTCTGCAAGAGATATGGCCTAGATATGAACGTAAAGAAAACCAAAGTCATGGCAACTTCAAAAAATCAAAGCACAAATCACAATAGACCATCTATAAATATTAATAACGACAACCTGGAATAGGTATCCTTATACCAATATATTGGCACATGGGTAACTGAAACAGCAGAGCACAAAAAAGAAATCAAGCGTAGAATTGAAGTAGCTCGCAGCGCTTTCATAAAAATGAATAAAATACTCTGCAGCTGATATATAACATAAGAACTAAGAACTAGAATGCTTAAATGCTATATATTCTTCATTCTATTGTATGGAATGGAGGCTTGGACACTCAAATCAAAAAACATCAAGAACATAGAAGCATTTAAAATTTGGTGTAATAGGAGGATGCTGAGAACACCATGGGTTGACAAGGTTTCAAATGACGAAGTACTACGCCGAATGAATAAAGCCAATGAAATTAGTAACAAGAAAAAAATTAAAATATCTAGGAAATATTCTGAGAGGAGACAGATATAATATCAATAAGCTAACCCCCAAAAAACTGTAATTATTCCTTTTACGAAAAGGAAAAAGCTAGATAAGCTTCGGCAGCCTGTCCTATACGGAGAGAGCATTCCATTTGCGACGGAAGTGAAATACCTGGGTGTAGTTCTGGATAAAAGACTCACCTGGAACGCCCACTTGGAAAAAACAATAAACAAAGCCAGGTTTTCTCTCTAGAATCTCAGAAGAGTATGTGGCAAATCTTGGGGAATGAACCCCAAACAGATTTACTGGATTTATCAAACAATGATAATATCTATGGTCACGTATGGTTCAGTAGTCTGGTGGACCAAAGGGTTACAACGGACAGCTAGAGCAAAGCTTGCTGGCCTTCAGCGGCTGGCATGCCTGGCCATAACTGGAGCTATGTCCAGCACACCAACGGCAGCGATGGAACACCTCCTACATCTCCCTCCCCTAGATATTCTCTTAGAGAGGGAGGCCAGGATAGCTTCCTATAGATTCCTGTCTTTGGAAAAGCAAATAAATGGAGAGCAACTCGGAGATCACTCCGGGATACTGAGTGAAACAAAAAACCACCAAATTCTCGGGATGGTTCCTGACTTGCTAGCCACAAAAATACACGTAGGAAAGTCGTTCAAAGTCCTCTTTCCGGAGAGAGACGAATGGATGAGGGGACAAATCCTCTTCCCAGAGACTGAATACGTAATGTACACAGACGGCTCAAAAACCCCAGATTGAGTTGGGGCCGGTGTTTTCAGCAGGAAACCAAAGATTGAAATATCTACCAGTCTTGGCAGGTATGCCACAATCTTTCAGGCTGAAATATTCGCTATCGAATTGTGTGCAAGAGAGTTGACCAACAGACCTCTAGCAAACAAAAACATAAATATAATATCAGACAGCCAGGCCGCTTTAAAAGCACTGAGCTCCACCAAGATAAATTCTAAACTTGTATGGCATTGCATCGAATCCTTAGAGTACCTTGGTGCGAACAACAGGGTGACCCTACTGTGGTAACCTGGGCACCAGGGGGTGGAAGGAAACGAAAAAGCCGACACCCTTGCAAAACAGGGGGCCGAATCTGCGTTCACTGGACCAGAACCGGTTTTTGGAGTCACCACAAGTGCCGCCAAAACAATTATTTCGGACTGGGCGGAAAGGAAAATACTCACGTACTGGTCCGACTTACCAGGGCTAACCTACTCGAAGGCGTTTTTACCGTTACAACCCTCGAGAAACACAACTAAGCAGATCCTAGAATGGAGCAGAAATGACCTGCGTATTCTAACAGGACTGCTTACGGGACACTGTCGTCTGAGATACCACCTCAGAAAGATAGATCTGAACCAACAAACGGACTGTCGGTTCTGCTGCGTGGAAGACGAAACTGCTGAACATATACTATGTTCATGCCCCGGCCTGGGAAGAATAAGGTTCAACATATTTGGTTACACTAACCTAGAACCTACCGATTTTAAAAAAATCTCACCCTATACAACCATGAACTTCGTAAGAAGGGCTGGATTGTACGGTGAACTGTAGCCTTTAGGGGTGAGCCACAATAGACCTACTAAGGGTCGCGGTGGAGGGGCGACCACGCCCCACTCACATAAAAACCTAAAACCTAACCTATCAATAAGCTAATTATTCAGGGCAAAATAAAAGGCAAGAGAACGATTGGCAGAAGAAGAATCTCTTGGCTGCGCAACTTGAGGGAGTGGTTTGGTTGCATGTCCGCAGAACTTTTCAGGCGGGCGATCGATAAGGTCCGAGTAGCGGTAATGATTTCCAATCTCCGATAGAAGCGGAATTTCAAGAAAAAGATTTCGTGAAATGGGAAAGAAGGGTCTAACAGATGTGTTACATCTTCCATCTCGATTTCTTGCAATTTGTGGGAGTGATTTCGTGAAATGGGACGGAAGAGTGTAACAGATGTGTAACATCTTTCCTCTCGCTTTCTTGCAATTTGTGGGAGTAATTTCGTGAAATGTAACAAGAAGTGTGTAACAGGAAGTCGCGAAAGCACGCACTATTTGATTTGACGAATGACGCATCAAAACTACGTTAATTAGCTGTCGGATCTCTTCGTCTTCTAGATTTCATTCAGAAAAGGGCCATTCGGTTGATAAACAGTTCAACTCTCACAGATACCCTTCACCCACTAGAACATGGAAGAAGAGTTGCAAACCAGACATTATTTCACAGATATTTCCATGGCAGATGCTCCAGATAAATAAAAACTCTTATACCACCACTGGTCACATTCGACCGAAGAACTCGGCACGCTGATCAATCTCACCCATTTACTCTCAAGATGGACACCACATGGACCAATCTCCATCAAGAATCCAGGGCTGCTACAGAATGGAACGAGCTTCCAAAATCGAATAATTACAGTAAAGTTTGTAATTTGTTTGCGGAAAGTCCAACCTTCATCTCGACAAGGTATTCGCAAGTTAAATTCAAAAAAACTCCGTCGGAAGCTGATTTTTCTCCTATAGTCTGTTACTACAAAAGAGAAATTCTGTTTGGCTTTAACGTCTTGTTTCGATATATCTTCGTGCTTTAATCAGGTCACTGGATAAAATCCAATGGGATAAGTTCAGGCGATTACACTTAACATTTTATGGCTTAATACAAAATAATCTATGTTTGTGTTTTGTTTTTAAACTTTAAACAAAATCGTTTTATTAGTAAAATAAACAGCAATACTTTTTACTTAGTTTTTTTCCATTTTGTCTCAATGCGATTATTCGTAAAATATATAAATACGTTCCATGCGAACGACCTTGCGCACACTATCTAAAACTTTATTCGAACAATTTCAAGACTTGAAAAATCTAACTTCTTCTTCTTCTTATAGTGCATCTCCTATCGAAGGTTTGATATCATCACAGCTATCCGGACCTTATTGACTGCAGCTCGGAAGAGTTTAACATTGCTACAATTAAACCAGTCCCTTAGGTTTTTAAGCCAAGACACACGGCGTCTTCCAATATTCCTCCTTCCACCGATCTTTCCATGAACTATCTGCTGGAGAAATGCGTATTTGGGTTCTCTCAGTATATGACCTAGATATTGAAGCTTTCTCTTTTTTATGGTGTTAATGACTTCACATTCCTTATTCATCCGATTTAGAATTTTCACATTAGAGATCTTTTCTATCCAGGAGATACGCCACATTTTACGGTAGCACCACATCTCGAAGGCTTGTACTTTGTCCGTGTGATTCTTCTTGAGAGTCTATGCCTCCACTCCATACAAAAGCGCGGAAAACACGTAACAACGCAGCATCCTCATCCCAAGTCCAATCTTGATACCTCGACTGGTGAACATCTTTTTCATTTTCGTAAATGTTGACCTGGTTATCTCTATTCTCGTTTTTATTTCTCTTGTTTGGCCACCTGATTGTTCTATTTAGGCTCCCAGGTATTTATATGACTGCACATTCTCTATTAAGATGTCTGCTACTGACACGTTTACATGGTTGTGATTTTGGGGGAGCTTTGTAACTACCATTAACTTGGTTATCTTTAGACCGTATTCGTTACATCGATCATCTAACATAAAGCGTATATTTATATTTTTTATTTTTTTAAATTATTTTGAGACGTAAAATGTTACAAGTATATTCCAAATGGTCTGAAATAGTACGTGGTACGTGAAGTTGATATGCAAAGTTAGGGACAACTTCCGAATTAAATTCCGGAATCGTCGAAAATGGCAGGAAAGTTTGGAAAATAAAATATGAAAGTTTCGTACAACAATTTCCAAAGTAATCTAATACCGAAAACTCGTGGACCCGTTATATTCGATATCGGATGCAAGACAGGAACCTGTATAATAAAAATACGGTTCGAAAATCGCCAAGAAACTAAAACTAAAACTAAAAAAAAAAAAACTAAGCACGGAAATTGAACACACCAGTCAGTGGCGTTGAAATATATTTTCTTGGAGACGAACCGAAAATTGAGTCAAATTATAAAAAAAAAAATTTTTTTGTCACCGAACAATTTTAACATTTATAAAATTTGACCAGTTTTTAAGGATTACTTTTCTGGAGTATTCAGGAATAATTTGTCAAAAATATGAAAATTAAGGACAAATATTTTATATATATATCTCCGGGTTTATAGCGTTCGTCGTCTTACGGTTCCCTGTCTCCATCCTCGTCGGTAATTCCAGTCTCCCTGATGTAAGTTCCTTTCCGACACAGTTTTATGAATTCTGCTCAACCATGTGGTGTTTGGTCAGCCACGCTTACTTTTTTCTAATGGGACCCATTTCATACGTTTCTTTGGTAATCGCTCTTCCTCCATTCGCTGTACATGGCCATACCAGCAGAGTTGTCGCGGTTGTATTTTTTCTACTACAGCAGCGGTTCTCAAACTTTTGTTATTCACGCCCCCCTGTTTTAATTTAAAAAATGTTGCGCCCCCCAATCCGTAGACCTAGGAATTTGGACTAAAATAGGCAACATTGTCTCGTCGAGAGCGCCAAAGATGCTGTCGGAAAGTTCGCGGCGTTCGTGCCACGTATTCAAGCTTCCTGATCTTTCTCGAACTGTCTGAACGCGACTATAAATACAGAAGCGCACATACGGTATTCTCAGTCTCTCAGTAAAGGTGTTTTAACACTAAGCAAGCATTATTGTGAAGTGTGAGTGTATAAGTAGATGTAGTATGGATAAATTTTTAAAACGAAAACTTGAGGATGACGGGGCTTGTACATCGACAGGTTCAGGTGGAAATCGTCCGAAATCTAAAACAAGAAAATATGACCCATCATACCTAAATTTGGGCTTTACTAGCCTTGAAGTAGGTGGCGAAGAAAAACCACAATGCGTTATCTGTTTAAAAGTATTGGCTGCAGATAGCATGAAACCAAATAAATTACAGAGGCATCTAGAAACGCTGCACAGAGAATATGACAATAAACCGCGAGATTTTTTTGTGGAGAAACTCAGATTGTTTAAAAAACAAAAATCCAGCTTCCATAGAGTACTGGCAGTAAATGAGAAGGCTCTCTTGGCATCATATAAAGTGGCATACAAAGTAGCTAAATGCAATGCGCACCGCTCCTACAGAGTGACTACAATTAGCCCTTGACATACCATCTTTGGATCTCCTGACAAAAGATCGGGCCAGGAACACTGAATACAGACTAAAGTGTCAGGGTGGGTGAAGGAGCGACGGGCTTGGTCACACCAAGATCGAGGCCCTCCTCAAACACCCCCACACAATAAAATCGGACAAGATTCCGAAACAGATCTTGATAGAAAAAAACTATAAAACACAAATACCAACCAGAGAAGACTGGTCGAAGGAAACACCATTAATCAGCACAGGAGTAAAACGATGGTACACTGACGGATCAGGGTACCAGGAACGCTACGGGGCAGGTGTGTTTGGAGCATCCTGCAACCACAGTGAAAGCATACCCCTGGCAATATATATAATAATTTTGACTCATATTTTAAGTAAAAAGTAATAATACTTTACGAGGGCAGTTTGATAAATCAGTGACTTTTTGAATTTCCCGCGCAGTTACTCCAAATGCAACAGTGCTGCCGTCAACTATAATCTATCAGTGGGCAACTCTCTAATTTTGAGCAAGCTACGTCGTGCAGTTGGTGTTTGATAGCATGTCAAAGCTGACAACCTCGTGAATTTTTACGAAAATAGAAAAAAGTGAATTTCGTGTGCTGATTAAGCATTACTTTTTACGTAAAAAATCCATCACTGAAACTAAGGAAAGACTTGATAAATACTACGGGGACTCGGCACCATCAATTTCAATGGTTAAGAAGTGGTTTATAGAGTTCCGTTGTGGTCGCGTACCAGCACTAGTGACGCCACTAGGCAATCGTATGACCACTTTAAAAGAGTGTTTAGCGATGTGCAGCCGTAATCCGGACGAATTTTTGCGCCGTTTTGTTACTGTGGATGAAACATGGATCCATCACCACAACACGCCAGAGACCAAGGATCAATCGAAACAGTGGGTTGCTCGGGGTGAACGTGGACCAAAGAAGGCGAAGTCTGTCAGCCAACAAGGTCATGGCCACAGTTTTTTGGGATGTACGCGGTGTCATTCACATCGATTACCTCAAGAAAGGTAAAACGATCACCGGCGAATATTATTCAAAGCTTTTGAACAGATTCGACGTTGATTTGAAGCAAAAACGGCCTCATTTGGTGAAGAAGAAAGTGCTGTTCCATCAAGACAATGCACGTGTGCACACTTGTCTAGACACGATGGTCAAAATCCACGAATTGGGATACGAACTGCTACCCCATCCAGCATATTCTCCAGATTAAGCCCCCTGCGACTATTTTCTGTTTCCAAACCTAAAGAAATGGCTGGGCCGTAAGAGATTTGAGTCGAATGAAGAAGTCATTACCGAAACAAACGCGTATTTTGAGAGATTTGAAAAAACCTATTATTTGGAGGGAATAAAAAAATTAGAAAAACGCTGGACTAAATGTATCGAGCTAAAAGGTGATTATGTAGAAAAATAAAATGTTTACTTGCGAAAAAAAAATTTGTTTTATTCAAAAAGTCACTGACTTATTAAACCGCCTTCGTATTATAGAACGTTTTGCGCCTGTGCGAATTTGCCAAAGTTTTAATTCGCGTTTAAACATGTTTTTGATGAGAAACATCTAATGCGGCGAGTAAGGGTTAAATCGGCGTTGGCGTGGCGACCTTTAGTCTTCCGTCCGACCACAAATTATTTGGCTTACCTTAGCTGTACTAATTAAAAAAAAGATCTTTACGATAAAAATAAAAAAAATGACAGTTATCAAAAGCAATTGGATCTGGGTAGGCCACGTAGCCCGACAAGATGGAACGCGATGGACAAAACAAGTTGTACAATGGAGACCAAGAGCAAACAGGAGGATCGTCGGTCGATCACATCGAAGATGGATCGACGACATCATCGAAAAAGTGGGGAAAAATGGCAACAGGTGACCCAAAACAGGAAAGAATGGAAGAGAAGAGGGGAGGCGTACGTTCGGGAGTTGTTAGTTAAAGTTGTTAAAGAAAAAGAGAAAGAGAGGCCTTGGCTGTCAAAGATTTAATAGTTATAACGTTAATTGTTTATGTTATTTTGACAGTTTTTCTACCAGTAAAAAATATTAGGTTCTATTTAAACTAACAAAGTTGACGTCTACTTCCGATATAACCGGATAGATTTTTAACATAACTGTATCCGCCATTACTTTTAATCAAAACCTTTCGTGCCACATCCTGTATTTTTTCTTATATTTATAAATTTTTTTGTTCTTTTTATTATAATTCAAAACCTTACGCCTCTGTCAAAACGGAATTATTATTTTTATATTTGAAGCCTTATACCAAATTTTAAAATTTTAATTATTGGAATGTGTAAATGAATTTTTTTAAAAATAAAATAAAAACGTAAAAAAAGTTTATTTGTTGAACACTTAAACGAGGAGCAAACCCGTTCAAGTATCCACCTACTTCTTCTGCCAATGTTTAAAACTAACAGAACGTCAAGAAATGGAATTGTAGCAGCTCAATTTAACTTCAATGTTTGCATTTGTTGGAGAGTTTTATTCGGGCAATTGTGCAAATCGATGGCTCTTTCGATGGATAAAATTGTCGGTAATAGCATTTTGACCCGTGTTCGACCTTAATATTCAAAAGCTTCTTAGAAATATTTATCCCCTTTTGGTGTTTATTTGCTGGCAATAAGAGCGCTCAATGCGACGAATATGATTTATTACAACACTTAAATTCTCAAAATTTACATTTTACAAAACCACATTTACAAGTTTTTTATTATTGATGTCTCAATAATAGTTTTATAAAAAATTTAAATTATTATCATTGTTAGGTAAATATCTTACAATAACACTGGGAGCTTTACAAAAAACCCCAAACAATTTTAATGTAGTTGTATACACTTGTATTTTTATTGAAGTCTTTGATAAGGTTTTTAATACCATGTCAGTCATGGTACCAATAAAAGATAATTTTATTAAATCCATGTACCGTCAAACATACTAAATTTTATCTTGTCAAGTCTAGCCTTTAGATGACCACGCTTTAACAAATTGTTTCACGAGATACAGTTTTATAAGCAAAAAATATATCATTTTCTTTCTATAGAGTGGTTAAATGGTGGAATGTTTAAATCAGCAGGTATGGGTTCCGATCTTAGTGGATGATTCTACTACACCAACATGATCTAGTGCTCCACGGATATGGAAAAAAAATAATACTTGGTTGCTCACCAATAAACAGACCACTTTAAGAACAAAGATATTACATTTGTGCCTATCACAAATCAGTCACTTTATGTAGGTATTCATAGTCATTTTAAAAACTTACTAAATGACCTATTGGAAAAGTCTTTGGCAAGACCTTGGAGTCTGAAACCAAAAATGATACTGGTCATACCAAACGATCACTAAGCCATGATCACCTATGTCTTATTGAATCGGTGACCAGAAATTCAGAACAAGCCAGGCAATAAATCTCAAAGCAACAAATCGCATTGGACAAATAAAGGTTTTTGGAAAATATTTCCTTAGAATCCATGTCTAAGCCGACAGATATTATGCCAGTTAGGTACGACTTCGAAATGCAGTTTGAAGTGGTCATAAACAACCACCAAGTTTGCACAAAAAACGGACCTCAACTGGGAAGAGATGCTTTAGTGTTGTACGCTGATGGATCCAAGATGGATGACAGGATCGGGGTGAGCGTTACAGGGCCGAATTTTAGGCTCTCAAAACACCTTGGTAACACCAACCATCTTTCAAGCGCAATTTCATGCCATAGAGATATGTGCCCAGGAGTGCATCAAAAGGAACACCCGAAGGGCAGATATTTATATTTTATTAAATAGCCAAGCAGCACTGAAAGCTCTGAAGTCATACACTTGTAAATCCAAGCTGACTTGGGACTGTAAACAGTCGCTGAGACAACTGGCAGCAAAAAATCAGGTTAATCTGATGTATGTTCTAGGTCACAAGGGAGTCAAAGGCAACGAGGAAACAGACTGCCTTGCCAAAAAAGAGGCAAATAAACAATTTTCTGGCCCAGAACCCTTTTGTGGACTCTTCAAAGCCCACTTGAAGGAAGAGGTTCGACGCTGCGAAAAAGATGAAGTAAAATCTCACTGGCCTAAAGTGCCAGGACAAAAAAAACGAAAAGGCTAGTAAGCTTACGCCAAGGAAAACAGCTTCTCGAGTTGGACAAGAACACTGGACACTGCCTTTTGAAGCACCACCTTAAAAAGATGGGCAAAACAGAGAGTGATAGATGCCGATACTGCGAGAACTTAGCTGAAACTGCAAAACATTTTCTTTGCAAATGCCCAGCGCTTTTCTGCAAGTTTCTGGAAGGGGCTTTTCTAAAGCCATTCCATGTTAGGAACTTGACTCCCAGGAAACTAATAAACTTTGGTCAAAGTCTCGGAATCCAGGGCCTCGAATAGAATAAGGGTTATGCACAAAAGATCTGATAGGTCGAAGTGCTTGAGAGGCAGCATAGCCTTCACGACCCCCCCTACAATCTACAATCTACCTATTGGGACCCTGGTGGGTCCTTTTTCACCGTGTTTTTCATATATACTATCTGGTGTCACCTACTAGCCTAACGAATTTTTTAGTTGTGCTTATTCCATTCCAATATTTTTTTGATCCGTACCTGGAGGTCCCAGAGCTCAGCTGTTTCATCATGTTACACTATCGACACAGCCTGCTGTCTTGGTAGTTCCGATAGCAGGTCGGAGGTGAGTTTTTTCCAGGGTCTTATTTTTAGTTTTTTCAAGTTAATGTTTTCTGGCATAGAATGCCAAGCTTAAATTTTTCTGTTGGGTAATTTTTAAAGACGACCACTTCAGGAATATTTCTCTAATAAGAGTTAAATTAAATAGTCGTGCCCACATTAATTGTCCCTTTTATATTTTTTTTTATAAAAGCTACGGGACTGTTTAAAAATTGTGATCTAAGACCCTTTTTGTATCCATAAAATTTGTGAGGTAGTTAAAAAATAAATGTTTAATATCACGTTCAAAATAAGGATAAACTTTTTACTGGGTCCGTCTCATTTATTTGTAGAACACGTAGTTTTTATTGTCTTTCTACTAAATTGGAAATAACACCTTAAGCATAACATATAACGCTGTTTCGATCGAACAACATCAAAGCGTAATCTAGCAGACATCTTTCCTATTTCTTGTAAAATTTATTAAGGCCTCGCCCGCATTTTACGTTGTTTCTTAGGCTGCCCGCACATAAAGTTGCGTATCGCCCGAATTTTTCGGCATTATCTGTTTCCTTCATGGCGGAAGGCGGAAGAGGGATAACACTCGGCTATGTATCAACACTTATCAGAGCTGGTACTAAATAAAATGCGTAGCGAAACTTCCAGCCACTTTCATTATCTTGCATTAGAAAAATATATGAATGTATCTTTATCATACGGCAGAGAGATGCCAACAATGCGCTTACTCTTACCAAACACAATCTATTTTAATAAAAACTGTGTAATCTCCCTTATTTTTCAGCAAACTGTGCGGTTATTTGCACTGCCAAAGATGCTTGACTAAGGATCAAACCATTGGAATATTTATTAACATTTAATAAACACTGAACTCATTTAAAAAAAGTAGTTTCCCTTAATTCTATTACTGACATCAACGATGATTAGGCGGCTATGCAAATAACGGTTTTGTTGACAGAAATGATAGTGACAGTTAATTCTAAACTGCTCCACAAAAGTTGGGGAAATTTACAAATATTGGTAAATATATTATAAATATTGGAAAATTATTTGCTGTTTTATTCACCAGGGTTTTGTCTGTAATATATTGGGTGTTTACTCGCTTATTTGACTAGTTTTTTCGTTTCTTAATTTGATAAGTTTTTAAATGAATGATACAAATAGATTCAGGCAGAAACAGGTTGACTCCATCAATAGAGATCTTAAAGCAATCGTTGAGAGGGGAACCAACAATCTTGTTCAGTTCAATGCCCAGAAAATGTCACGATTTATAAGAAAGTGAATTCCTCAAATCATTCCATCACAATGTCCGAAAATACCCTTGAATCAAGTCACTCCATCTCGATTTTGGGAGTCACGGTGCCTAATAATATGTCTCGGCATGACTATGTTGCTAACATCGCAAAGTCAGCAAGCCAGAGGCTGGGTTTTCTGTGGAAAGATAGAAAATTTTTTATTTCCGATCAACTGTTGACGACGTACGAGGCTCAAATCCGACCTCTACCAGAGTATTGCTCGCATATTTGGAGCACAGATCCGACCTGTACTGGAGTACTGTTCCCATATTTGGAGTGCAGCACCTAAACATATCCTGAAGCTACTGGATTCTGTCCAAAAAAGGGCAATTCGTCTCGTCGGTAATGTCTAGCTTACAAACTCGCTCACTTGTCTGGAACACCGTAAAAAAGTTGGCGATTTGTCTCTATTTTATAGATATTTTCATGGGCGATGCTCTTCTGAAATATCAACAATCGTTCCTCCTTTGGCAGTCTCTTCGAGATTAACCCGTCAAGTTCAGTCTTCACACCCCTTCGTGGTCAGTTTGGAGACCTGCAGAACATCACTTTCCAAAGACTCATTCATCCAACGAATTGCGAGGCTTTGGAACTCATTGCCTAGGGAGGTGTTCCCCGAGGCATACAACCTCCAGAAATTTAAGAAGAACACCAACTCCTACCTTCTTTCCCTTGGTTGCCACGATGTTCTCTGAACATTACAGGATATCCCTTTTCGTGGGAACCAGAACATAAAAAAAAAAAAAAGTTCAGCACCAAAGCATTCTCTTCGTCTTCTAGATTTCATTCGGAAAAGGGCCATTCGGTTGATAAACAGCTCAACTCTCACAGAAACCCTTCACCCACTATAACATAGAAGAAGAGTCGCAGACCAGACATTACTATACAGATATTTCCATGGCAGATGCTCCAGAGAAATAAAAATTCTTAGACCACCACTGGCCACATTCGACCGTAGAACTCGGCACGCTGATCAGTCTCACCCCTTTACTCTCAAGATTGACACTACAAGGACCAATCTTCATTAAGAATCCTTCTTTTACAGTGCAGGAAGTTCATCCGTTGAGGGGTGGTACACTTGCTGAGCATTTTCTTTATTGGGCGTACGGAATTGCTATTGCTTGATAGGAAGATGACTGAGCATATTATGTTATACGTTTGTTTTATGATGCTATTGAATCAACTTCCCCTTTTAAGACGGTAATGGATCGCATTATGCAAGAATAGTCGAAGACACTTTGGACTTCCATGGTATCCCGCATTTAACACTGCCTCATCTATCGCCCTACCTCAATCCCATTAAGCATGCTTGGGACCAGCTACAAAGAGTCTTGAATTCCCATTAACCACCCGCACAGATAATCCAAGAACTAAGACAGCTTTTACCCTAACCTTGGAGACTAATTGATCAAGTCTACTTCAACGACATTAATGAAAGTATGCAGAGGCTTTGTTTGGCTGTAATTAATATTAGAGGAAAGCATACTCGTTATTAACGTATGTAGTTAATTTTAATAAAATTAAAATGGTACACCTCAATTTGTTGTTTTTGTTGTTTAAAACTGCAAACCCATTGCGCAAAATGGTAAAAAACCGCTTACATAAAAGAAAAAATATTTAATTTTAAAAAAATAAACACTTGGTTACCAAAAATCGTAATTTGTTAAAACACAATCTCTGAATTTTATGAACTTTCTTAACTTTTGTGTAATAATTTATTATAAAACAGCTAATTGATAGTGCAATTGTTGTTAATAACTAACTCCTTTAGTGCTGACTTTTTTAAAAAGAATTTTCAACAAAAATAAATACCATAAGAGGTTTTTAAGATATTGTTCGTGCTTAATAAACAATAAAAACTTTCTTGGTATTATTAATATTAATAATAATTATCCTTCTACTTTTACGGCGCCAGGTAAAGGTGTTTTGTGCAAAAATATTATCACCATTTAAAAATGAATTAGGTTATGTGATTATTGTTATTTTAATTCAATTAAAATGTTTATTTTTTTTTGAAGATTATTGTAGTTTTTACAGGAAAATATAAAGTATATGCAACAATAGTTATGTGTTTTGTACGTAATTGCAAACATTATAGTGAACAAAAGAGTTTTTAAATTCCCTGCAAAGATAGAAGAGAGGAAATCTGGATATCACTTTGTCACGTGCCTATTTTTTTCTTCTCCCATCTGCCGTTTCATTATTATAATAGTCTGCATTTGAGTTCGTTGTATATAGTGTTGCCTATATAGTAGATATAGAATTCGATTATTAATAGCTGACATTTTTGTCTCTCTTATTGGACTTCGCCTTGATTATTGGCCTCGATTGTCGTGTGTTGTTAGATATATTATTGTTGGTTTGCTTGGGCTGGCAATTGATGCGGACGAGCGCGATTATGAACTAGGGACTTATACATGGAAAGGTTGGCTGACGCGTGTCCCGGGACATTTTCTGATGTCCGGTCTGGGAGCGAGCAGTGTTCATGATTCGTTGGGTGGCAGTGGTGGAAGTCGGTTGAGAGTTTTTGGGAACGGTTTGATATTTACACGTGAGCGGAACTTCTACGGTTTTTTTCTTTCATATCTGGCTGTATTTGGGGCCATCTTTATTGGATTAGGAAGATAAACCATTTAATTCTTAACTTGACCATTCTGTCGTGCCTATGTGGTGAATATTTTTGGATATTGGGGTCGAGTTAAGATCACCACTTGTGGGATTTGATGAAGTGAAGCCATCGTGAAGTACCACGTGCCGTTCCATCCACATCGACGATAAATTTCAGCGTTATAAAGACTTGCCTGGTAATTTTAGCAGAAATTATTATGATAATACTACTTGGCGTTTCGGTTCTTGGATCATCGATGTTACCGTGACGTCTCAGTGAGGTTTTCAATTGGTTACATGGTATGGAATTTAATTTTATCAACTTATCAGTTATTATGTGCTTGATCTAAGTGTTTTCAATAATTTAAAAGTAACAAGTTCTTCTCATTTAATTTGTACCTGCTCCCAGTGACGTCCCAATGAAGTTTTCAATAGTTTAAAAGTAACCAAATTATTTTTCGTTAAATTTGTACCGGCTCCAAGCTGAATCTGAATTTATATATCACTGAATATAATTTATGTGGTTATTGTAAGGGTTTTAAAATATTATTTTTGTAGCAAGTCCATTTATTTGGTATTTCTTTTTTGTCGTGTTAATCTTTTGCTATCAGGAATTTTATATAAAACCAATTATTTTTGAAATTTTAAATATTGTGAACATTTTCTTTTTGTTGTTTTTTTTTTATTTTAATTCTCTTTTGTACCTCATTAGGTTTTTATTACTGTCTGGAAGATTGTTATAATTACCTTAAATATTATTTTAAGAAAGTGTATTAAATTCGTTTGAACCACGTTACGAAAATACAGAATTTATTGTAAAAAAAAAAAATCAGAACATCATTTTTACTTAATTAATATATTGCAGTAATTGTAAATATAGTTTTATTTATCTAGTTCACCATAATTGTTTGTTGTTTTTCGCGTGGCTCTGCTGGTGCCTACAAGACCTAGGGGTTTCCGGCTTGTACCGTCTTAAGTCGGTGGCGCGGCTCACTTTTAGATTTTTTTTCTTCTACCCTCTACGGCTGAGCTCGGGCATAATTTGCCAGTAGAGAGACCACTAGCAGAGTACTCTTTAGAGAACCAAAAAAAAGGCGTGGCAACTTATTATCTTAAAGTTTGCTTTACAAGTGGTAATAATGATTTTATTTACCTTAGTATTATACAATTTTATCTTTCATGCTAGCATAACCTACTCCTCTATTACTTAAAAGTTCTGCATCAAATCACAACCGGAGGACATGGTCTGATTCCTATCAGCTCCTTTTTTTGTAATTAGTTTGATACATTTTTTAAATGTTATTTTCAAAATAAAAATGTATAATTATACATCTAGCAGTTTAAATAATCTTCAATAACTGAAGCTCGTATTTGCTTGTTGAATATCAACATTTTTTTGTCTCGATTACGGTTTACAAATTGAAAATGATTAAATGGTTAATGTAATGTAACTACACTGATTGGTTTTTTTTTAAATTACTTTGCACTTTCTCTCCAAGATACTATAAAATCATTCATAATCCTTCTCAATAGAATATATGCCATCAAAAACATAATTTGTTAACATAAATTGTCAGTTCTTATATTGTAAAAAGTTGTAAGATTCATGTAATACCAAGTCAGTCGGTCACTTCTTAAGGGTCCTTCTATCTTAAGTTATTACGTAATTAGCTAACCTAACAACATCATATCAAAATTAAAAATCATTTATGTTTCAAATAAATAGATCGACTTGGCCATCGCACTAAACAATCTAATTTAATATATGTATTACTTGTGAGATACATTGTGTTTTCATGCGATGGCCAATCTACAAGGGCAGTTTGATAAGTCAGTAACTTTTTGAATTTCCCACGCAGTTACTCCAAATGCAACAGTGCTGCCGTCAACTATAATCTATCAGTGGTCAACTTTCTAATTTTGAGCAAGCTACGTCGTGCAGTTGGTGTTTGATAGCCGTTCAAAGCAGACAACCTCGTGAATTTTTACGAAAATGGAAAAAAATGAATTTCGTGTGCAGATTAAGCATTACATTTAAAAAATTACGTAAAAAATCCTTCACTGAAACTAAGGAAAGACTTGATAAATACTACGGGGACTCGGCACCATAAATTTCAATGGTTAAGAAGTGGTTTACAGAGTTCCGTTGTGGTCGTACCAGCACTGGTAACACCGAACGTCCAGGTCGCCCAAAAGAAGTGATCATTCCGAAAATCATCGATAAAATCCATGAAATGATATTGGATGATCGGAGAATGAAAGTTCGTGAGTTGGCTCATGCTGTAGGTATCTCAACTGATCGGGTGCATCATATTTTACACGAATATTTGGACTCTCTGCGAGATGGGTGCCGCGATTGCGCCGTTTTGTTACTGTGGATGAAACATAGATCCATCACAACACGCCAGAGACCAAGGAACAATCGAAACAGTGGGTTGCTCGGGGTGAACGTGGACCAAAGAAAGCGAAATAGAGTCTGTCAGCCAACAATGTCATGGCCACAGTTTTTTGAGATGTACGCGGTGTCATTCACATCGATTACCTCAAGAAAGGTAAAACGATCACCGGCGAATATTATTCAAAGCTTTTGAACAGATTCGACGTTGATTTGAAGCAAAAACGGCCTCATTTGGTGAAGAAGAAAGTGCTGTTCCATCAAGACAATGCACGTGTGCACACTTGTCTAGTCACGATGGTCAAAATCCACGAATTGGGATACGAACTGCTACCCCATCCAGAATATTCTCCAGATTTAGCCCCCTGCGACTATTTTCTGTTTCCAAACCTAAAGAAATGGCTGAGCCGTAAGAGATTTGAGTCGAATGAAGAAGTCATTACCGAAACAAACGCGTATTTTGAGAGCTTTGAAAAAATCTATTATTTTGAGGGAATAAAAAAATTAGAAAAACGCTGGACTAAATGTATTGAGCTAAAAGGTGATTATGTAGAAAATAAAATGTTTATTTGCGGAAAAAAATTTATTTTATTCAAAAAGTCACTAACTTATTAAACCACCCTCGTATTTATTTAAAATACAAAAGATTTTAAATATTGATATGGTCACTGTAAAATGCTGTTAGGTTAGCTAATTACGTAATAACTTAAGACAGAAGAACCTTTAAGAAGGGACTGAATAAATTAACCGACTTGGTATTACATAGATCTCACAACTTTTTAGGGTAGAAGAACTGAGTTGCGAGACTTGGTGTTTTTTACAACTTTTCTTTTTAATGGCATTTAATTTCTTTTTGTAGATAGTCCCAATTTTTTTGTTTTATTATACATATACAGGTACACTAATTCATTCACTGCAGATGTAACTTTTTAATCCTATATGCAGTTGGTGTATCTAGAAAACTGGTCCGAAATTGCAAAATAATTAAGTTTTTTTTATACATATACACTAAATACTAATTTTATTTTAAATTTAACGCTTTTATGTCTGCTAAAAGTGCCTTAGAGTTTTGATGATCGGTCAATGAGTGATAAAATTAAGAAACTTTGACTAGTTATAATTTTTAAACTACTTTATCAAATGAAATTTGAAATATACCGTGTTTATACAATGCCTGCTTGGTTACTGAAAATTCAGGCTTCTAGTATTATCCATAACGAAGTTATACGGGGGTCGAAAATGGCCTGATCTGCTTCGAGGAAAGGATGGTACAGGCGTGCCGCTTTTTTGCTCGACTTAGCGGGGGCACCGCCGTGCCCACAGATTCGATAACAAAAAGTTTTAAATCAGTGGATTAAACTTCTGCATTTTTTTTAAATCCATAAAAAATACATACCTGTTTACCGTAAATTCGCAACAGCTTAGTTGAAAGAAGTGATTCTTACCTGCAAAAAAAAGTTAACTTGTTAATTATAGTTAAAAATATAAAAGTCTAAATGTTTGTAATGCTCCACCAAAATAAAAGTATATGTGTACATAAATGGCACTATTTAATAGGTTTGGTGATCCAATCATAGTTAACCCGAAAGTTTCTGTCCAGTTTCTTATCATTTTTGATAATGAGACTAGCTTTAGAATACTTATTTAAGTTACTCAAAGAACTCAAAAAAGAAGAAATTCATTTACGGCCACTCTCAGTTTTTGTTCTGACTTTAAAATTTGGTATTAGTCCCATCATTCTACGTTGTTATACCGCTGTATGGTTATTAAGTATAAGTCCCACCTTTGTATTAGGTAAGGGTAGGTAAGGTATCATGTGAGTTGGGCGTAGGTCACCACTCTACTGCGACCTTTAGTAGGTCTATTGTGGCTCACCCCTAGAGCACAATCCAGCCCTTTTCATGAAGTTTATGGTTGTATGGGTTGAGATTTTCTTGAAATCGATAGGTTCTAGGTTGGTATAACCAAATATGTTGAACCTTATTCTTCCAAGGCCGGGACATAAACAAAGTATACGCTCAGCAGTTTCGTCTTCCACGCAGCAAAACCGACAGTCCGTTTGTGGATTTAAACCTATCTTTCCGAGGTGGTATCTTAGATAACAGATAACAAATAACAGTAACAGTAAGCGGCCCCCTTTTTTTTTTTTTTATGAAAATATCCGCAAAAAGGGTAGACCTATCGTTTGGGCTGCGGACTATTAGAAGGAAGAGGGATTATAAAAAGAAGATGATTGTGGACATGCTTTTTAAAAAGTTGCAGGTCATAGTTCTCTGGAAAAACTGATTTTGGAAGCTTATTCCATTCCGTAGCAGCCCTGTAAAAGAAGGATTCTTGATGAAGATTGGTCCTTGTAGTGTCAATCTTGAGAGTAAATGGGTGAGACTGATCAGCGTGCCGAGTTCTTCGGCCGAATGTGGTCAATGGTGGTACAAGAGTTTTTATTTCTCTGGAGCATCTGCCATGGAAATATCTGTAGAGCAATGACTGGTCTGCAACTCTTCTTCTATGTTCTATAAGGTGAAGGGTATCTGTGAAAGTTGAGCTGTTTATCAAGCGAATGGCTCTTTTCTGAATGGAATCTAGAAGACGAAGAGAATGCCTTGGTTCTAAACCCCAAATATGCGAGCAATACTCCAGTAAAGGTCGGATTTGAGCCTTGTACGTCGTCAACAGTTGATCAGGAGTAAAAAACTTTCTAGCTTTCCACAGAAAACCTAGCATCTGGCTTGCCAAGACATATTATTGGACACTGTGACTCCCAAAATCGAGATGGAGGGACTTGGTTCAAGGGTATTTCTGGACATTATGATTGGATGATTTGAGGAATTCACTTTCTTGGAAAACGTGGCACTTTGTGTTTTTTGGGCGTTGAACTGAACAAGATTGTTGGTTCCCCACTCGACGATTGCTTTAAGATCTCTATTGATGGAATCAACCTGTTCCTGCCTGAGTCTATATGTATCATTCACCGAAAGTGATCGAAAAGATGTGAAAATTGAGACAAGTGTGCTATCATCTGCGAAACTGTAAATGGGGTTCGTGGTGGTTTTCAAGAGGTCGTTGATGTGTAAAAGAAATAAGGTGGGGGACAGGATGGAACCCTGGGGGACCCCGGCATTGGTTTTAAACACATCAGAAGAAATACCGTCAACTGCCACTTGTAAGAAGCGATCTTGCATGAAGCTCACGAGCCATTGGCGCAGTTTGATTGGGAGACCGTAGGCAGATAAGGTAAGTCCTGCTCCATTCCAGGATCTGCTTAGTTGTGTTTGTCGAGGGTTTAGGTAAGAACGCCTTCGAGTGAGTCAACCCTGGTATTATATCGAAACAAAACGTGAGTATTTTCATCTCCGTCTAGTCCGAAATGATTGTTTTGGCGGCACTTGTAGTGACTCCATCTGGGGTTTTTAAGCCATCTGTGTACATTACGTATTCAGTCTCTGGAAAGAGGATTTCTCCTTTTACCCATTTATCCCTCTTCGGATTTAACGACTTTTCTACGTGTATTTTTGTGGCTAGCATGTCAGAAACCATTCCGAGAATTTGATGGTTTTTTGTTTTACTTAGTATCCCGGAATGGTCCCCGAGTTGCTCTCCATTAATTTGCCTTTCCAAAGACAAGAATCTGTAAAAGACTATCCTGGCCTTCCTCTCTAGAAGAATATCTAGGGGAGGAAGATTTAGGAGGTGTTCCATCGCTGCCGTTGGTGTGCTGGACATAGCTCTAGTTATGGCCAGGCATGCCATCCGCTGAAGGCCAACAAGCTTTGCTTTAGCTGTCCATTGTAACCCTTTGTTCCACCAGACTACTAAACCATACGTAAACATAGACATTATCATTGTTTGATAAATCCAGTAAATCTGTTTGGGATTTATTACCGAAGATTTGCTGCATACTCTTCTGAGATTCTAGAGAGAAAACCTGGCTTTGTTTATTGTTTTTTTCAAGTAGGTCTTACAGGTGAGTCTTTTATCCAGTACTACACCCAGTTATTTCACTTCCGCTGCAAATGGAATGCTCTCTCCGTATAGGACAGACTTATCTAGCTTTTTCCTTCTTATAAAAGAAATAATTACAGTTTTCTGGGGGTTGACAGACATCTGTTTCCGTTGTACCTTAGTATTGTTAAGTATTATTAGAGAAGTCTACCAAAAAATGTTGAAAATGTTGAAATTGGAATTCTGAAACACCCAGTATAAGTAGCGCAAGCCTTATTATCATTGTTTTAACTGTAAATTTTTTCAATTAAGCCCTTTTTGTAAGAATCGTTAAGTGTTTGGGGACCACCACTGGCCCGTTCACAAGAAATGTTTACTGAAAACCATCCGTCAGTGTTACTTAATTGCAAAAAGGGATAATTCCCTTCTAGATATTTAACGCTTTTACCTTAATCAGTTTAAGTTCGAATAAACCCCTAACACGGACGGTCCCAATTATTTTTCGGTGATTTGGATCCGCGTCAGAGTTCATTAAAAATACGATCTCCAAGTTTCGCTTCGCATTGTAAAAACAAAAAAACAAACAGGATCTACGATAATCCTCGGGACAGTCTGTCTCCCGATGCCGGTGGCAGTCGGTTGACCAGTTATTTTATTCGGTTTTACGTGCAGGGTTTCGCAAAATTTTAATTCAAATAAAAACATCCACGAATAGGACCAAAAATACAGCATTTTTAACTTTCCAATGGAAAGTTGTAGCAATGGGTCCGATTTTGCGAATCTCGAATTTTGACATATCTCCACATTTCAAGGTCCCCAAAGTCGACTACAATAGTTTTTAAGTGGACGTCTGTGTGTGTATGTACGTATGTTCGTATGATAGTATGTGCATTCGGAATTTTTTTTCGTCTCGATTATCTCGAAAACAAAAAATGATATCGAGGTGGGACCAATTACATTCGACACATAATCACGCAACTTAAGACTGATTAGATTTTCAGCAAAATCGGTTTAGCTGTTTTTTTATGGAGAATCAAAAAACGGAAAAAAATGGAATTATTTTTTGTCTCGATTATCTCGAGAACAAAAAATGATATCGACTTGGAATTAATTGCATTCGACGCAAAATTACGCAACTAAAAACTGTATAGATTTTTAGCAAAAGCAGTAGGGAATCAAAAAACTGAAAAAAATGGTTAACTTTCGGAATTACTTTTTCGTTTCGATTATCTCCAGAACAAAAAATGATATCGACGTGGGACCAATTACATTTGACGCAAAAAATGGTTAAGTACCTGAATTTTGCAATACATAAATTATACAATTTTTAATACAGAATTTTAAGATCTTTTAAATAATATGATTATTATATTTTAGAAATATTTGTATAAAAAATATGATAACAATAGTTCATAAAAAGAGATAATATTAGAAAACAAAAATAGGAGTTGGAGAATCTTAAACTTGTGTCAATATTGAGAGAATAGCATTAAAGACGCAATACTTTTAAAAAATTATTGTTAGTAAAATTCAAGCCTTGTTTATAACAATTAAATATTTTTACTAATTATTGTTTAAAATAATTTTAAAAAAATTCAATTGTTATAAACAAATAATAAAATTACTGACGAGAACATTAATGTCACTGTCAAAAAAATATGTCAATCAATGACACCGCTTTGTAAGCGATTTTAAACTAACGTTTCGGAATAAAAACACCCCACGCTTTTAGAACAGTGACATTTATTTTCTCGTCACTAATTTTATTCCTATGTTAAGAATTATTGTTTAGTGTTTAGTTTGATTATCTCTAAAAGCGTGTTTTTTTAGTTTTTTTTAAACTATAATTTATTGTATTAGATTATACGTGAATATTGTTTTATTATTGCAAAAAAAATGAAAACTGCAGCAGATGTGTGTAATACAGATTTAAAAAAGAAAGTTGATAAAATTGTATAACTTGATACAAGTATTTAGTGTTTACATTCGTTTATTGTACATGTTATTTGAGTGTTTACTATTTATTTTACCGTTTAAATTATAGGGAGACAATAGTGAAATCATGTGTTCAGAGTCTAAAAGAGTATGGAAAGCGCAAACGTCAGAGTGCAAATAAAATACCGAAAACCATTGCTCAACGCCAACAACAATTCCGGCAAAATCAAAATAAAACGAGCCTTACAGTAGTTGCATATCATGTATAAAATTTGACATCTTACTTTAGTAATAAGCAATTTCAAAATTATATTCTGAAAAAAATGGTTTATGTTTTATTCGAAATGATTTTTCATAACAAAAAATAATCCTTTTTAATGAAAATTGTATTTTATTTAATTGACACTAGGAGTGACAGAAATCAACCTTAAAATTTAAAAAGCTAAATACTGAAATATTTTATTCAAATAATTATTTATTATTATTTACTCAAATTGTTTATCAATGATTTGTACTTTATTGAGATTTATTATCAACAGTAAAGATTTATTTATGTAGTTAACGCATATAACAGCAAATTTTATACACAACACTGTAACTTAAGTGCACAGCTGATGGCTGATAGTACCGACCTCTCGGATAATTTGTTGACGGCCAACTCTAACACCGCGCGTTCATTCGTAAAATCAAATAGCGTGTGCTTTCGCGACTTCCTGTCACACACTTCATGTTACATTTCACGAAATCACTCCCACAAATTGCAAGAAAGCGAGAGAAAACATGTTACAAACTTTAGTCCCATTTCACAAAATCACTTCCACAAATTGCAATATTGAATGAAACCTTCTGATGTAACTCCTTTCTTTAGATTATTTGCTTTGAAAAAATTATATAAAATAAAAATTAAATTATACAGATTTCATTTTGAGTTGAAGAAAAAACGTAAGGCACTTTATTTCTTAAGGGGATTCCTCGTCCGCATAATTTTTTTTTTTTAATAATTTGGTTAAAATTTTATAACGGAAAAAGTTTGCAATAATGGAAAAATATGCAAATTAGAATTAAAATGGACCTTGCTCGATCCAGTTTAAGAACATCTTTTAAAATTTTTTTACCGTCTTTCCTTTTCTTGCAATGAAGCTAAGACATCGAGTTTCACTGACCCTGTACATTAAAAGAATTGAGTTGTAAGTCAAAGCGGATTCCATAAGACTATGAATAATTTTTACATAATTGTTGTTTGCGCTACCTCTAAACCGAACGAGTGATTCGAAATGCGTAACCTCATGTTAATCATACAGTAGCTACTCCGGGTCTGGCATTCAGCTTACGCTCCAATGGGCAGCAACTTGATTGGATAAATCATTGTACTATTGGTTCCGCAAACATGGTTAGTCTTCTTTCCAATGGTCACAGTCTACATCTCGATTGAAAAATAAATGATTACGATTACGTACAAAAATTCGACGTCATTCCGAGCCGTTTTCCATCTGATTTTTCCACGTGAATTGGAACAAACATTAGCAGAGTTCGTTTGGTTCAATTTGCGTTTTATTTTTTTTACAATGCCTTTTTTTACAAAAATGTTAGGGCTATGCGTATAAAGTATCACTGTCGTATGCCGAATAATAATCCAAACGAAAAATAGTCAAGGTATTGTAGTTTAATCGTCTCTGGAAAATATAGTGGCACGCTTCTCCGTATGTTACAATAAAAGCACCTGTCACGTCATTAATATCGCTTTGGTTCATCTGTTGCATTCATAAAAGGTTTCAATTGTAATAAATTATAGTGGGATACCACAAATATACAGGGATACAATCTCTGAACTGGAGATATTACATATCAAAATATGGCGATTAAGCCTAACATGTCACACCAAACCAAATATTTACCTTGAATTCATGTTGAAAATTTCATTCCTTTGGAGCATGTGTATTTTTGGAGTCCACAAATGACTGTTTTTCCAATTAAAAACACCTCGTCTAGTGAACGTCGCCTCATCGGTGAAAAGAAGATAATTAAGAAAATCCTGGTTTTCGTTTTGTTTATCTAGCATAAATTGAGCAAACTGTAGGCGAACTGGTAAATCTTGAGGTAGCAAATTTTGGACAGGAGTATAGTAATATGGACGGAGATTCTCTTTTTTTAAAATTCTCCAGATGGACAATTGGCTTATTCCTGTTGCCGCACTGAACTGACGAGTACTGAGATCTGGATTTTCCGAAATACGAACTCTTCTTCATCATTCATTATCATACCACGCATTTCACCGTTCGAAAATTTATTATGTCGTGGCATTTTCTTATTTTACTACAAATAATACACTCTTACTTAGTGATATTAAAATTTTAAAATATTTCTTTACACGAAAAACTGATGAGTTCTAATACAAGCCTACTTGAATAAAAGTCAATGTAATAACGGTGGCAAAAGAGTCTTTACGCTGAATGTTTAAAATGCAAATAACTTAAAAACTGATAGAGTTACATGAAATAAACAAAAGTATCTTTTTTATTCAAAATAAAACTGCCTTTTAGATTTTCTAGTCATTTTAGCCATAACTCATTAGGCAAAAAAGATATGTTGTAATTTACCAAAGTAACAGGGTGCAACTAACGCCCTGTATAAATAGTACTAAATTCAGCATAAAATTCGTAATTTTCATGTCAAAAATCATCAAATTGCCAATTTTCAAGACGATGCTACTTAAAATCACAAAATAATTAAGAAATTTCAAATTAAAATCCAACTTTAAATACCCTGAATCTCGTAAACCTGCAACATTTGTATAAGACATGTTAAGCTCAATCGCCATATTTTGGTATGTAGTATCTCCAGTTCAGAGATTGCCCATTCTTAATGAACTATCCTGTATAGAGTGACTCATATTTTTAACGTTGACCTTCGGGGGTTTTCAGCATTTTAGAGTTTTAAAGTTGCCCAAGATGAGCACAACCGGCAATAATAATTATCGAATAAGTTCAATACAAAAAAAAAGTTACATATTATATCTCCCTATTATTAATGTTGTTTAAAGTTAGGTACATTCAAATATATTTTTTGTATATCCTGATAATAATAGTAATAAATGGTTAAACAAAATGGAATACTTCTTCTCTATTAAATATAAAAAATATGAGCAGATAAAAGTTTATTCCAATTTGAGTCGTCTATGCCATCTTCAGATTCATTAGTAGTATCTTCGCCTAGATCCACAAATCCAGTAACAAACCAGACATCTCTTCATGATGATTTAAACTCGTTATCGCTATGATACCAATCGAAAGAATAGGCCGGCTTCAGAAAGGGTTTCAGCACGAGCGACCACCTATTAACAATGAAAATCCTAATAGAACAAGCCAACGAATATCACATCCCACTATATATTGCGTTTATTGACTTCGAAACGGCTTTTGATAGTGTTGAATACTGGTCAGTAAAAAGCTCGCTAATTAATAGCAGAATAGACTACATATAAACAGACCGAATAACCAACATATATAGCGAAGCACCAACAACAATTAAAATCCATGAGGGAACAAGACCAATACACAATAAAAAAAAGGTGTCAGACAGGGCGACACAATATCATCTAAACTTTTTAACCAGGCCCTAGAGGATGTTTTTAAAAAAATAGACTGGAAAGAAAAAGGTATAAAAATATGTGGACAACACCTGAACAACCTAAGTTATGCGGATGATATCGCCTTGATAACAGATAAGAAAGAAGAACTGGACACAGCAGCTAAAAATATAGGTCTTAATATGAACTACGCCATAACTAAAACCATGACTATCACTGATGAAAATATCAAAATCAAAATAGAACAACAAAAAATAGAACAAGTCGATGAATACATATATCTGGGACAAAGTATTAAACTCAACAAAGAAAACCAAACATCAGAAATCAAGAGACGAGTTAGATTGGATTAGACAGCATTCGGCAAATTGAGCTACATCTTAAAAAATAAAAAATATCCATAATACCTCAAAACCAAAGTACTCCCTGTCCTCACCTATGGATCCCAAACATGGACACTTACACAGAAAAACATGAATAAAATAACAAAAGCACAAAGATCAATGAAAAGACAAATGTTACATGTAAAGCTGATAGATAGAAAGAGAAACGAGTGGATAATAAATAAAAAGAAAGTAAGAGATGTTGAAAAACAGGTAGCAAAACTAAAATGGGAATTCGCCGGTCACAATATCAGACAAAAAGACGACCGATGGAACAAATGTATTCTAAACTGGAGACCCTGTGAAAATAAAAGAAGTGGAGGAATACCCCAAATAAGGTGAGCGGATGACCTGAAGAAGCACTCTGGAACTAGATTGATGAACATAGCGACGAACAGGGAAGAATGGAAAAGACTGGGGGAAGCCTATGTTTAAAGATGGACCGAAGAAGGCTTAATACGAAAGCAGTTTGATAAGTCAGTGACTTTTTGAATTTCCCGCGCAGTTACTCCAAATGCAACAGTGCTGCCGTCAACTATAATCTATCAGTGGGCAACTTTCTAATTTTGAGCAAGCTACGTCGTTCAGTTGGTGTTTGATAGCCGTTCAAAGCAGACAACCTCGTGAATTTTTACGAAAATGGAAAAAAGTGAATTTCGTGTGCTGATTAAGCATTACTTTTTACGTAAAAAATCCATCACTGAAACTAAGGAAAGACTTGATAAATATTACGGGGACTCGGCACCATCAATTTCAATGGTTAAGAAGTGGTTTACAGAATTCCGTTGTGGTCGTACCAGCACTAGTAACACCAAACGTCCAGGTCGCCCAAAAGAAGTGAACACGCCGGAAATCATCGATAAAATCCATGAAATGATATTGGATGATCGGAGAATGAAAGTTCGTGAGTTGGCTCATGCTGTAGGTATCTCAACTGATCGGGTACATCATATTTTACACGAATATTTGGACATGAAAAAACTCTCTGCAAGATTGGTGCCGCGATTGCTCACACTCGACCATAAGCGCAATCGTGTGACCACTTTAAAAGAGTGTTTAGCGATGTTCAGCCGTAATCCGGACGAATTTTTGCGCCGTTTTGTTACTGTGAATAAAACTGGATCCATCACAACACGCCAGAGACCAAGGAACAATCGAAACAGTGGGTTGCTCGGGGTGAACGTGGACCAAATAAGGCGAAACAGAGTCTGTCAGCCAACAAGGTCATGGCCACAGTTTTTTGGGATGTACGCGGTGTCATTCACATCGATTACCTCAAGAAAGGTAAAAAGATCAACGGCTAATAATATTCAAAACTTTTGAACAGATTCGACATTTATTTGAAGCAAAAACGGACGCATTTGGTTAAGAAGAAGAAAGTGCTGTTCCATCAAGACAATGCACGTCTGCACACTTGTCTAGTCTAGTCACGATGGTCAAAATCCACGAATTGGGATACGAACTGCTACCCCATCCAGCATATTTTCCAGATTTAGCTCCCTGCGACTATTTTCTGTTTCCAAACCTAAAGAAATGGCTGGGCCGTAAGAGATTTAAGTCGAATGAAGAAGTCATTACCGAAACAAACGCGTATTTTGAGAGCTTTGAAAAAACCTATTATTTGGAGGGAATAAAAAATATTGGAAAAACGCTGGACTAAATGAATCGAGCTAAAAGGTGATTATGTAAAAAAATAAAATGTTTATTTGCGGAAAAAATTTGTTTTATTCAAAACGTCACTGACTTATCAAACCACCCTCGTAGATAGATAGATATATCGCTATGGTGTTCCCAATGGGAACTCCGTATTCTCTCAAAATGACTTAAGGAGTTATTATTAACAGTAGTCTCACTTGGTCCGACCATATTTTGTCAATAACCAAACGTGCTAACAACAGGCTGTAACGTGTATTCGTGATAGAAGTTTTTTAAAAAAAGTTTAAAGAAAAGCCACCGACTTCCCTTGGGATTGAGAAGACCTTCTTGTGAAGAAAGACTTGCTATGGCCAACTTAACTTTTTTTGAACTTTGATGTCACCGTGGAGATCTTATCACATTTAAAATATTAAAATTTAACTTTGGAAACCTTTCTGTGATATTTCCATTAAACCATGATAACCGGCTCAGAGGACAAGAATCAAAACTTAAAAAAGAATATATATATATATATATATATATATATATATACATACATACATATATTTAATTATATTTTTATGTCAGACTTACAAGCTTCAATTGCTAAGTAGTACCGCTACTCGCAAGGCTGTGTTAGCACTTTTTACATAGTAATATATAATATTATAAATATCCTTCAGAGTTAGTAGGTTTTCGAAATCTATAGGGAATTTTACATCATATGTAATTAAATTTTGATACATTGCATCTATTTCTAAAGTGTATAAGGGACATTCTAATAAAACATGTTGTAAATCACAAATGCATAAATAACTATTTACTAAACCCATTTTAAATTTATAAGCTGGGCATAAGACATGATTAAAGCGTATTTGGCTAATAGTTCCAATAAGATGTCTGTTTTGACTCTACCCTCAGGATATCTTCGCTGCCATTTTTTGTAAAGATTTTCTTTTAATGTATTAATAAAATCAGCTTCGGGTATTTTGGATTTAAAAAATGTTTCGCTTGAATCTGCCTCCTAAGTAAAAGAGTCCACTTTTTTATTGTCCAATAAATTTCTTTAACATCTTACATTAGGCACTTAAACTAATCCATTACCTTTGTCGTTGTTTCCATAAAGAGGAGATCAACAATTATTGTGTGCTCCATTGTCCGCTCAATATCAGCAGTAATACCAGTAACACCAACACTAGATCGTACTTCTAGATATCCGCGAGTATATAGTGTATCTATAGCCGCAGACGTATAAACTTTAAGATGGATAATTAAACAACTTAGTACATTTTACCGCTTTACCGAGGTAACGGTTTTACGTAGCTACTTCTACCGGAATAATCTGCGTGGCGTTGAATTTACTCAATTATCTTTTACAACATTTGGTCTAATTTATTATTCCAGTTGAATTCGTGCTTTAACCGGTCTCTGGATAATTTTAGGATCTTTAGCGCGAACGATATCAGGCAGCGATGAGGAAATATGCCGAGCTTTGGCTCGTTTTATTATTTCTTGTACAATAAACAAACGCTAACACGTTTTATAGCAGCTTAAAAAGCACAGCATTAACTTTCAAAGAACTATCTATTACTAAACTGAATGAAGTGCCATCGTTCGAAACTTTAAATTCTTCACGGATATTACATTCATACATACATAGTCACGTCTTTTTCGCGTAGGGGTAGGCAGAGACCACTTCCGTCCACTTCCGCTACGGTTCTCACACACATCTATTACTTTATCTACTTTCATCAGTGTTCTCATACATGCTCGTCGGTTGTTGGTACTCTTGACCTGGTCTTTCTTCAAAACAATGTTGATCTGATCGAGATATGTTTACCGAGGTCATTGTCCATACACAATAGCCTTATAAATTTGTTTCGTCAATTTTCCTTTATCCATCCGTTCTACGTTTCCAAACCATTTAAGCATTCCTTTATCTACCTTTGTAACCACATCTTCTTTTACACAACATCATTCTCTTGTCGCACTATTTCTTACTTTATCCAACCGAGTCACTCCGGCTTTACTTCTCAGACTACTTATCTCCGCAGCATTAATCCTATTTTCATTCTTCTTCTGCCAAACCCAACATTCACTACCATACATAAATGTAGGAACCAACACACCTCTATGCAGAGCCAGACGTGCCTTTTTTGACACTTTTTGGCTATTCATAAAGCCATGCAGGGCCCCATTCATTTGTTTTCTTGTCAACACACTTTGCTCAATGTCACTGTCATACTTTCCATCTCTCGTAAACTTTGAACTTAAGTACAGAAATTCCACTTGTTCCACTCGTTCTCCCTCAATCAAAACTTCACAGTTTGTCATGCTTTTTTATCTTTCAAAAACTATAACTTCGTTTTGCTTACATTTATCTTTATCCCTTTGATTTTCAGATATTATTTTACGGATATTAATTTGATCATTTTCAACTTTATCTGAAATATTTTTTTTATGCATGCTACTATAGTGGAGGCACCTAGGAATACTAGAGTGCTATTTAAATTTTTAATTATCATGGTAATTTTCTTAATTTTCTCGTTACAAATTACATGTTGATGAAATATTTACTTACTATACAGACTTTTATATAGATTTTTGACAAAAGTCTCTCCTGATGATGGCAATTTTGCAGACAACATTTGAGATTTGCTGTTAATGATTTTTGTACTATAGTCTTTGGTAGTTTGTCATGTTTGTTGAATATTACAAAGTACATACAATCTTTTTCCGGACATAAATATTTATTAACTGTTAAAAAATATTTACGATACGCCACTGGTACCCAATTTGGTATAAATTGGCACTACACATCCGCTGACTTTGAAAATATAGTGGGGACCGTTGACTTGTCTTTTTCTTTAAAAATTCAAGACTATTAGGTATTTACTAATATCTCTTGAAATATTTCAATAGGGTTTTCGGAAAAATACTCGTAGCTGGTCTATTATTTTGGGAAATTCACGTGTTTGGTTTATCGTTGTCTATAAACAAAGTATTTAAAATTTTGCAAAAGGTCTTTAAAATTATATTGCAGATATTTTACGTAGACAAAAAATTCATAATCGCATTTTTAATTGTGGCAGTTTGTTTAAGTAATTCAAAAAATCTGCATGAAAACTCGTTAAAGTTTAAATTTTACTCCCGGCTTGCTATAGATAGCAATATTAATATTGCACGGTATTTTCTTAAAAACTTCGCCATAGTTTTAAGCGGTTTTAAGTTCCCTTCGATAATTATAACTTTAGCTTAGCAACATGTTGCTTGGCGGGTCGTTTAAATATAAAGTATTAAAAATTGTTTGGAGCTCTGCGAAGATAATTAAAATTAGTATAAATCCCTAATATTATAGGGTTATAAAATATTAAGGAAACTAAACGAACGCGAATTCTACTGACTGCGCCACTTGGATTTTTAAACCGGTTTATAAAAATACATACACATAGTCACGCCTTTTTTCCCGTAGGAGTAGGCAGAGACCACTTCCTTCAACTTTCTCTACGGTTCTTACACACATCTTTTGCTTCCTTTACCTTCATCAGTACTCTCATACACGCTTGTCGGTTGTTGGTACTCTTGACCTGGCCTTTCTTCAAAACAATGTTGATTGGATCGAGATATGTTCGCAGAGGTCGACCTCTACCGACTTCCGTCCATTCACACTAGCCTTATAAATTTGTTTCGTCAATCTTTCTTCATCCATCCTTTCTACGTGTCCAAACCATCTAAGCATTTATTTATCTATCTTTGTAACCACATCTTCTTTTACATCACAGTGTTCTCTTATTTTACTTTTCTTCACTTTATCCAACCGAGTCACACCGGCTAAACTTCTCAGAGTACACATCACCGCAGCATTTATGCGTTTTTCATGCTTCTTCTGCCAAACCCAACATTCACTACCACACATAAGTGTAGGAACCAACACACCTCTATGCAGAGCCAGACGTGCCTTTTTTGACACTTTCTGGCTGTTTATAAAGCTATGCAGTGCCCCATTTATTTATTTTCCTGTCAACACTCTTCGCTTAATGTCACTGTCATACTTTCCATCTCTCGTAAACTTTGAACCCAAGTACACAAATTTATTTACTTGTTCCACTTTTTCTCCCTTAATCAAAACTGCACGATTGTCTTGCTTGCTTCTATTTTAAAAACCATTACTTTCTTTTTGCTTACATTTATTTTTATCCCTTTGATTTTCAGGGCATTATGCATAATATTAACCATCGCCTGCAACTCCTCTTCAGATGATGGTAATATGACAAGATCATTTCAATCCATACGCACTCTATTTCAAATCTCTTAAACAATCGTTTATGTATAAGCCAACAGCCAATACTTATTTCTAACCGCGACTTTTGACCGTATGGCTTTTAAATTTAAAAAAAGTATGCTGTATTCATGAATTAACTTAAAATGGTTGAAGTTTTGTTGTCAGACACTCCCAAACACCAAATTTTAACCTTTTCGTGGTTGTTTTAATAAATTTTTTTGGAAATATTAACAAAATATAGCGCTGAAATTAATTTGTTTTTAACACATTGTTTATTAAATAAACAGATACAAAATATTTTTTTTGAAAACTGTCATCATTTGTTGACATTTTTGTTAAAATCTCAGTTAGCGAAGTGGCTCTTTTCTGACACTCAGCTGATAAATACTTTTATGTTCTAGAACGTAAAAGACTTTTACGAATCCAGAATGATCGGTTTTGGAGAATGCGCCAGAATATTTTGTGACAAAAAAATTGTTGAATAAAAAATACCTTCTTCAGCAATAAAACCTTTTATTTAGGATTTTCTCTTTAAAATCTTTATTTTTATTATTTTATTACTTGGATTATTAAAAATAAATTAATTATTTTACTCGTATAAACAATGCATAGCAATTTTCTTTTCATCAAACTGTTTTTGGATGTGTTGCGTACACTATTTATTCGGCAACCATGTAGAATAACAAATCAATAAGACACAATTCTTTATTACATTTCTTTGTAGAACAAAATTTCGAACATTTTAATTCTTATTTGTATTAAATATTAAAATTTGAACAGAAGATGGGTACTAACAGAAACATTCTAATTCTTATTTATAATAAAATTTTAACAATTGGTAATATTGAAGGAATTCAATTTGTTTAAAATGATTGGTATATTTAAATGCCATTTGTTAAAGTAAGAACAAGAAGGTAAAGTTTCCGTTTTACATTGATTGTTTTCATCTGATAATATTTGAATGGTCTTGGCAATTTTAATTTGTGAGTTTGTAAGTGAATTGTCTATATATCCTTTAGCGACATTGGTCGAATTCCAGCTATCGTGTCTCTGCAAATGATGTTTCCACCATTATCAGCGAATAACAAAGCTGAAGTTCGACGAATGCTATATCCTGTGTAATTTTTGGGATTGAATAAATTTAAAAATTCTGCGATTCTAAGATACAACGTATAAGGCTCAAATCCGACCTCCACTGTAGTATTGCTTGCACATTTGGGGTTTAGCACCAAGGCATTCTCTTCGTCTTCTAAATTCCATTCAAAAAAGGGCCATTCGGTTGATAAACAGCTCAACTCCCACAGACACCCTTCACCCACAAGAACATAGAAGAAGAGTTGCAGACCAGACATTCTTCTTTTTCTGCTGCATATTCACTAATGGATGTTTGCGATTACATTACGCTAAATATATCTGTCTCTTATGGTATGTATTAGATCTCCTGCATTATTCAGTCCTGTCCATTGTTTGATATTGCCGAGCCATGACATCTTCTTCCGGCCGACACCACGCTTACCTTTTATCTTTCCGGACATTACTCTACAGATATTTCCATAACAGATGCTCCAGAGAAATAATATTTCTTGTACCACCATTGGCCACATTCGGCTGAAGAACTCGGCACGCTGATCAGTCCACCCAAAACTGACACTACAAGAATCCTTTTGCTGCAGAATGGAACAAGCTTCCAAAATCAGTTTTTTCATAGAACTATGACCTGCAACTTTTCAAAAAGCGGGTCCACAATCATTTCCTTTCTATAATTTACCCCCCTTCTAATAGTCGCAGTGCGGGCCGTCCGCGGCCCACACAATAGGTCTACCCTTTTATACAAAACAAACAAAAGTTCTCTCTTGACGTTAATTAGATCAATTGACATTTTTGTTAGATTTTTCCGTCTACACGCACTGAAAAATCCTATAATTGTTGCTACACAGAACTTATCAAATATCTGGAGAAATTTGAGATAATCCATGACAGACAATATGGATTTCGATAACTTCGGTCTACTGGAGATTTGCTGGCTTATGTCACTCAGCTCTGGACAAACACGATTGAAAAGTTTGGTGAATCACGTGCAATAGCATTGGATATATCTAAAGCCTTTGACCGCGTTTGGCACCAGGCATTGTTAAGTAAATTATCTGCTTACGGTCTCCCAACCAAACTGCGCCAATGGCTCTTAAGCTTCATGCAAGATCGCTCCTTACATGTGGCAGTTGACGGTATTTCTTCTGATGCGTTTAAAACTAATGCCGGGGTCCCCCAGGATTCCATCCTGTCCCCCACCTTATTTCTTTTACACATCAACGACCTCTTGAAAACCACCACGAACCCCATTTAAAGTTTCGCAGACGATAGCACACTTGTCTCAACTTTCACATCCTATCGATCACTTTCGGTGAATGATACAAATAGACTTAGGCAGGAACAGGTTGATTCCATCAATAGAGATCTTGAAGCAATCGTCGTGTGGGGAACCAACAATCTTGTTCAGTTCAACGCCCAAAAAACACAAAGTGCCACGTTTTCCAAGAAAGTGAATTTCTCAAATTATCACATCACAATGTCCGGAAATACCCTTGAACCAAGTCCCTCCATCTCGATTTTGGGAGTCACGGTGTCCAATAATATGTCTTGGCATGACCATGTTGCTAACATCGCAAAGTCGACAAGCCAGAGGCTAGGTTTTTTGTGGAAAGCTAGAAAGTTTTCTACTCCTGATCAACTGTTGACGACGTACAAGGCTCAAATTCGACCTTTACTGGAGTATTGCTCGCACATTTGGGGTTCAGCACCAAGGCATTCTCTTCGTCTTCTAGATTCCATTCAGAAAAGAGCCATTCGGTTGATAAACAGCTTAACTCTCACAGATACCCTTCACCCTCTAGAACATAGAAGAAGAGTTGCAGACCAGTCATTGCTCTACAGATATTTCCACGGCAGATGCTCCAGAGAAATAAAAACTCTTGTACCACCATTGGCCACATTCGGCCGAAGAACTCGGCACGCTAATCAGTCTCACCCATTTACTCTCAAGATTGACACTACAAGGACCAATCTTCATTAAGAATCCTTCTTTTACAGGGCTGCTACGGAATGGAATAAGCTTCCAAAATCAGTTTTTTCAGAGAGCTATGACCTGCAACTTTTTAAAAAGCGTGTCCACAATCATTTCCTTTCTATAATCCCTTTCCCTTCTAATAGTCGCAGTGTGGGCCGACCGTGGCCCACACGATAGGTCTACCCTTTTTGCGACTATTTTCATAAAAAAAAGAAAAAAAAAAAAAAAACTTAAAAATAAAGCAAATTAAGTTGATACCTTTATATCCTACACTCGTAATATTTTGTTAAAATTACCTTCATTACATTTTTTTTCACTAAAATGGTACTATTCCACAGGGTAGAGGATTTGATAGTTTCAGACGTTTGCGCCAATCAAGCCAAAATTACATCCTCTGTAATAATTTGGCATTTCTTCACATCCATTTATATCGTGAACAAATCATAAACCTTTTTTGTACCTGGACTTTTATTTTATAGTGGCAATAATTGTGCTGTAGCAGCAGCTGCTGCATTGGAAATTTCGTAAGGCACATTTTCAAACTCACTACCGCTGCTGCTTTCCATATTTTATTGCGACCAAAAACCATGCAAACTTTTAAAAATTAAAATGACAACTAACTTTATGTCAAATAGCTGTCAGTCGTTATTTCGCTAATATTTTAATGATCCACTGCATTTTTTAAACCATACCATGGTATCAACATTTTTTGGTTTCTTATTATTAACAATAAATCTTCTTCTTCTTTAGGTTCCCTGTCCTCCTCGGACGTTGGCAATCATCAGCGCTATCTGAACCTTGTCTACAGCTCGGCAGAACAATGTGGTAGTGTTCACTCCATACCATTGTCTTAAGTTTTTTAGCCAGGATATCTTTCTTTTACCCGGGCCTCTTCGTCCTTCGATCTTCCCTTCTATAATAAGCTTTAAAAGTCAATACTTGTCATTTCTTAAGATGTGACCAAAATACTCCAGTTTGCGCTTTTTTAGTGTAAACAGAACTTCCAGCTGCTTGTCGAGGCGTTGAAGTACCTCGGTGTTACGCACTCTTTCTACCCAGGAGATTCTTAATAGCCTTCTGTACGTCCACATTTCAAAGGCCTCCAATTTTTTGCACATCGCATCTGTCAAAGTCCATAAAACAGTATGCTAAACACGTAACAGCGAAGCACTCGGACGCGCAGAGGCAAGCTTAAATTTCTGCTGCAGAGTACTTTACGCATTTTCAGGAACGAAGCACGAGCTTGTTCTATTCTGGCACGAATCTCCTGCATGCTGTCCCACTTCTCATTTAGTTGACACCCAAGATATTTAAAAGTTTCTACTCGCTCAATTCGTTGACCGTAAATTGTCAGGTGTCCGTCCACGTTGTTTGATTTGCTAACTGCTAGCCACTTTGTCTTTCTCACGTTCAGGCTTAGTCCGGCCTCTGAGCTTGCAGCCGTCACGCGGCTTACCAGCTCCTGCAGTCCTTCCAGTGAGTCGGCAACAAGAACCGTGTCATCCGCATACCTCAGATTGTTGATATTAATCCCATTGACAGATATCCCCTCGTCACATTCATCCAACGCCTCTTGAAATATCCTGTCGGAATAACATTAAATGGGTTAAATTATTTTTTTAATAAAAAAATGCGAAAGCCACATTGCCCATTTTTCACCTCTAAATTAAAATTATAAATATTGGTGGTAAAGTTCCGAGAGGCAGGACTTTTTTAAAAAATTTCCTGCTCTTTAAAGATCTTGTTTGGATTTCAGATATCTGCAAAGGTGTTTGAGATAAACGCGAAAAACGGAACCCCTTTTTTTTACTAAATTGTTTATATATTTTGCAATTGTTTCGAAAGTTACTTTGAGTGAGACATTGAAAAAAGAAACATTTTACAGTAGTCAAGTTCAATATTTGATTATCTATAGTGACTATCATATTTTGTGCTGGTTAACTGGCTAGAATGAATAACGTTTAAATGCATTGAATTCCCCATATTTCGTTAAATTTTGTTCACATCTAAATATCTTCGATAACAGTTTTAAAACAGTGGCAGTTTTATATTGTGATTTAACTATAAACACGAAACTTCATGTTATATCATAAATGCAAACAGTACAAAAGAACTCTGAAACACCGTCAATATCTAATAAACCAGAAATTACAACAAAAATAAATAAAATCAAAGTAGACGGAGACATAACAATTAATAATAAATAAAAAATCTGTGAAAAATTTAATGAATTCGGCTGAAAACTTTGCAATGTAAATAACGAAACCCATAGACTATGAAAACAATGAAATCATTGTGAAAAGTACTATGTACTAACGAGAATGAGGTTGAAGAAATTATAAATCAATTAAATTTTAAAAATTCACCGGAAAAAGATAATATTCTTTCTGAAACTCTAAAGAAGATAGTTGATGAAATAAAAACTCCACCATCCTAGTTAATAAATCGGTTTATGGTTACAGGGCGCTTTCCAAAATTCAGGACTTATCAAACCACTTTGTGAAAATGGGGATAATGGAAAAATGGAGAATTATAGATCAATGTTTCTAATATCTAATGTAAGTATCAAAAATAGTTGGGAAAATATTAAAAAAAATTAGTTCCCTGAAAATAATATCGGACGGAAAATATGGGTTCAGAATGGAAAGATTAACAAAAAACCCACACTATGCCTATTCGTTGATCCATTAAAAGTGAAGCGTTTGACATTGTCTGTCATGATAAACAACTGGAAAAAATGGCCTATGAGGCCTAAATGGCAGAGAACAAAGGTAAAAATTGATGTGATAAGACTGTTTTCGATGGAGTTTCACAGGGAACAGCACTAAGTCCATTATTATTTACATATACAGGGTGGGGCACCCCATACGATCGGGTCCCTGTAAACCAAACCAATAATTTTTTCGAGAATTTTCCCATTTCATTATATGTATATTGATTAAGGCTGCCAAACGACATAATTTTGGAGTCTACAGGGTGGCTTAAAATAGCACACCCTGTATTTCGTTACACTTTTAAATAGTTTAGGAAAAAATAATACGATTTTATAAAAGGTACTATATAGCTAACTATAACCGTTCTCGAGTTATTGATTTTTGTATGAAAAATTGGAAACTAAATAACATCGAAATGTATAGAAATCTTTCCTTTAAATTCTGACCAAGCATAAAAGAGGTTTAGGGCCATTGATTTTGATAAAACCCGTATTTCAATATTAAACAGAATGTTCAAAAATCATATTATCACTTTTTTATAATTTCGGACAAAGAAAACTTTGATATTTTAAATAAAACACCCTGTATTTTTTTGGTCTAAACAATATAAAATTTAATTATCTTTCATTTCATATTGGAATTCTCTATACCTAACATAAATAGTTTTTCAGATATTGGCTTTTTTAAATAGTTGTTCTTATTTTAATACATTCTTTGAATCAAGATAGCTTTGAAACGACATTTATTTGATTTGCTTACATAATTCTTATTGACAGTTTTTATACTTTACTTCATCGAAAATATTTACTTTTTATATTTTACAAGTAGTTCTTTAAACGGACAATACATTTTTTTTTATTATTCAACTTAAACAACGACAAAATATGAAACAAAAATGTATTTAATTCAAAGTAGATGCTCAAAATGACGACCATCCTGTTGAATACAAAGAGCCACTCTATGAAAGACTGCTTAACACTTAATAATATTTGAGGCATCACTCTTTGCCAAAAGGCAATTCTCTAAATACTCACCAATCATTAAACTCATATCTACCCGCTCTTGAATGGGATAAGTTTTCATTTTAGACGGTAATAATTCAGTGAATGTTTTAAATAACGTAAAATATAATAACTGGTAATAAAAATTCTTTCAACAAGTTGAATAAATGTCGTTTCAAAGCTATCCCAAGTCAAAGAATGCATTGAAATAAGAATTACTATTTAAAAAAGCCAATATCTGGAAAACTATTTAGGTTAGGTATAGGGAACCCTGATATAAAATCAAAGATAATAGAATTTAATATTGTTCAGACCAAAAAAATACAGGGTGTTCCATTTGAAATAACAAAGTTATCTTTGTCCGAAATTATAAAAAAGTGACAATGATTTTTAAACATCCTGTATAATATTGAGAAGCGGGTTCTATCGAAATCAATAACCTAAAACCTCTTTTATGCTTGGTCAGAATTCAAAGGGATGATTTCTATACATTTCGATGTTATTTAGTTTCCAAATGTACCTAGCATTTTAAAAAAAAAAATCAATAACTCCAGAACGATTATAGTAAGCTACATGGTACTTTATATGAAATCACATTATTTTTTTCTGAACTATTCAAAAGTGTAACGAAATACAGGGTGTTTCATTAAAAAAAATACTTTTTTGAGCCACCCTGTAGACTCCAAAATAATTTCCTTTTGCAGCCTTAATCAATATACATCTAATAAAATGAAGAAATTCCCGAAAAAATGTATGGTTTGGTTTACAGGGACCGTGTCGTATGGTTTGCCCCACACTGTATAAACGGATATAGGCATCAACAGAAAAAAAGGAGCCAGCCACTCAAACAATATAACAGTTCATAACTGTTAAATATTTTTTGTTTATTTTTAAACAAAAATTTTTTTCTATTATTTTTAATGCAAATAAATTTATTATTATTATTAAATGTAAAATAATATTATAAATTTTGTTGCTTGCTAATTAGAAACATAGAGGTTTTGAAAATATTGTGATATAAACCGGTTTTTAAAATCGCACCGAAGCTAAGCGATTAATGGATCAAAAGAGACCCGTTGTGTATATGTTGTTAGTTATTGGCTCTGCTTGTTATTTATCCGCCACAAAACAACATTTTTCCATTTGTGTTTTTAGATAAAATTAATTCGGTCGGTAGAAATAAATACGCGTTTTCAAAAGCGATGGCAGTACCATAATTTGTTTGAAATCTCTATGTGGATAAATTAACGAAGAGCTTAAGCGGATTTTGATAATTAACTGCTCTCTAAATTTACTATTTGTAAATTTTTTTAACTTCGATTTTACTGTATTAAAAACGTACAATTATTTCCAATCAAACTGCTCGCATAAGCTTTCACTACAGACAGATTAAACCCAATTAGATGCACTAACAAATACCAAATATTGGTTATTGAACCAGTGGCCAAAAATAAATAAAAAAATAGGCAAGAGGATGAGCAACAGCAAATGAACTGTTTGTTTGGGTTGTTAAACGCAGCTTAATTTCTGCAATGTCAAATTTACTTTTAGAGGTAATGGATTTCCTTACCATACATGACCTTCAAAATATCTTCGCGTGCAAGAATAAAACCATTATTGGTTTGAAAACCGAAAAGAGAAATTAACAAAAATTATTATTAAATAAGTAAATACATTTTTTGTTAATAACTAAGAAAACTTCACGTAGGTATTTACATAAAAGTTATTGTTATTTATTAAAAAAATTAACTTAAACACAAGTTTCCAGTTTCCATAAAAAGGGGAATGCTGTTATTTTTAAAAAACTGTTGCATTGCTCTCAGTCATATCCAAAGTTATGTAAAAAGCGATCAACATAAAACTCATCAAATATCTGGAGAAATTTGAGATAATTCATGACAGACAATATGGATTTTAACAACTTCGGTCTACTGGAGATTTCCTGGCTTGTCGCTCAGCTCTGGACAAACACTATTAAGAAGTTTGGTAAATCCCGTGCAATAGCCTTGGATATATCTAAAGATTTCACCCGCGTTTGGCACCAGGCATTGTTAAGCAAATTATCTGCCAACGGTCTTTCAACCAAGTTGCGCCAATGGCTCATGAGCTTCATGCAAGATCGCTCCTTACATGTGGCAGTTGACGGTATTTCTTCTGATGCGTTTAAAACCAATGCCGGGGTCCACCGGGGTTTCATTCTGTCACCCAACCTATTTCTTTTACACATCAACGACCTTTTAAAAACCACCACGAACCCCATTTACAGTTTCGAAGACGACCGCACACTTGTCTCAACTTTCACATCCTATCGATCACTTTCGGTGAATGATACAAATAGACTCAAGCAGGAACAGGTTGACTCCATCAATAGAGATCTTGAATCAATCGTCGAGTGCAGAACCAACAATCTTGTTCAGTTTAACGCACAGAAAACACAAAGCGTCACGTTTTCCAAGAAAGTAAATTCCTCGAATCATTCCATCACAATGTCCGGAGATACCCTTGAATCAAGTCCTTTCATCTTGATTTTGGAAGTCACCACACATTACTCTACAGATATTTCCTTGCCAGATGTGCCAGAGAAACAAAAACTCTTATACCACCACTGGCCACATTCGGTCAAAGAACTCGGCACGATGATCAGTCTCATCCATTTACTCTCAAGATTGACACTACAAGGACCAATCTTCATCAAGAATCCTTCTTTTACAGGGCTGCTACAGAATGAAACAAGCTTTAAAAATCAGTTTTGTCAGAAGAATATGACCTGCAACTTTTCAAAAAAGGGGTCCACAACCATCTTCTTTCTATAATCCCTCTCCCTTCTAAAAATCGCAGTCCGCGGCCCACACGATGGGTATACCCTTTTTGCGACTATTTTCAGTAAAAAAAAATATAAGAAAACCACACGTAGGTATTTCAATAAAAGTTATTATTATTTAATAAAAAAATTAATTTCAACACAAGTTTCCAGTTTTGAGAATGCTGTTATGTTTAAAGAACATTATTAAAACAATGGGAACAAACGTAATAATTACTGTTATTCTTAAACTTTTAAAGACTGTATGCCTCGGGGAAAACTATTGCTCGAAATGAGATCCAAAGCTTGATAGTTCGTTAAAAAAAAGAGCATTGACCAAAGAAGTAAGGCAGTTTGTGCGAGAGACATCACCATCAAGACGAATTGATTATTTTTGGGACTGAATCCAAAAGCTTTCTTACATGTTTAGGAGCTGCGCTTCATAAGTAATAGCAGTATTCCAGAATAGGATGTATTATCAAGTATCGATAATTACTAAGGTAAAAATAGAGACGGCAGGACAGCATTTGCTCGATTTGTCAACATGCTTCGCGTTGATTGATTCTTACAATATTAATCAATTTTTAAATAAAGTTTTATAAAATTAAGACTGTTCTGATTCTTTAATTTTTATAAGCTCTTGCTCTTAAATACCAATATTGGTCAATCGACTAACCGCAGTAGATTTTTATACAAGCCAATTGTTTTAACAAACAATTTTGTCCAATTTTATTTAATATTTTTCTCAATGGACTTATTGTAACCATAGACCTATTATCCAGAGAAGAAGCAATATTCCATTCATAAAACTCTGTTTGTTTTGTCACAATGATTACACGAGAGTGGCCATGAGTATGACAAAGAATACCAATCGATTCTCTTTGTCCCGTCCTCGTATTGGCAACGCTGTAACATTATTGTGGAGTTACGGCCACGCTCGTAATCAGTGACGTGCTGTTTGTTTAAAATGAGAATATATCTATTGGAAAATATTTAGTTTTTTATGAAAATATATTTATGAATAGGTGATACTCAGTTTTGTATCAAATTGAAGTAATGTAGCCTACTAAAAGTATTTTTCTAAACCCCAAAAGTTGGGCGCCAAATTGTGTCACCCTGAATAAACTGTTTTTTTAAAGTTACAAAAGTGGGGTGCCAATTTTGTGTAATTTTTAAAAAACTTATTAATCCCCCAAATGTTGGGCGACAATTTTGTGTTACGTTAAAGTTTCATTTCTAAAGCCAATTGTGCGTAATGTCATAAGTTACTTTTATAAAACTAAATTATTTCAACTCAAGGGTTGCTAATTGTGTAGCGAACAGTTTTACTAAAATCCGTTAAACTAAATTATTTTATCAAATTAAAGTACTGAAAAATAATTTAAAACAATTTTACCTAACTGTCTGAAATGAAAAAAAACAACTTAAATAATTATCATTAATATTAATTGTACAAATAAAATGTAATATATTTTAAATTTTAATTTTATTCATTACCAGCTAAGTAACATAAAGGAAAATATTAAAATATTATACTCAGGGTTCCGTGACTCCTTGATTTCTCGATTGGATTAAATTTAGGGTGATATATAGATTTCTTATAAAATACTACTATAAAATTAATGAGGAAGATATATGGTTCTTTAAATAACAACGAAGAAGGATGATACCATTGAATAAGCGTTGCTGAATAACAGGGAAATAATGACTTTTTTTAAGAATATCTTGAAAAGTATGGATTTCCGCATCGTTTGGTATCAGTTACGTGTTTTACTCCTCAGAATAATACCTGTTTATTTTGATATTGAAATCGTCATCGCTACACCACTGGATGAAAATATAGTAAATAATTAGATATTCCAAGTTATGAAAATAAATACTGGGGCTTAAATAGTCTGGTTTTTTAAACACTTGGCAATGATGAATCATTTCTTTCACTAAATTTTACCAATAATATGCTGAATATCACCGATAATACACCAAAACTTCGTTGCAACACCTTCGGCAACAGCGCTACTAATAATAGCCGATTTCGTAGTAAACACACTTTTTTACACGTGGAAAGATTCAGACTAGCTGTGCGGCATTGTCACTTATTGAGCAACATATTTCTATGATCTAAAGGAATGAAATAGTTCAATGGTTCAACATATCATAAAATGGGTTGTATTATTCAGGTTGATATAATTAATAAAATATTAATAAGAGATAGCATTATGGTCACAATATTGTTGCAAATATAATCAACAAATACTATGGACGACTCAATAATAATCACAAATCTCTTGCCGTAACTGGAGAGCAGGCAACATCACAGCACAACACATTCCAGTCGGCCGCATAAAGACCAGAAAGTGGGGATGTATGATCGTGTTTAAAAGTAAATAGTTCCGTCTCCTCCGATAATAGGTCTATGATTGTAACAGTGATCATTTTCCACTTTTCAGTGACAGTTTGGTCTTAAAAATCAACTGTTGAATTTACCATTTGGGCCCCATTTTGACATTAATTTTTTTATTACTCATGCGGGATAAGTAATATCTTAGAGCACGCTGTTGCGGATTAAAAAATAGCTGTTTGCCCATTTGAGTGCGGCAAGTTTACTTGGCGCACGCTTACGTCATTTGAGTGTTACTTGGCGCACGTAAATTATACTTAGCGTACGCAAACCATCCTTGTCGCACGCAAATTCGAACCACCAACCTTTCGGCTGAGAGCCGAACGAGCAACTGTCAAGTCGAAATTACAATTTTTATATTTTTATTTCAGTTAATATTTTTGGTTTGGACCCCTGCTTTATGGTTGCTTTTTATTCCGCATTCGCAATAAAAAATAGTATGTGCAACCCGTGCGATGTCGATTGCTCACTCATCGCACTAGTTGCACAAAATACTATTTAAAAACTCAATTTAAATAATCTGACAGGTCAAAAATTGCATTCACTGTTTACAACTAAAAAATTTGCTTTTTATGCAAATATTTGAATTACATTGGACAAGTCCTGCTAAAAACAGGGTTTATATTTAACCCAGTTTGTTATAGAACTTTTTGACGATTTGTTTTAGTACAAATCAAGCAAGTGCTCATCCCTGGAATAAATAATACCTGCAGTTTTAGCAAAAAAAGAAGAGAATGGGTCACGAAATTTTATAATCTTGTAAATACTATGAACGCTCATTTGTTTGTCGACCTCAATACATTTTTATGGGGTAAAAGGCTGCGCATTTCCGTTGTGACGAGATAAAAGGCTCTAAAGAATCATGAACCGCCAGCTATATTTACATAACGTGAAAATCCCTGCGTCATAAAAACAAAATACCAAGTTATTTTCTCGACATTTATAAACATTTTCTTTGTTTTTATCCCTGTATACACGGCACTATCTGAAAATTTTCAAATCCGGTATAAAAGAATTGTAATATTATATGTCGCAAGTGTCGAGACAATTGTCAGCAGTTTTTCCTGAGGATATACTAGTTTAGATTTTATCAGTATCGGTGAATGGTTTTTCGGATTTTTTGGCCGTCGTAGGTCTGAGTTAATACTCGACGTTTTGCCATCTCTAGTGGATGGCATCTTCTGGAGATATAATGTCCGCTTTTTTAAGGCTGATGGTTTGTGACATTTGTATGTCACGATCGCAGGTTGTATGCGTTTTGGTGGGCGGGGCATATTTGTGGGCTGTTCAGGAATTGGTCACGTTCCGAAGATCCATTCTTTTTATGTTTGTAATGAAGCAGCGTTGTATTTTTCAGTACAGATACCCATGTTTTAAGTGTTTCCTCAGATTTATTAAAGTTCTGCTGGTGTTTATGTATTTTAATCGCTTCTCTATAAATCCTCGGGTAATATGCAGATGTGGTGCATAAAACTTAGGTGTACCCGAATGTAATTATGTGATCATTATTATTAATAGTGTGCTCCGCGACGGCAGATTTTTATGTATGTCCAAGACGGCAGTTGGCTTCGTGTTCTTTGACCCTGGTGTTAATGGACCGTTTGGTTGTTCCAATGTAGACACTTCCACATTGCCGTTACTTTTACATTATTAATCATTTTGGTTTTTTAAATGCATTACCATTTATTTAGTCATTATTGGAATCCCTTCTTCAATACGAGGTTAGCCATAAATAACATTTATGATTTTATGTAGACTAGAAAGTTTTAAATAAATAAAACAGTGTAAAATATATGGATTTGAAGAAATTTAGATAGGATAAGATATGTTATTTTGAATTTTGCTCACCATTTACATTATTAAATAAGACTGATGATGTGTTTAAAAAGTTCTACACGGTAAATTGCTTCTTTAAAATAGTTGTTTATGAAATTACTATTCCAGTGATAAGAAGTGCAAATCGACATATTTAAGGTACTGAAGTGACGTAAATCCACACTGGATGCGTAAAAATAGTACTCAAAGACAAAAATTAAATGTATGGTCAGGTATAGTACCCGCTATACCTGACCATACAGTTAATCGGGTCATTCTTCATCGAAGGAAATTTAACGGCGGATAAATACAAAATGCTACTTAGAAATGAAATTGTACCTACACTAAGAATCTTGTTTAAAGCCAATTTTAATCAGATATGGTTTCAGCAAGATGGAGCTCCAGCTCATTTTGGTGCAAATGTTCGGCGATGATGGATTGGTAGACGCGGTAGTATTGAAGGACCTCTACATTCACCTAAATTTAATCCTTAAGATTATTTTTATTGGAGATACTTAATAGCTTCAGTTTACAAAACAAAAGCAGCAAATCTTAAAGAGCTAAGGCAACGGCAACATTTTGAACACTGAAAAATGTTGTAATCTTTCTTTCACTTCCGCTAAGATTTTTACACACATCTTTTGCTTTCTCCACTTTCATCAGTGCTCTCATACATGCTCGTCGGTTGTTGGTACTCTTGACCTTGTCTTTATTTCAAACAATTTTGATCTGATCAAGATATGTTCGCCGAGGTCGACCTCTACCGACTTCCGTCCATTCACACTCGTCTTATAATTTTGTTTCGTCAATCTTTTTTCATCCAACCTTTCTACGTGTCCAAACCATCTAAGCGTTTCTTTATCTTTGTAACCACATCTTCATTTACACCACAGCGTTCTCTTATCTCACTATTCTTTACTTTATCCAATCAAGTCACTCCGGCTATACTTCTCAGACTACTCATCTCAGCAGCATTAATTCTATTTTATGCTTCTTCTGCCAAACCCAACATTTACTACCATACATAAGTGTAGAAACCAACACACCTCTATGCACAGCCAGACGTGCTGTCACGTGCCTATTTTTTTTCCCATCTACGGTTACATTATTAATTGGATCTCTGATGGTTTTGTATTTTTCAGGTGCTCGTAAATGGTTTCGCTTACCGTGTTTTGTTGTGATTTGGGTTTGTCACTCGTTGTAAATAGTGTTGCATACCTAGTAGTGTTATGATTTAACTATTAATGGCTGTGACATTTTTGTTAATTGGAGTGGGAGTCTTTGTTATTAGATTTCGCCTTGATTTTTGGCCTCGATTGTCGTGTGTTGTCAGCTATATTATTGTTTGGTTTGCTTTTCTGTGTGGATGGGCTGGCTATCAACACGGACGAGCGCGATTATGAGTTGGGAACATAGATTTGCAAAGGTTGGCTGACGCGTGTCTCGTGTCATTTTCTTGATTCTCGGCCTAGGAGTGTGAGTCGTGTGTTGAGAGTCATCGAAGTCGGGTGTGGGTGAGAGTTTTTGGGACGGTGTGTTATTAGCACGTGTGCAGAACCTCTATGGGATGACACTTTCTGGATGTTCATTAAGCTAGACAGTGCTCCATTTATTTGTTTTCCTGCCAACAATCTCCGCTCAATGTCACTGTCATACTTTCCATTTCTCGTAAACTTAGAACCAAAGTATACAAGCTCATTTTTCTCTTTCTTTCTCCTATAATCAGAACTTCACAGTTTATTATGCTTTCTTTTCTTTAAAAAACCATTACTTTCGTTTTGTTTACATTTATTTTCCTCCCTTTAATTTTTGGGACATCATACATAACATTAACCATCGCCTGCAACTCCTCTTCAGATGACGCTAATATGACTTGATCATCGGCGTAAAGAAGTCATTTGACGATCAAATCATTCATTTTTAATCCCTACGCACTCTCTTTTAAATCTTTTAAAAAATCGTACAGCCATGGCGAAGGCACACATCCCTGTCTCACACATTTTTCAATGTTAAATCAGTCCCTGTAAAGAACAAGAACTAAACATGCTTTAGTGGATCCCACTTTGACTACCAGAATACCAAGAACTATACATAGATACATACATATAGTCACGCCTTTTTCCCGTAGGGGTAGGAAGAGACCACTTTTTTCCACTTGCCATCTAAGCATTCCTTTATCTATCTTTGTAACCACATCTTCTGTTACATGACATCGTTCTCTTATCTTACCATTCTTTACTTTATCCAACCAAGTCACTCCGGCTATACTTCTCAGACTACTTATCTCCACAGCATTAATCCTATTTTCATGCTTTTTCTGCCAAACCCAACATTCACTAGCATACATAAGTGTAGAAACCAACACACCTCTATGCACCGCCAGACGTGTCTTTTTTAACACTTTTTGGGTGTTCATAAAGCTATTCATTTGTTTTCCTGTCAAAACCCTTCGCTCAATGTCACTGTCATACTTTTCATCTTTTGTAAAATTTTAACCCAGATATACAAACTCATTTACTTGTTCCACTCTTTCTCCCTTAATCAGAACTACAATTTGTCATGCTTTCTTCTCTTTCATAGACTATTACTTTCGTTTTGCTTGCATATGTTTTCATCCCTTTGATTTTTATCATGCATAACATTAACCATCGCCTGCAACTTCTCTTAAGATGACGCTAATATGACTTGATCATCGGCGTAAAGAAGGCATTCGACGAACAAATCATTCATTTTTAATCCATACGCACTCTCTTTTAAATCTTTTAAACAATCGTCTATGTATAAGTTAAACAGCCACACATCCTTGTCTTACACCCTCGACCAATTCGTTAAGCTTCGTTTATACATAAACAATGTCGATCAAAATTCATTCCTTACCACTCTGTCATAGGCATTTTCTAAGTCTATAAAAGCGCAGTAGACCTTCTAAACTAAATAAAATCATAAGTGTTACATATGGCTGAACTTGAATTAAAAAGTTTTTTATAATCACTGATTATACAGGGTGATGTATTTTAAAAACCAAACTAATAATGTAAAAAAACGGCAAATCTGACATGATTGCAAATGTCAAATCTGAAATCTATGTATCTTAAAATGGGCTAATCCCAAATATTGTACAATTCGTACAAGCAATTTACCAGATAATTGTTCGTTTTCAGATTGATCCACTCTGTACAGTCATAGTAATGGTGTATAGTATTTTCAAAGCCGGAAAGGCGCATTTTTTTGCTACGGTTCTTACACATATCTTCTGCTACCTCAATTTTCATCAGGGCTCTCATGCATGCTCGTCGGTTGTTGGTACTCTATTTCTTTAGGGTTATAAATCCAAGAATTACGCAACCACCGAGATTAAGTGTGGCCTGAATATTTAGAATAGGGATGCAACTACCGTAAATAATAATATATATATGTTCGCTGGATCCAATACAGATAATAAGAATTCCTACTGCGATGTTTCCACGATCGACCGTTTCTGCTCCAAGTATGAACTCCTGCCCTTTTGGATGCAACATAAAGTCAATGGCAATGTCTTTTATTTCAAATAAAAAAAATAACTTTATGCTGCTATTTCCTGATACGCTTTATATATTTCTAAAAAATTTTAAAATAATCACAGTCTGTGATATAATTATATATTTTAAATTTGTTTCTATTTTAAAATATTAGGTAGGAATATAGTCCGTGCAATCGTTAACTAACCCTGTACATTATATGCACTTGCAAAGTTGAAAATCGAACTCAACTGAAGCACGGCCAATATCACGCGGAACACTGTTATGAGTCGACATCTATATTTGCTCGAACTTAGTTAATTTATGACCATTGGGAATCGTAAGTACTTCAACAATAGATTATTAGGGATTGATTTATGGCGACCGAGTAAGTTTGATTAAAGCCCCAGCGCAATTCCCGCGGGAACGGCGATAATAAACGTGCTCCGAATTGTTTTTTAAATATCTTATGAAAATTAGTCAGCAGCACTTTTTCAACGGATACATTGAAATTCCAAGCAGCTGTATGTTCAATTGTTTAGCCGGTGGTGGAAAAAGTTCACAGGGCATTTTTCGACCTGTCGCTTGAACACGGTCTCTTTCTCTTTCTTACTACATTAACAGTCTTGTTCAAAAGCTGACTTATTATGTGACACATTTTAATTGTCAACAGTACATTAAATTTTAATTTATTTCATATGATTAATGACACGTAAAATGATAAGTAATTAGAGGAAGAACACCAAAAACTAATAAATAGATGTTTACAGGAAGCAAAAATACCAACCGACTGGTATAATGCTGAAAATTTCATGTAGAATTCGAAAATAAAATAAAAAATATTGGTTTATTTTTAAAATAACAAAGTTGACGTCTACTTCCAGTATAACCGGAGGTGCCACATTCAGGACAACATTATATTTAAACTCACCGTCATCCAAAACCTACATCTTTATTATTTCAGATTTTTATCATAATTGTTCTTCATTACTTTTAATCAAAACTTTTCACGCCACACCCTGTATACTTTTTTTTCTTAAAGTGCCATGCAGATTCCCGCGTAGGCGTCCATAGCATCTCTCATTATATGATTCGCTAAGACTGGGATTTAAGTTTTTATCTGTCAAAAAACTTTTAAGTCTTATGAACGTTGTTTGAGCTTGCTCGATTCTGCATTTTATTTCCTGATCTGGGTCCCATTTTTGTTTGATCATGCATCTCAAGTATTTAAATTGAATGACTTGTTCAATGATCTCTCCATTTATAGAAATTGTGTTATTTGGAGTATCGTTTCTACTAATGGCCATACATTTGGTTTTACGGATGTTATAGTGTACAGTGTATGTTAAAGCGTATGCACTTACGTAAATTTAAACTTTGTACAATTTTTAATAAAGCGTTTTTATTCAATTATTCGATAAAGGTATAAATGTAAAATAACCGGTCAGTTTAGTTCGGAAGATATGGAATTATTGCAAAAACTGGTCATTAAAAATTAAGCCAGATTTAAAATAAAACAAAATACTTCTCGGAGCGCAAATCTCAAAACATTTTCAATTGAAGTAGTACTCACAACTTTAAACTTAATTCCTGTAAGAGAAAAAAAAACTTTCGATGGTGCGTTAAAATATGCGACTCTTATTAAAATCGGAAAAATGTTTTCCAATAAAAATTTATTCCGGGAACTTTGGTAGATTAAATTTTAAACTTTATCCGATTAAAGTTATTTATAATGAAGTTTGTTACATTTATATTCCGGATGACTGTTTTTTTGTTTACTTTACCCGCATCAAAAATACAACTAAAACATGAGCCAACCAGTCTCCTGACTCAGCTTGATCGAGGTTAAACTTTACACCGAAATTTGAAAACATGGTTCGTAAAGAACTTAGCAAATTTAATTCGCATTGCCACAAAGTTAAAATTGCCATGATGATAGCCAACATTAATTCCAAAAGAATAAAAAAAATAAACAGTCATGGATGGACAGGTGTAATTAGTTCTATATTTTTAGGATCATCACAGTATTTTTGACAGTTTTCAAAGGCGATGGTTAATATCAGTGGCGGATATCCGGGGGAAGGGGCTAAACCCTCCCCCACAATATCTTGCTAAGCCCCCCCTTAAAAGTCATTGCCAAATTATAAAAAGTGCGTGAGTGTCGTGGAACACTTGGTTGGAAAGCACTATCAGGCAAATCCTACGAAACCTTGACTCTAATAACACAGTAGGACCAGATGGAATTCCGACAATTGTCCTGAAGACCTGTGCTCAACAGCTTACCCCAGTTCTTTGTAGACTCTTCAAGCTATCATACAGCAAAGGAGTATTTTCGTTTAAGTGAAAAAACGCCAAGGTCCAACCCATTCCGATAAAAGGTGAAATGAATATTTCTGCGAATTATCGCCCTATTGCATTGCTCTCAGTCATATCCAAAGTTATGGAAAAAGCGATCAACATAAAACTCATTAAATATCTAAAAAAATATAAGATAATTTATGACAGAAAATATGGATTTCGACAACTTCAGTCTTCTGGAGATCTGCTGGAATATGTTACTCAGTTCTGAACAAACACTATTGAAAAGTTTGGTGAGTCCCGTGCAATAGCCTTGGATATATCTAAAGCCTTCGACCGCATCGGGCACCAGGTATTGTTAAGCAAGTTATCTGCCTACGGTCTTCCAACCAAACTGCGCCAATGGCTCATGAACTTCATGCAGGATCGCTCCTTACATGTGGCAGTTGACGGTATTTCTTCTGATGCGTTGAAAACCAATGCCAGGAACCCCCAGGGTTTCATCCTGTCCCCCACCTCATTTCTTTTACACATCAAAGACCTCTTGAAAACTCCATTTACAGTTTCGCAGACTACAGAACACTTGTCTTAACTTTCACATCCTATCGATCACTTTCAGTGAATGATACAAATAGACTCAGGCAGGAACAGGTTGACTTTATCAATAGAGATCTTGAAACAATCGTCGAGTAGGGAACCAACAATTTTGTTCAGTTCAACGCATACAAAGCACCACGTTTTCTAAGAAAGTGAATTCCTCAAATCATTCCATTACAATGTCCGGAAATACTCTTGAATCAAGTCCCCCCATCTCGATTTTGGGAGTCAAGGTGTCTATTAATATATCTTGGCATGACCATGTTGCTAACATCGCAAAGTCAACAAGCCAGAGGCTTGGTTTTCTGTGAAAAGCTAGAAAGTTTTTTACTCCTTATCAACTGTTGACGCCGTACAAGGCTTAAATCCGACGTTTACAGAAAAGAGCCATTCGTTTTATACTCTCACAGATACCCTTCACCCTCTAAAACATAGAAGAAGAGTTGCAGACCAGTCATTGCTCTACAGATATTTCCATGGCAGATGCTCCTAAGAAATAAAAACTCTTGTACCACCATTGGCCACATTCGGCCGAAGAACTCAGCACGCTGATCAGTCTCACCCATTTACTCTCAAGATTGACACTACTAGGACCAATCTTCATCAAGAATCCTTCTTTTACAGGGCTGCTACGGAATGGAATAAGCTTCCAAAATCAGTTTTTCCAGAGAACTATGACCTGCAACTTTTTAAAAAGCTTGTCCACAATCATTTCCTTTCTATAATCCCTTCCCCTTCTAATAGTCGCAGTGCGGGCCGTTCGCGGCCCACACGATAGGTCTAACCTTTTTGCGACTATTTTCATAAAAAAAAAATGCTTAAATGGTTTGAAAACGTAAAGAGAATAAATGAAGGAAAATTGACGAAACAGATTTATAAGGCGAGTGTGAATGGACAACCAACAAACATGTATGAAAGCGCTAATGAAAGTAGAATAAGCGAAAGACGTGCGTGTGCAAGTAAAAAGAAGAAGTGGTCTTTGCCTACCACTACGGAAAAAGGGCGTATGTATATATTTGTTTGTCATAATGTAAATCATTTCCATTCCGACCAACATAAAAAAAACACATCGCCACTGTTTTATCTAATATGATTATTTAGTTCAAAGTATAACGATACCGAGTCGTTTATCTTGGAATTATATCGGGATAAATTAAACGATATGGCTAATGTACGACCCATTTCAGAATTGTACGTGTATATGTATACACTAACAGGATACAAATGTAATAAATTTATGGGAAATGAGAAGTTAATGTCTAAATTTCAGCAGTTTACTGTACGACATGAAATAGTGCGCTGTATTATTGCTGGTCCCCAGGTGTGCGTCACCATTAACAAAATATGAAACGTTTTGAGCAACATTAAAAAATTTTATTTAACGAATAACATTTCAACTAATGGCGATTGTCACGATAAGTGCGCCATCTAGATGATACTACATTAATAGGGAATACACTGTAAACTCAATATGTGGTATTGATATTTAGTTAAAGAGTGCTATTTAGGTATGTTTGTGGTTTTTCATATTTTAATTGATAAAATAAATTTTATGTTGACTGACTTCAATCGTTCAATTGTTTATTGTTACAAGTAATGGCACCGTTACCATTGGTTTCTGCATTCAAAGGACCATAACAGTGTTTTGAGTTACCACCAGTGCTGCTAAATAGTCTGATCTACCGGCGTTGACACATTCAAAGGTGTTTCTACCTAAACCTTTAAAAAATACAACCAAGTTGATTTTGGAATGGAGTAAAAACGACCTGCGAATTCTGAACTAAGAAACGGAATGTGGGTTTTGTTGCGTGAAATACGAAATAGCTGAACACGTACTAATTATAGATTGTAGATTGTAGTGGTGGTCGTGAAGGCTATGCTGTCTCTTAAGCACTTCGGCCTATCAGATCTTATGTGCATAACACTTAATCTATTCGAGGCCCGGGATTTCGAGACTTCGTACAAAGTTTATCAATTTCTCTTAATAATAAAAAGATAAGAATTTACCACACCGTAATCAGGCCCATTATGACATATGCATGTGAGACTTGGACCCTTACAAAACGAAATGAGAACCGACTAAGAGTAGCGGAAAGGAAAAGTGGCGTATATGGACCAATCGTAGATGAGAATACCCAACAGTACCGAACTAGAACTAACATGGAACTAGAAGAAAAGTATCGTCGACCCGATATCGTCAAGGTCATTAAATCCGAGAGACTAAGATGGGCCGGTCATATCAGGAGGCAGGAAGACGATCAAGTTGTGAAGTTGGTTTGGGAGTAAGCACCAGTCGGCGTGCGTCCTTTGGGAAGACCGAGATTGCGCTGGAGAGACAACGTGACGGCGGATCTCCAGGTCTTAAACATCGACAATCCGGAGATCAGCATAATAGATAGACAACAATGGAGGCAAATCGTGAAGTCAGCCAGAACCCACCCAGGGTTGTAGAGGCTACAGAGTAAGTAAGTACGTTATCAATTTCCTGGGAGCTAAGTTTCCGACATCGAACGGCTTTAGGAAGGCTCCTTCTAAAAACTTGAGCCTCTTGTAGAAAAGCGCTGGGCATTCGCAAAGCAAATGTTCTGCAGTTTCAGCGAAGTTCTCGCAGTAGCGGCAACTATCACTCTCTGTTTTACCCATCTTTTTCGGGTGATACCTCAGAGGGTAGTGTCCAGTGAGGAGTTCCTTCACCAGTTTCAAGTCTTGCTTGTCCAACTCGAGCAGCTGTTTAGTTTTCCTTGGCGAAAGGCTTAATAGCCTTTTCGCTTGTCTTTGTCCTGGCACTTTATGCCAGTGAGATTTTATTTCATCTGTTTCCCAGCGTCGAACCTCTTCTTTCAAATGGACTTTGGAGAGTCCACAGAAGGATTCTGTGCCGGAACATTGTGTTGCCTTCAACTCCCTTGTGATCTGTAACCCACATCAGAGTTACCTGATTGTTTGCTGCCAGTTGTCTCAGGGATTGTTTACATTTCCAAGTCAGCTTAGATTCACAAGTGTATGACTTCAAAAATATAGATATCTGTCCTTCGAGTGTTTCTTTCGATGCGCTCTTGGGCACATATCTCTATGGCATGTAATTCTCCTTGAAAGATGGTTGGGGTATTACCAAGGGTGTTTTGAGAGCCTAAAATTCGGCCCTGTAACGCCCACTCCAAGCCTTTTATTCATCTTGGGTCCATCAGTGTACCACACTAAAGCATCCATTACTAGTTGAGTTCCATTCTCTATGCAAACTTAGTGGTTGTTTATGACCACTTCAAACTGCATTTCGAAGTCGTAACTAACTGGCATAATATCTGTCGGCTTGGACATGGATTCCAGAACACATACTATGTTCATGCCCTTGTTTAGCAAGAATAAGATTAAAGAAATGGATTGTGCATTAAACTGTGACCTCTAGTGGTAAGCGACAATAGACCTATGAAGGGTCGCGCAGTGAAGGGATGGCCTTAGACGCCTCGCTTGCATGGAATCTAACCAACCAACTATTTAAAAAAAAGTACAGTAAATAGTCATCATTATGCGCAATAATAAAACGAGTCCTAACCGAGTATGAATGGTTTAACAGACTATCCATTACAACCAAACTTGGGATCGTTCGTGAGCTAGTATTTTGGTAAATAATCGAATGCAGAAACTATTTAGACCAACATTCGCATTCAGTCAAGGTCAATAGGTAGTTTGATTGATTGTCAATAATTTACCCTTTCATGAAAGCCCCTTTTAGCCTCCTAAATTTAACTATAAATAAAAAATAAAGTGGTAAAAAAGAAAATCTTTTGTTTTAAAAAAATATATAGGGTAATTCATAACCATTGGGACAAAGGCAAAGGGCAAGTGATTTGGATCAAAATGTGACGATAGTACCAAATATGCATTAATATAACATTTATGTGGAAAAAAAACAAGGCAATAAATTTGAAATTTTGTTTTTATTTTTTGCTAATAATATCTCTGTAAATTTATTAATTGTTATTATAATTAGAAGAGAGGCATAACTTTGGACAAGGACTATTATTTTATGTATTATTTTACATTTTGTTATAGGGGGCGCCATGTGAATGATTCCTGATGATGAAATCGATTGGTAACTTTGTGTGACGAAACGTTTTAGGAATTTTAATTAGAAAATTTGACGGAGACATCATTTTTACCCCTGTTTAAACACGATAATTTCATCTGTTTTCCAGAAAAACGCAATTGAACAATTTAGAGTCTCAGAAGGAGATTTCAAATATTATTTAATTTATCAATAGTGTGCTTTGGACTGTCAGATAATTGTTACTGGTAAATGTCATTTCTTGTTAGTGAATTATTGTTGCTGTGATATTATAGTCTACTGTTTTATTTTTTCAAAGCTATCATATTATTTCTCGATTGAAACGCCTCGTCACAATCATTTTGACAAGACCTCCTAGCTAGGGTCTATCGGGTCACGCGCGATGCTTTCGCATCACGGCATCGCGGCACCAACAGTCGTTGTTACCCTACAAGCGCGCCATTCAATGTTTCACATCAAAAATGATATATTCTAATAAAAAAAAGGTAAAAAACAAATCATTTCTTCACGTAGTTTGCAATGTTTTTTCTAAATAATATCGCAGCGCCATCTGATGGCAATAAAAATCGCAGATTAAATAGATATTGATAACTAATACTTTTTAAGTCGTAAGACATAAAGGCTTCTAACTAACTAACTAACTAATGAAAAGATATAAATATTTTGTACAATATTAAATATGTGAATTTATCTGATCCATTGTTTTTCCCATTTCTTTTTTTTGTTAGCTTTTAACTGGGAAAAACCATCAAGGATAATCGACCAGACGTTTTTATAAATAGACCATTTACATTTTTTTGCCGAAGGAAATACTTCATTAAAGTTATTTCTGGGCGATTCTTTTACACGAGTCGTTAGAGTCCTCCGTCTTCCTAATGAACGAAAAATTAACAAGTTACTGAAAACAGAGGGAGAAAACATAATGAAAATATTGCGGCGAGCTTTTTGCTTGTGCGTATCCCAGGGATGTAAAAATGTATATTTTAAATAAAAAAAAATGAGAGTAAGTATTCCCCAATGCTTTTAAAGATTTTGCATATACCGACTTTTTTTCCTTGTTATATTAAATTAATTTAGTTTTGGAAGTCAACAAAAATAAACAATTTTTTTTGAAGTTTAACTTTTTATGGCCGTCCTTTCACACTCGCCTTATAAATTTGTTTCGTCAATTTTCCTTCATCCATCCTTTTTACGTTTCCAAACCATCTAAGCATTCCTTTATCTATATTTGTAATCACATCTTCTTTTAAACCACAGCGTTTTCTTATCTCACTATTCTTAACTTTATCCAACCGAGTCACTCCGGCTATACTTCTCAGACTACTCATCTCCGCAGCATTAATCCTATTTTCATGCTTTTTCTGCCAAACCCAACAATTACTACCATACATAAGTGTAGGAACCATCAAACCTCTATGCACCGCCAGACGTGCCTTTTTTGACACTTTCTGGCTATTCATAAAGCTATGCAGTGCCACATTCATTTGTTTTCCTGCCAACACCCTTTGCTCAATGTCACTGTCATACTTTCCATCTTTAGTAAATTTTGAACCCAAGTACACAAATTCCACTCTTTCTCCCTCAATCGAAACTCCACATTTTGTCATGCTTTCTTCTCTTTCAAAAACCATTACTTTCGTTTTGCTCACATTTATTTTCATCCCTTTGAATTTAACGGAATCATGCATAACATGGAGTGCGTTCATTCCGAAACGTAGAGTTAGTTTAAAAATGTCATACAAAGCACCCCACGCTTTTAGAACGGTAATTTTATTCCTATGTTAAGAATAATTTTTTACTTTTTAGTTTGATTAACTCTAAAAGCGTGTTTTTTAGTTTATTTAAACTATAATTTATTTTTATTTAATAAAAGTAAAATGTTGCGTAATGTTGTGTACTACTTCATTTTTATACATCAAAATTAAAAATTCCTGTCATTTAAGGTTGACGAATAAATTTAAAATGGATTTTATAACATTTCGGTGGAAATGGGATTAAAACATTTTCTTGACTTAATGGGCAACACTAAAAATATATTTACACAATTAGCATCCGAGTTTGTCACATGGCAAGCGTGGGACATTTCGTAATCCGCCATATTAAGACATAAAATGAAGATTTAGCCAACCACCCACAATTCCGCTACAACTCTTAATCTACCTGAACATTAGTGTATCTGTAGAAACATATGTGCTTTGCATATTTAAACGCCGTACCCAAAATAAACCCCCATTATACCAACTTGCCCTCTCTCATTTTGTGTGTGCGCACGTTGATACAAACAAACTCAATTGTTTTGGTAATTAAATTTTGGCGAAGTTGTCTCGTGGAATGATAACCACATTATTACACCCTCTAATTTACAAGACCAACTACCTAGTAAATCTATTTATCTTGTAAACACATTTGTTGATACGTTGTTTCTGCTCATATAATAATCGACGACGTTTCTTTTTTATTTTCAATCATCATCGGTGATAAAAAAATAGTATAAAGAAAGAACTTATTCTGATTCTTAATGAGCCAGTCAACCGACAATATCAATGTGGATTTATAAGAGGCAGATCAACAACGTAAGCAATACACACTAATTATGAAAAAACAATACGAACATCAATATAAAATATATAGAACTGATTTTTAAAAAACCAGCTAAATTTGCAGCATTTTAACCTATACTATTATACTATAGGTATATGAGGGTCGATTAAATATTAGAAAACAACTACACTCCTGGCTACATGCCTACGACAAGCATTGAATGACATCTGATACATGCTTGTCGTAGGCATGTAGCCAGGAGTGTAGTTGTTTTCTGATATATAATTGACCCAAATATACCTATAAAATATCACCAGGCATTGTTAAGCAAATTATCTGCCTACGGTCTCCCAACCAAACTGCGCCAATGACTCATGAGCTTCATGCAAGATCGTTCCTTACATGTGGCAGTTGACGGTATTTCTTCTGATGCGTTAAAAACGAATGCTGGGGTCGCCCAGGGTTCCATCCTGTCCCCCACCCTATTTCTTTTACACATCAACGACCTCTTGAAAACCACCACGAACCCCATTTACAGTTTCGCAGACGACCGACCTATCACATTCTATCGATCACTTTCGGTGAATAATACAAATAGGCAGAAACAGGTTGACTCCATAAATAGAGATCTTGAAGCAATCGTCAAGTGGGGAACCGACAATCTTGTTCAGTTAAACGCCCAGAAAACACAAAGCGCCACGTTTTCCAAGAAAGTAAATTCCTCAAATCACTTTATTACAATGTCCGGAAATACCCTTGAATCAAGTCCCTTTATCTCGATTTTGGGAGTCACGATGCCTAATAATATGTCTTGGCATGACCATGTATCCATTTTCATTACAAAAGTTTAAGAGTTCATGAAAAATTAAAAAAAATCGATTTTTATTTTGTACTTTACAAGTGCTGTAACATTTTTTGTGTGCACATTTGCATTAAGGTAAGTTATGTCTAATCGAGTTATTTGTGACCCCAGAACATGCGGTTCGATTTATGACGTACCTTTTTGTTACAACCTGCATACTGGACACATCTGCAATTTTATTGGTGAACGGTGAAGGTGACTTAATTCAACTGAAGAAACATGGTGGATAGAAATATAACAATATATTACAGAAGGGTATATTGATAAATCAATCAAAAATAAGATTGAAACTGGCAAAAAAATATTTTCAAGACCATCCACATCTCATTGTGTAGATTTCCAATCTTCAGGAGAGTTTATGTCGGAGAAATCTGCTAATGGCCCATCCGGTTCAAGGATATTAAAAATTGCCATAATTGTACATTGAATTTTAATTTAGTTAGTTGTGTGTATCTCGAGCACAAAGTGTCATATGCTAAGAAAAAAATAACATTTTAATTATGCGACACTTTTTGTGACAAATGTATTTTAAAAATGATCTAACATAATTTTTTTGAAAATTGTATAACTATAAAGCTTGGTTGCGCTCCCGATGACTTACCCTGTATGTATCAGACGTTTAAAATTGCAAGACTTTTAATTTTGAATAATACACGAGGAGCACAAAAGCACACATTGTACGTTCCTCGGCCATTTTGTGGAGGTATTGTAGCGAGAAATAATTAATAATTCGCATCGAAATTTATGGCAACCGCGATAACCGTTTACAAACCAAATACAATAAAACTTTTATAAAATTGTACAAACGACCTTTCGCTGTTAAATCTGATCGCGGAAGGCGTAGACAAGGGACCGGATCCCTTTGAGTTTTGGATTTTCCACGTTATTATCCACTTGAAAAACAATTACCCCCAGGATATATATATTTATGCAAGCATAAATACGCTTGACCACATAGAAGGACACACACACACACACAAACAGAAACAACTCACACGCTTCCATCAAAAATTAAGCCATACAACTAAATAATACAACACAAAATATCCAGTCAACAACGCCGTAATGAAAGATTTTACAAAGTATCTGTAGCGAATGGGAATCTTTCTAAACCCCCAAATGTGTAACCTGAAATTACTTAATTTAAATACTGAAAAACAATTTTTAAATATTTTTTAACCAATAAATAAAAATAATATAATAATGATATACATATAATATAAATAATAATATATAATAATATATAATAATAAATAATAATATATAATAATAATTAATATTAATTAGATAAATAAAAATAAATGTATTTTAAAATTTTAATTTAAATATTGGAACTATTTATTAACTAAGTAACTTAAAAGAAAAAAAAATCAAAATATTATACTCGGGGTTCCGTGATGTATACATCAGTTCGCGGATCTAAACAATCGAATTTTTTTGAATATATCAAACTAACGAAAAAACTATAATTACTAAAATCCCTTAAATAAATACCTCAAACAAATCCAATCGTATTATTTTAATTTAATACCATAAAACGAGCTAATTAATCAACGTATTTCAGCTTCAAGGCTGAAAAAACTTTGTTCTTATCTTTCAGAAACAATTAAAAAAACCTACAAGTATACATACGGGTTTATTTAAAATTACAAAAAAAATGTTTACAAATTTGCTAAAAGAGAACACAAAATATATAAAAAAAATGAATTTAAAACTTCCAAGTTAACAGTACTATTAAAATGACAAGATTCCCTCGGTGGATGTCTTCTGTAGAAGGAAATCCAATTTTGTCCTATCATGAAACGTCTGGATCGTAGTTTCCAAGAAAAATTAACCGATTCCGAAAAAAGGAAAGAAGACTATTCCTGCAAATTATCGCCCTATTGCATTGCTCTCAAACATATCCAAAGTTATGGAAAAAGCGATTAACACAGAACTTATCAAATATCTAGAGAAATTTGAGATAATCCATGACAGACAATATGGATTTCAACAACTTCGGTCTACTGGAGATTTGCTGGCTTATGTCACTCAGCTCTGGACAAACACTATTGAAAAGTTTGGTGAATCCCGTGCTATAGCCTTGGATATATCTAAAGCCTTTGACCGCGTTTGGCACCAGGCATTGTTAAGTAAATTATCTGCCTACGGTCTCCCAACCAAACTGCGCCAATGGCTCTTGAGCTTCATGCAAGATCGCTCCTTACATGTGGCAGTTGACGGTATTTCTTCTGATGCGTTCAAAACTAATGCAGGGGTCCCCCAGAGTTCCATCCTGTCCCCCACCTTATTTCTTTTACACATCAACGACCTCTTGAAAACCACCACGAACCCCATTTACAGTTTCACAGACGATAGCACACTAGTCTCAACTTTCACATCCTATCGATCACTTTCGGTGAATGATACAAATAGACTCAGACAGGAACAGGTTGATTCCATCAATAGAGATCTTAAAACAATCGTCGATTGGGGAACCAACAATCTTGTTTAGTTTAACGCCCAAAAAACACAAAGTGCCACGTTTTCCAAGAAAGTGAATTCCTCAAATCATCCCATCACAATGTCCGGAAATACCCCTGAACCAAGTCCCTCCATCTCGATTTTGGGAGTCACGGTGTCCAATAATATGTCTTGGCATGACCATGTTACTAACATCGCAAAGTCGGCAAGCCAGAGGCTAGGTTTTCTGTGGAAAGCCAGAAAGTTTTTTACTCCTGATCAACTGTTGACGACGTACAAGGCTCAAATCCGACCTCTACTGGAGTATTGCTCGCACATTTGGGGTTCAGCACCAAGGCATTCTCTTCGTCTTCTAGATTCCATTCAGAAAAGAGCCATTCGCTTGATAAACAGCTCAACCCTCATAGATACTCTTCACCCTCTAGAACATAGAAGAAGAGATGCAGATCAGTCATTGCTCTACAGATATTTCCATGGCAGATGCTCCAGAGAAATAAAAACTCTTGTACCTCCATTGGCCACATTCGGCCGAAGAACTCGGCACGCTGATCAGTCTCACCCATTTACTCTCAAGATTGACACTACTAGGACCAATCTTCATCAAGAATCCTTCTTTTACAGGGCTACTACGGAATGGAATAAGCTTCCAAAATCAGTTTTTCCAGAGAACTATGACCTACAACTTTTTAAAAAGCGTGTCCACAATCATTTCCTTTTTATAATCCCTTCCCCTTCTAATAGTCGCAGTGCGGGCCCACACGATAGGTCTACCCTTTTTGCGACTATTTTCATAAAAAAAAAAATTTATACAATTTTCCTCTTAAGAAAGGAAACTAATGCTAAATTCTGAATTTTAATGCTCTATAATCAAACAAAAGTTTATTTGTGAAAGAGGATACACAAGCACAGGCCTCATTCGGAGACATGAGTGAAAGTTGCAATAAAAGTGAAATTAGTACGACAGAAATTATGAAAGCGATGAACATTATAAAATTGGGTTAAGTTGCTGGGTACGACAGGATAATAGTTGAAATGCTGAAGGCTGGATAATGCGTGGTAGCTAGTCAGAGGTACCGCCTTTTTAACCTTTGTTGAAGGAGTGGTAGCGTACTGGTGCAAGGCCGTTATCGTGCCACTTTACAAAGGAAAAGGTTCGCAGCAGGACTGTTAGAACTACCGAGGTATAAGTTTTCTCGGTATCATCGGCAAACTGTATGCAAAGATATTGATTAAAAAAGTGAAGAATGAAACTAAGATGATATGGCATGTGCAAGCAGGATTTAGAAGAGGAACGAGATGTATGGATCAAGCCTTTTCATTACGAGGTATAGTCGAAAAGTTCTTGGTTAGAAGTCAGAAGGTCTATTGTGCTTTTATAGACTTGAAAAGGGCCTATGACAGAGTGATGAGGAGTAAATTGTGGTCGACATTGTCTATGTATGGGGTGAGCGGTAGTTTAATACGAGCACTGAAATCACTTTACGAGGATTACACTGCTTGTGTCAGGATAAACGGGTCTTGCACGGAATGGTTTAACATCGAAAAGGGTGTGAGACAGGTATGTTTGGCTTCGTCATAGCTGTTTAACTTAGATATACATAGACGTTTGTTTAAAAGATTTGAAAGAGAGTGCGGTTGGATTAAAAATAAATGATTTAATCCTCTAAGTGTTCTGCCATTGACGTTGTATTTATTATGGACATTCTTTTAAAACTAAGTACATGAAATAACTTAAAAAAATCCTCATTTGTATGGTTAATTATTTTATTTATCACGACCAACAAGCAACAGCTATCACACTTAGTTTAGAAGCATACCATTAATTATGTGCCATAAAAATATGTTAAAACATCCTCTCAAATTGTCTAATAAAATTTATCATCTTAATGTTATGTATTCCAGCCGTAGCGTAATTCAAAAGTATTTTTACAGACTAAAGCCGGAAAGGCATTAGCAGGAGGTTTCTTTGAAAACAAAGAAGGGGCCAGTAATGGATGCATTAAATAACAATAGACAAAGCTAAGGAGACGTTAAGAGGAAAAGAGATGGGATTAAATGTTCCTAGTTTTAAGGGGAACAATGCTAGATATTTTCATGCAATCAAAGTATATAGCGGAACACACATCAAAGTAAATCCGGTCAGGAAATAATGTCACGCAACAACTTTGTACTGTAAAATTTATTATTATTAGTGGACAGTGATTTAAAAAAAAAATTAAGAAAGTTTCTTTCATTGATTTCTTCAATGACAGTAAAAACCACAGCCCTAAACTTTTCTTGGGAGATTATGGACTGGATTATAGCAGAAAAAAATAATATTGATTAGAATGTTAATTCTGTTAATGTAAGCAAGACGAAAGTAATGGTTTTTGAAAAGGAAGATAGCATGACAAACTGCAAGGTGCTGATTAAAGAGGAAAGAGTGGAACAACTCAATGGGTTTGTATACTAGAGTTCAAAGTTAACGAGAGACCGAAAGTATGACTCTAACCTTGAGCAAAGGGTGTTGGCAGGGAAACAAATGTGCCATAAGGTGCCGTATAGAACAAGCGTGAGCCGCATTCTTACGTCTACGTAAGTTTTTAGTTGACCACCAACTACACATTCAATTTAGACTCAAAATGACCAAATGTTATGGGTGGCCTGTTCTTCTATATGGCATGGAAGCGTGGACTCTTAAAGCTTCGTCAATTAACAAGCTCGAAGCATTTGAAATGTGGACCCTTCGTCAAATGCTTAAAATATCATGGGTTGAGAGAGTCAGAAACGAAGAAGTCATTAGAAGAGCAAAACTAGGAAACAGAGAACTTTTCGAGATAATAAAAAAGAGAAAATTCTTATATTTTGGACACATAATGAGAGGGGAGAGATATGAGTTTAAAGACTTTGGATCACTTAGAGATACTGCAACTATATATATATATATATATATATATATATATATATATATATATATATATATATATATATATATATATATATATATAAGGAATATGGAGGACACCTATGTGGTAACTTTAAGAAAAAGAAATAAAGCAGTAGTTACAAACTTTCACTGTATTTACTTTTACAAATTATGAATACACATAAAATTATTCTTTACTAACAAAAATTATTAATTGACGCACACAATATTTTCCTTTTAATTAAGAATTGTATACTTAGCTGTTCTGTTTAAACAAAATTTGTTTAAAAAAGAACCTTTCCAAAATTAGGTCCTTTCTACCATATCAATTTTTGTTCTGCACTATGTAGTACAGAAAAAAATTCACAGTCGTTGGGACTGCCGACAATACTTAAAACTATGAAAAAACAATTACGGTGGTTTTTTCGGATTTTCAAAATTAATTGTATCATTAAAAATTAAAATCTTATAACGTGTAATGTAAAATCAATAAATAATAAATAACATTCGACAGATAGATAGAAGAAAAAGAAGCATGACGTCACCCATTTTTCGGTGACGTCAGGTGACGCGAAAATAATAAGTTGTAACAACAGGACGTGTAGAGTTATTTTGAAAAATCTTTAAATTTGTCACGTTATTTTATTTATGTAAAAAAATAGCTGCATCGGAAACGTAACAAATTCGCCTCTTCGTGGTGCACCCTGGGTAACGCTAGTAGAACTAACACAAGAGGCGTCAGACAATCTCCGGATCTAATGGCACAAAAATCACAGGCGCATGCAATTGATTGCAATGTATTTTATCTACTTTGTTGTATTTTTTTATTTTATTTAGTACTTGCCTGTGATGCTAAATAAATAAATAAATAAATTGTAATGTATGTCAGGATCACCATGTAACTTATCTGTGCCATGTAGTACTTGGGTACTTTAAGGTTACGGGAAACTCTTGTTGAAATAAAATAGGAACGTTTACCTAATACTAAACTAATTTAATTGAACCTAACTACCAGTTGTTTATTTAAAAAAATGTGTTGAACTTGACCGACGACTGAACGCTGACTCGACAGGTACAGCAACATCAGTCGACGACCGTAAACATGACACTTCTGTTTTCCTTTCGAAACACGCCTGGTTAAATACGAAAGATTTGATAAATAATACGAGCATCGCGAAATAGCTACGTGCTTGTTTTTAAACATTGAATTGAGTTCAGTGGGTTGATGTTTATGATTCCCGTGAATGGTCAGCCGAGTTCATTGGGCTCTTATTAAGCCTTTTTACATTTTTTCTTGGCACTACAAAATATTTTCCAACGATTAAAAAAATTAAACTCACCTTCCACCCACAAGCAGAGAATCCCCGTCCCTCATGACTAACCGGAAGTAGTCAGTGTGAGTATCGTTTCCTCTGTAGCGATGAACGTCGTCTTCCGCTCCTGTAAACAAAACATTTCACAATTACAATAGAGAAAAGTCCAGTGTGCCGTTAACATGTTTAAACGTGGAAGGGAAAACTTGAAATGGAACAAGCAGACAACTAACTAAAACAGTTTATGTTGCTGCATAAAGGACATTTTCCGTTTTTAGTTTAATCAAGAACAAAGTTTAAAATAAGCAACGGGAATTTGTCGTTAACATTCAACAAGTTTCCACTTGACGAAATTGTCATTTTAAGATTAGTGCAATGGTGCTTTCTGAAATTAAATTGAATATACCGAAACGAATAAACGTTACTCTGTATTATTTTAACTAGATATGAATATTTACTCAAATAGGTTACTATATTAGGTTTGTTCGAATGATGTAGTCAGTGTTGCTAGTTTTCTATGCAACGATTTATTTTAGATTGGATTTTTCTTGTTATATTGCATGCAAAAAGATCTAGATTAGGTTTTATTGAATAATTTCATGTCATTTTTGCTACTTTTTAAAAAATACCCAAACGTCATGTTTGCATATTTTTAATTTAAATAACCAAACATTTCTTGAAAATTCGACCCTTAATCATTCTATTGTGGCTCACCCCTAGAGGTTACACTGTTTCATGGAAAGTTCATGGTTATACCAAGTGAAACTTAAGGAAAGAGCCCAAAGAAATGGGTGGCCCAAAACACCTAACATACATCATAAAAAACATTATATGAGGAAAACGAAAATGACGTAAGAATTGGAAACGAAACTTCCAGCCCCTTCAAATGTGCAAAAGGTGTCCGACAGGGCTGTATATTATCGCCTAGGCTATTTAATATTTACGGCGAAATCATTATGCGCAGAACAACAGAAAACTGGCATAGAGAAATTTCCATCGGAGGCAAGAGAGTTAACAACCTCAGGTAAGCTGACGATACCACGCTAGTAGCAGGCGACGAACAGGAAATGGTACAATTATTACAACGATTAAGAAAAGAAAGCCGAACGCTGGGATTAGAGATAAATCTAAACAAAACAAAGATAATGATAGTAGACAGAGGAAACAAGCTACAACAATTACAAGATGGAAACAACAAGACAAAGAGACAACATGGAAAAATTGATAATACAAGGAAAAATAGAAGGCCAGAGGACAAGGGGTCGCTCTCCCACCAGATGGGTAGACCAGGTAAAGAAAATTACGGAAAGACCCTTGCAAACAACAATTAAAGACACAGAAGATAAAACACTTTGGAAGCAGATCATCAACAACACAAATTGAAAGTCATGGAATCACGACCTCTCAATTTTGAGAGTACGGCTGACAAAAAGAGAATGTCTGTAAGAAAGGGCATGAGCATAGTATGTGTTCAGCTGATTTGTTTTCCACGAAGAAAAACCGACAAACCGTTTGTTGGTTCAGACATATCTTTCTGAGGTGCTATCTATGATGACCAGAAATTCGATCAGAATTCGCAGGTCGTTCCTACTTCATTCCAGGATCTGTTTGGTTGTATTTTTTTAGGGTTCAGAATAAAATGCCTTCGAATGTGTTAACCCTGGTAAATCAGACCAGTTCGTGAATCTTTTTCTCTTCGCCTAGTCCAAAATAATGGTTTTGGCAGCACTTGTGGTTAATTAGAATATGGTTTTAAAAGACTTAATTGGGATAACAAGGGTATAATAATAGATGAAGAACAACTAAATAATCTCCAATTCCCGGATGATCTAGGTGAGCACGAGATATGCTGCAACAACTCTAGAATGAAATGGAAGCGGTTGGTCTCATAGAATATGTAAAAAAGTATACCTATCTGGGATACGAATTAAAAATCAGCAGGGACAACCAAACTTGTGAACTTTTAAGGCGTACATTCCTCGGATGGACAGCATACGGCAAATTGAGACACATATTTAAGGACAAAATTCCTATAAGTCTTAAAAGGAAGTCTTTTAACACGTGTATCCAACCGGTTTTCACATATGGAGCAGAAACCCTAACGCTCACTAAGGCTTCAGCAAGGAAATTGAGTGTCACACAAAGAAAGATGGAAAGATCCATGCTGGGGATATGACTCACAGACAGAGTAAGAAACGGGGAGATTCGTAGAAAAACAAAGGTAGAAAACATAATTGAAAAGATCTCAAAGTGGGCCGAACATGTAGCACGACAAACAGATCAGAGATGAACGAAAAAGCTTCTGGAATGAAGGCCATGGTCAGACAAACGAAACCCCGGAAGACCACCCACCAGATGGACAGATGATTTAAAAAAAAAACTTCAACTGAATTGTAGCAGCACAGGACCAGGAAACTTAAGGAGGCCTATGTCCGACAGCGGACGCAAATGGCTGGAGAATGAGGATAAATGATGTGGTTACTCCAAAAACTGGTTCTGATCGTATAAACGCAGATTCGGTTTCTTTTTTTGCGATATATAGGCTTATTTGTTGCCCACCACTACGTGGTATACAGGCACAAAGCCACTCTGTTGTTTGCACCAAAGCAGTGATTCGATGCAGTTCCATACAAGGTTTATCCTGTTGGAGCTTAGTGCTTTAAAAGCATCCTGGCTATCTGAAATGAAACCTATGTTTTTATTCACTAGAGGTCTGTTGGTCAGCAATTTTGCACACAATTTAATAAAGAACACTTAAGCCCGAAAGATTGCAGCATAATTACCAAGATTGATTGATATATCAGCCTTCGGTTTCCTTCTGAAAACACCTGCTCCACTTCATCTGAGGTTTTTAAACAATCTGTGTAAAATACGTATCCACTTTCCCATTCAGTAGTTTAAAAGACATTTCTACGAATAATGTAATTCCAATTTTTTATAAAAAGCTCCGACCTATCGTGTGGGCCGCGGACGGTACGCACTGCGACTATTTGAAGGGGGAGGGACTATAGAAATGAGATTAATATGGGCCCGAATTTTTAAAAAGTTGCAGGTCATGGTTCTCTGGAAAAACTGATTTTGGAAGCTTGTTCCATTCTGTAGCAGCCCTGTAAAAGACAGATTCTCGATGAAGATTGGTCCTTGTAGTGGTAATCTTGGAAGTAAAAGGGTGAGACTGATCAGCGTGTCGAGTTCTTCGGCCGAATGTGGCCAGTGGTGGTATAAGAGTTTTTATTTTTCTGGAGCATCTGCCATGGAAATATCTGTAGAGTAATGTCTGGTCTGCAACTATTTTTCTATGTTCTGGTGGGTGAAGAGTATCTGTGAGAGTTAAGCTGTTTATCAACCGAATGGCACTTTTCTGAATGGAATCTAGAAGACGAAGAGAATTCCTTGATGCTGAACCCCAAATGTGTGAGCATTGCTCCAATGGAGCTCGGATTTGAGCCTTGTCCGTCGTCAACAGTTGATCAGGAGTAAAAACCTTTTTAGCTTTCCTCAGAAAACCTAGCCTCTGGCTTGCTGACTTTGCGATATTAGCAACATGGTCATGCCAAGACATACTATTGAACACTGTTACTCCCAAAATCGAGATGGAGTGACTTGATTTAAAGGTTTTTCCGGACATTGTGACATTAAATAAATCTAAAGCAGAAAATGATGCTCTTTTTAGCAATCCTAATAAAAACCGTATACGTTGAATCATTTAAAACATATTTGGAAGTAATAATAGTAAAATGCTACTCTTATATCGAAATTTGTCTATAAATTGAAATTTTCTCCGGAGACAAGTACAAAATGGCGGTATAATGATTGATAGATATATTCCTCTGCGCACTATCAATCATATTTTGCTAGAGTTTCATATCTTAGGAATATGAGTACCTTCAACAATGCAAATAAGCATCATTTTCATATTTCCCGGATAAGGAGTTTTATAAATTATCCACGTTTTGAATAAATCGCATTTTTACGAGGCCTAATAAATTTTTGGCCTTACCGTTCGCTGGTGGGGCTTTTTATTGCTATTTTCATTTTATTTTATTTTTTTAACGCGATCCGTATGTACTGTGTCGGGACGCGCGAATGCGATTTATTTTCTTTTTTGTTTCTTTTAAATAATGAAAACTTTACGTTTATTTCATTTATGCATAGACTTGAAAAATTATTTAAGTCTAACTGGTTCTTTCTTAATGCTCTTCCAGCTTTCAGAAAAATGAAAATCTCATTTTTACGTTTAAATTAAAATTGAGTACATAAAAGTGTACTCAATCAGGATTTATTTGAATAAAATATTTTTAACGGCTTTTTAATAAATAAAACGCTGTGGGTTTAAATAAAATACACTTATACACTTTTATTTAGATATTTTTTATATACATACATACACATAGTCACGCCTTTTTCCCGTAGCGGTAGACAAAGACCACTTCCTTTTACTTGCTACGGTTCTTATACACATCTTTTGCTTCCTCTACTTTTATCAGTGCTCTCATACATGCTCGTCGGTTGTTGGTACTCTTGACCTGGCCTTTCTTCAAAACAATGTTGATCTGATCGACATATGTTCGCCGAGGTCGACCTCTACCGACTTTCGTCCATTCACACTCGCCTTATAAATTTGTGTTGTCAATCTTCCTTCATCCATCCTTTCTAAGTGTCCAAACTATCTAAGCATTCCTTTGTCGATCTTTGTAACCACATCTTCTTTTACACCACAGTGTTCCCTTATCTCACTATTTTTTACTTTATCCAACCGAGTCACTCAGGCTTTACTTCTCAGACTACTTATCTCCGCAGCATTAATCCTATTTTCATTCTTCTTCTGCCAAACCCAACATTCACTACCATACATAAGTATAGGAACCAACACACCTCTATGCACAGCCAGACGTGCCTTTTTTGACACTTTTCTTTTGTTAATAAAGCTATGCAGTGCCCCATTCATTGGTTTTTCTGTCAACACTCTTCGCTTAATGTCACTGTTATACTTTTCATCTCTAGTAAACTTTGAACCCAAGTACACCAAATTTATTTACTTGTTCCATTTTTTCTTCCTTAATCGAAACTTTACAGTTTATTATGCTTTCTTCTCTTTCAAAAACCATTACTTTCGTTTTGCTTACATTTATTTTCATCCCTTTGATTTTCAGATCATCATGCATCATCGCCTGCAACTCCTTTTCTGATGACGCTAACATGACTTGATCATCGGCGTAAAGAAGGCATTTGACGATCAAATCATTCATTTTCAATTCATACGCACTCTCTTTCAAATCTTTTAAACAATCATCTATGTATAAGTTAAACAGCTATGGCGAAGCCACACATCCCTGTCTCAGTCCGTGCAAGCTCCGTTTATCCTGACACAAGCAATGGAATCCTCGTAAAGTGATTTCAGTGCTCGTATTAAACTACCGCTCACCCCATACATAGACAATGTCGACTACAATTCACTCCTCACCACTCTGTCATAGGCCTTCTGCAAGTCTATTAGCGTAATAGACTTTCTAACTTTTATCTAAGAATTTTTTGACTATACCTCGTAATGAAAAGACCTGATCCATACAATTCCTTCCTCTTCTAAATTCTGCTTGCACATCCCATATCATCTTCTCAGTTTTATCCATTACTCTTTTAATCAATATCTTTGCATACAGTTTGCCGACTATGCTGAGTAAACTAATACCTTGGTAGTTCTTACAGTCAAACAAACAAAGAATGACTAAATATAATAGGAACTGCAAACACAACTGGCTTATAAAACAACTAAAATAAAAAACAATAGATCCATTAATCTTTTTTGTTATTTTTTTTTAAAACCCGCAATTGCAATTAAAAAAAAATGGGAATGTTAATTTTTGGATGTTGTATAACCGAAAATATAGTGGACTTCACTTCCAAATAATTACTGTGGTCCCCTCATCATTTAAATAAAATATTTTAGTAAAATTTTCTTTATTTCATTATTTTTCCCAAATTTTTATTTTTTGCTTCTGGCATACACTGCTGTGGTCATTAGCCCTTTGAAGTTGGGTTTGTTATTCATTCCATTGATTTATACTTTTAATATTATACAGCTTTAATAAGACAAGCTTAAGTAACTATTTTATAATGTTGTAGCTACTAGTTATATAGTATATTATAGAACTCTTATACAAAAGGTATAAAAGTCTTATAGAATGATGTTTTTAATATTGTATAAATTTACTTATAAAGTATTAATTATATCATTTTAAAAGAAATGATCGTATAATGCGTTATAGCATATATTGTAAAAGTCTCAATAAAATCATTTAGTACAACAACTTTCTTTAAAAAACAAAATTGTCGCAACAAAAGGCTTAATAAAAATAAATAGTCCTTAAAACAACGCTATTCGACTGTTATACAATAATTCAGTCCTTTTGGAATTCCAGTTTGCTAGTTGGATGACCAAACAAACAAACAAACAAACAGACAACAATTCAAAAATCGTCGATTCGGAGTCAGGGACAATACCTTTTTTTTTGTAAATATATTTGATGTAGAGACACAGTTTTGCTACTTTTTTTTTCAACAATAAAGATAATAACGGTAAATTCATTTAAAAAAAAAGGTTTAATATGCTGCATTTTTAGTTGCGTAACTTCGCAAAAGTTTCATCTTAATGTAGAATCTGCCTAAGTAACTTTCTATATAAATTATGCAAAGCAGCTAGGTGCTTATTTAAACCGGTATTTCGTTTTTGATAAGCCTTCTGGCCTTTATCTTACCATGCATTTCCCATTTAAACATTAATCAGATAATTCCGCTTCGAGAATTTTTGCTGATTAGACGGGATTTAAGTTTCCAACGACGACACTCCATTTTCGTGGGGATTTCCCAAACTTATATTGCAAAAAGTGTCCAAGTTTGCGAAAATCGCCCTTCTTCTTTCTTTCGACTTCGGACCGACTCATTGGCGTGGTCGCACAACTTTTATCTCACGATTTAATTAAATGCTTACTGAATAATTAATCCAAAAATTTTTTTTTATTTAATATATTGCCTTTTACAATCTACATTTATACAGAGTAATTAGTAAATAATGTGTTTATATCGCTGATGTCACGAGTCAGATACCATCCACTGATGGTTCACTGGAACTATCTAGCTAGGTCTTCTGGCCATGTTTTTCGGAGTCTTCTTTCATCGTTTGGTTGGTTGAGTAGCTCTCTGATGAGCTGATTTCTGTAGTCAGCATTGCGCTTCTTGTATTTGTTGGCATGGAGATTGATTACTTTTTGCACGTATGGGATTCAGAGGTCGTTGTGAATGGTTTGATTTGATACGTACCACGGGGCATTAATTATTATTCTTATTGTTTTCGACTAAAAGGTTTAAAGAATTTTTTTTATAAGATGGCTTACTGCATCCCTATAGCTCGATTTCATACGTCCAGATTGGCTTTAGGATTGTCTTGTATATAATTATTTTGTTTTCAGTTGAAAATTTTGATTTTTTGGTCATCAGCCAGTACATGCTTTTCAATTTAAGATCTAGGTGACGCCATTTAGCTCTTTTCAGTGGTATGGGGGTATTTATTGCCTATGCTTACTTGTGGATATACGCTGCTTATTGTGGTTAATGTTATTTGCTTCTATTTGAGGATGTTTACTTTTATCTTCCATGTTTCTAGCCAGTTTTAAAGTAGGTTAAGGTGCTGTCAAAGATTGTTTGATGTCATTTCTGGATCTACATCTGAAGACAGGATCTAAGTATCATCAGCGAATGTTGCCATTAGTGTGTCGTTTGTTAGTGGTATGTCTGCCGTGAACACAAGGTATAAAAATGGCCCCAAAACACTACCTTGCGGCACGCCAGCCTTTACAGGGTGGTAGTCGGATACGTCATCATTAATTTTTACTTGAAAGTATCGCTCATTGAGATATGACCTTAGAACAAGGTAAAGTTGGTCAAATAGTTTTTTTTCAGTTTGTATAGTAGCCCGTTATGCCATACCTTGTCGAAGGCTTGTTGGACATCTAGAAAGACTAAGGCACACATTTCTTTATTTTCCAGGCTCTGTTTGATTCTGTTTACATTTTTGAATCCAATAAATGAGTAAGGTGAATATTTTTCTTTGTCCTATTACTCAGCATAGTCGGCAAACTGTATGCAAAGATATTGATTAAAAATATAACAAATAAAACTAAGAAGATGATGTGGGATGTGCAAGCAAGATTTAGAAGAGGCAGGAGATGTATGGATCAGGTTTTTTCATTACGAGGTATATTTGAAAAATTCTTGGCTAAAAGTCAAAAGGTCTGTTGCGCTTCTGTAGACTTGGAGAAGGCCTATGACAGAGTGGTGAGGAGTGGTTTACATTGTCTATGTATGGGGTGAGCGGTAGTTTAAAACGAGCACTGAAATCACTTTACGAGGATTCCACTGCTAGTGTCAAGATAAACGGAGCTTGCACGGACTGGTATAACATTAATAAAGGTGTGAGACAGGGATGTGTGGCTTCACCATGTCTGTTTAACTTATACATAAACGATTGTTTAAAAGATTTGAAAGGGAGTGCGTATGGAATGAAAATGAATGATTTGATCGTCAAATGCCTTCTCTACGACGATGATTTAAGTCATATTAGCATCATCCGAAGAGGAGTTGCAGGCGATGGTTAATGTTATGCATGATACCCTGAAAATCAAAGGGATGTAAATAAACTTATGCAAAACGAAAATAAAAGTTTTTGAAAGAGAAGAGAGCATGGCAAACTGTGAAGTTCTGATTAAGGAAGAAGGAGTGAAACAAGTAAATAAATTTGTGTACTTGGGTTCAAAGTTTATGAGAAATGGAAGTGACTTGAGCGAGCATATCTGCCGTTGTGTCATTTGTATGTTTCGACCCACAGGTATTGTGTTGTTCCACTAACGATCTAAGCCTTCACGATAAATCCATAACGGTGTCACTTCTTGTATAACATCAAGTCAACAAGACATTGTTTTTAAATTTTTTATTTAGCCCCTTATGCCGTATTTTAAATGCGCCCTTGCTCAAAGCGGATAGTTTTCTTGGAGTAAATGGCGCTGTCGTCGCTTCTGCTTCTCTGGTTGATTAATGACTCAGAGTTTCATATAAAAACACGAAAATGTGATCGAAAGCATCCATTTACTTAAACTTAGTTGTAAGTTTTTGTATAATCCCATCGATTTTTTCTTACAAGACTTCGACGTTGATAGCAAATTATAATATTTGTTATATATATATATATATATATATTTACTGAAAATAGTCGCCAAAAGGGTAGACCTATCGTGTGACTATTAGCGACTATTAGAAGAGGGAAAGAGATGATTGTGGACCCGCTTTTTGAAAAATTGCAGGTCATAGTTCTCGGGCAAAACTGATTTTGGAAGCTTGTCCCATTCCGTAGCAACCCTGTAAAAGTAGGACTCTTGATGAAGATTGGTCCTTGTAGTGTCAATCTTGAAAGTAAATGGGTGAGGCTGATCAGCGTGCCAAGTTTTTTGGCCAAATGTGACCAGTGGTGGTATAAGAGTTTTTATTTTTCTGGAGCATCTGCCATGGAAATTTCTGTAGAGTAATGTCTGGTCTGCAACTATTTTTCTATGTTCTGGTGGATGAAGAGTATCTGTAAAAGTTAAGCAGTTTATTAACCGAATGGCACTTTTTTGAATGGAATCTAGAAGACGAAGAGAATGCCTTGGTGATGAACCCCAAATGTGCGAGCAATACTCCAGTATACGTCGGATTTGAGCCTTGTGTTTGGGGTCAAAATTAAACTAGAAATTTAAGGTGTCTACAGCGTGTCATGTGGAAATTGCAATTTAACCTACGTCGGACAAACTAATCAAAGAATCTCGGCCAGATTAGAAGAACACAAGTTGGCCATTAAAAAAAAACAAAAAACATCTGCCCTCTTTCAACACCAACACGAAATTGGTCCCAAAATTAATTCACTTGTATTGATTTTTTATGGTAGAACAAATAGTTAATAAATATACCAGAGCAATAAGATTCCCTGAACCAATCTATTAAGATTTTATTATCAGTAGTTTCTATAAAATTGGTATCAAGAAATCATAACTATTAAATGTATACAGAATCTCGTCTATGCTATCATTAGGTACTGACACAATGATGTCATCTACATATTTTTTATGAAACAGGGTTTGAAAGAAAGGACCGGTAATACTGTATCTAATATGTCATCCATATATTAGATATATGTTGCTAGAATTGGTGAGATTGAGTCGCCCATTGGTGTTCCGAAGGTTTGTTAATTAATTCCATTGTTAAAGGAAAAATAAGTGTTCTCAAAAAGGCACACGAATTCCCAGGGGATATTCCAACCTGAGTTTATTTCAAATATGTCGAGCGAAAACAAAAATACACAAATTTTCAGCAGGCTTTAATCGAATTCCGGAAAATGTTTGAAATATTTTACCGTTCGTCGCTTATTGCCGCAGCGATTTCAATTTCGAATTTTAATTTTCCTTTATAAAAACGGGACATTATTATCGAATCCAATTTTATTCCCTGCAATGTAATTGAACGCCGTGCCATTGCAAAAACGAAATCGACTGATGGTGGTTGGTGCATCGACTGCAGAAATATCGAAAATGCAAATCTGTATGCAACACGTGTAACACAATAGCTAAAACTGTGCGTGCCCGAACTTATTGTACAGTATAACCGATGACTTTTTTTTACAAATGACAAACATTACGTACTTTAAACATTCACAACTAGACAAAGATATTTTTTAAAAAATGCTAAAAATTTGTTGTCCAAATTAAAACAAGGTTCTGCAGTATTTCTCCAATTCTCTGTGAAAACCACTCGTTTACAGGGCAACATACATACACTTTTTTCCGTAGGGGTAGGCAGAGACCACTTCCTTTCACTTCCGCTACGATTCTTACACACATCTTTTGCTTCCTCTACTTTCATCAGGGCTCTCATGCATGCTCGTCGATTGATGGTACTTTTGACCTGTCCTTTCTTCAGAACAATGTTGATCTGATAAATATATGTTTAGCGAGGTCGACCTCTACCGACTTGTCCATTCATACTCGCCTTATAAATTTTTTTCGTCAATCTTCCTTCATCTATCCTTTCTACGTGTCCAAACCCTTAAAGCATTCTTTTATCTTTCTTTGTTTCTTTGTAACTACATTTTTTTTACACCACAGCGTTCTCTTATCTCACTATTTTTTACTTTCTCAAACTACTCATCTACGCAACATTAATCCTATTTTCATGCTTTTTCTGCCAAACCCCACATTCACTACCATACATAAGTGTAGGAACCAACATACCTCTATGCACAGCCAGACGTGCCTTTTTTGACACATTCTGGCTGTTTATAAAGCTATGCAGTGCCCCATTCATATGTTTTTCTGTCAACACCCTTCGCTCAATGTCACTGTCATACTTTCCATACGAATGGTGCTAGGCCGTTTTACATAGGACAGCGGTTCTCAAACTTTTGTTATTCACGCCCCCCTGTTTTAATTTAAAAAATGTTGCGCCCCCCAATCCGTAGACCTAGGAATTTGGACTAAAATAGGCAACATTGTCTCGTCGAGAGCGCCAAAGATGCTTTCGGAAAGTTCGCGGCGTTCGTGCCACGTATTCAAGCTTCCTGATCTTTCTCGAACTGTCTGAACGCGACTATAAATACAGAAGCGCACATACGGTATTCTCAGTCTCTCAGTGAAGGTGTTTTAACACTAAGCAAGCATTATTGTGAAGTGTAAGTGTATAAGTAGATGTAGTATGGATAAATTTTTAAAACGAAAACTTGAGGATGACGGGGCTTGTACATCGACAGGTTCAGGTGGAAATCGTCCGAAATCTAAAACAAGAAAATATGACCCATCATACCTAAATTTGGGCTTTACTAGCCTTGAAGTAGGTGGCGAAGAAAAACCACAATGCGTTATCTGTTTAAAAGTATTGGCTGCAGATAGCATGAAACCAAATAAATTACAGAGGCATCTAGAAACGCTGCACAGAGAATATGTCAATAAACCGCGAGATTTTTTTGTGGAGAAACTCAGATTGTTTAAAAAACAAAAATCTAGCTTCCATAGAGTACTGGCAGTAAATGAGAAGGCTCTCTTGGCATCATATAAAGTGGCATACAAAGAGCTAAATGCAAAAAACCGCACACTATTGCAGAGCAACTTATTTTACCCGCTTGCAAAGACATTCTAAATATAATGTTTGGTGAAAATTTTACTTCACAATATTCCTCTGTCAAATGATACAATCTGTCGACGAATTAACGATATATCAGTTGATATGCAGCAGCAGCTTAAATCTGAGCTTACTGGAAACTTGTTTGCTATACAACTTGACGAAGCAACTGACTCTAGTAATGATTCCCATTTGATTTGCTACATTAGATTCTGTCAATGTTCTAAAATATGTGAAGATTTATTGTTTTGTAAACAGATTGAAGGAAGAACTACAGCCACCGAGTTGTTCAAGATTACAAATGATTCTATTACTAAAATAAATTTGCAATGGAAAAATTGTGTTGCGATTTGCACCGATGGAGCTCAAGCCATGTCTGGTAAATACAACAGTTTACAAGCGCTAGTAAAAAAGGAATCCTCAGAAATTATCTGGACGCACATCGGGAAGCGTTAGCATCAAAATCGCTAAGCCCTGGACTAAACATGATTTTGACAGTAGTTATTGAAGTTGTTAACTTTATAAAAACCAGACCACTAAAAACAAGGATGTTCTCTGTTCTGTGTGAAGATATGGGAGCTGAGCATCAATCTTTGTTGTTTTATTCCTCATCCAGATGGTTGTCACGCGGTAAGACGGTTAAGCGTGTCTTTGAATTAAGAAGGGAAATAGCGATATTTTTAAGCGAGGAAGGTCACAAGCATTCAGCAGATTTTTTCGACAAATTATTTTTACTGAAGCTTTCTTATTTAGTAGATATTTTTGAAAAACTTAATATACTTAATCTTCAGCTGCAAGGAAAAGACGTAAATATATTTGATTTAAGTCAAAAGATTGATGCTTTTTGTAAGAAATTGCAGTTATGGCATAACAAATTGAAAGAAAACAGTTTGGAAATGTTTCCCACATTTTGCGATTTTGTGCAAGATTTCCCATTGGAAGATATTCATAAAGCTGTGATGCTAAAAACCATAGGAAGCCATTTAGAAAACTTAACTGAGAATTTCAAGCGATACTTCTTTGCAGAGAAAGATATCAAGTTGTCAGACTGGAGCTGGGTTTTAAATCCATTCGAAAATAGACCTGTCGGACTATCACTGCAAGAAGAAGAACAACTGATAGATATTTCAACAAATCCCTTACAAAAATCAAACTTTGTTAACAAATCTTTAACAAACTTCTGGACTGAACTTCCGAACGACTACTCCGTTGTAAAAGCCAAAGCGCTAAAGCGCTAAAATTCTGTTGCCTTTTCCAACGTCCTACCTTTGTGAAACTGGATTTTCTGCACTTGCTGTCGTGAAATCTAAATACAGAAATAAACTTCAAGTAGAAAATGAACTCAGAGTGGCCATCTCTAACATAGAACCAAATTTAGAGAAGTTGTGCGCCTTAAAACAAGCTCATGTTAGCCATTAGTCCTTAGAATGTTTCTTTGTCATCATTAAGTAAGTAAAATTTCAATAAAGATTTTTTAAAAATCTATCTGTAGCATTTTATCATTACCATTTTATTTTTAATCTGTACTGCGCCCACCCCCAATCATGTAAACGCTCCCCCCTTAGGGGGCGCGCTCCACAGTTTGAAAAACGCTGTCCTAGAAAGTGTGGGACAGGGATGTGTATTGCCATAACTGTTTAACTTATACATAGACGATTGTTTATAAGATTGAGAGTGCGTATGAATTAAAAATGAATGATTTGATCGTCAAATGCCTTCTTTATGCCGATGATCAAGTCATATTAGCGTCATCTGAAGAGGAATTGCAGGCGATGGTTAATGTTATGCATAATGCCCTGAAAATTAAAGGGATGAAAATAAATGTAAACAAAACGAAAGTAATGGTTTTTGAAAGGAAAGAAATCATGACAAACTGTAAAGTTCTAATAAAGGGAGAAAGAGTGGAACAAGCAAATGAATTTGTGTATTTGGGTTTAAAGTTTAGAAAATATGGAAAGTATGACAGTCACATTAAGCGAAGTGTAATGGCAGGAAAACAGATGAATGGGTCACTGCATAGCTTTATAAACAGCCAGAAAGTGTTAAAAAAAGGCACGTTTGGCTGTGGTTCCTACACTAATGAATGATAGTGAATGTTGGGTTTGGCAGAAAAAGCATGAAAACAGGATTAATGCTGCGGAGATGAATAGTCTGAGAAGTATAGCCGAAGTAACCAGGTTGGATCAAGTAAAGAATAGTGTAATAAAAGAATGCTGTGGTGTAAAAGAAGATGTGGTTACAAAGATAGATAGGATAGATAGGAATGCTTAGATGTTTGGACACGTAGAAAGGATGGATGAAGGAAGACAAGTCGGTAGAGGTCGACCTCGGCGAACATATCTCGATCAGATCAACATTGTTTTGAAGAAAGGTTAGGTCAAGAGTACCAACAACCGACGAGCATGTATAAGGGCACTGATGAAAGTAGATGAAGCAAAAGATGTGTGTTAAAACCGTAGCAAGTGGAAGGAAGTGGTCCATGCCTACTAATACGGAAAAACGGCGTGACTATAGGTACCTATGTATATATGTAAATATTCCAGTTATGCGAAGAAGTGAGCACAGAAATTTACAAGTATGTAATGTATAGCTAAAAGACTTTTCGTTTAAAAAATCTGTTTTTTAAAACAACAAAACACAGAGAAGGTAATAAAAGAATAATTTAACGACAAACAATAATGATGGGTTAAATGGTACTGCTATAATCAAGAAAGGCTTAAGTTTTAACCACTTTTGTTTGTATGGTTATTTCTTTTGACTGTTCTAAATGTCGAGAAAAAAACGGTTTTCAAATTCGAGGTAAAAATAACGGTTGATAAAGTGAGATATTTTATTTTATCATGAATAAATTATTCACGGGTAAAGATTAAACATTTCGTATGTAAACACAGGTCTTTGAGAACAGGCTGATAATTATTATATTAAATAAACAAGCATGTTGTCTGTATCCTTAACTTTCTGCTAATTTTACCCAAATTATGTTGATTTTACCAAATTTTCTTGAGATTTGTTGTACAAATAGGCACACTCTTGAAAGCCTTTATAATTTAATTTATCTGTGAAAAGTTTATCGTTAAACGAAGATGTCGATCTTAGTCTGATGTTGAGATTTAAAAGTGCTATGTATGGTCGGTACTTCTCTACGGGATGGAAGGTTGGACCCTTAAAGTCAACAACATTAACAAGTCGGAAGCGCTCGAGATGTGGCTTTACCGCATAATGCTCAAGATATCGTGGACTGCAAGAATAACGTAGAAGTTCTGTCCAGCATTAACAAAGAACGTAAACTGTTGACTACCATTAAAAAGAGAAAGACTGCATATCTGGGGCACGTCATGAGGAACAAAAAGTATGAGTATTTACAGTTCTTGATCGAGGGTAAGATGGAAGACCGTAGAGGAATAGGAAGAAAGAAATTGTCCTGGTTGCGGAACATAAGACACTGGACAGAAATGAATGACATACAGACCCTAATTCATACCGCAAGGGATAGAAAGGAGATGGAAAATGTGATCGCAAACATCCATTAGTGGATAGCATCCGAAGAAGAAGAAGAAGAAGATGTCAAAATTTACCTAACCTTTTTATTTCTTTAACATTATGCATATTTGGAAGGTTTATAAAAATGCAACATCAGTAGTAGTATCAGAAAAAAAAGGTTAAGATTACACGTTTAAACTTACACATCACATTGGCTTCTTGTTCCTTAAACTAATGACGCACGCATAAAGAAACGATAAACACTTTTATAATTTGAAAAAAGTTACGTGTACGACTTGGCGTTTTGTCATTCCGTATTTCCATTTTCATCCTCCCCAGCTGGAAAAAAAATTTCCAAGCAACTAATGAGCAGTTTATCGCCTGCTGCTTTACGCCAGCTACTGTAATTACCAGAATTTCTAGATTCGCCGTGCTGCACACGAGCCGTGATTAAGTCTGCTAACTAAACATACGGGGGCACAACTTGTTTCTTGCCTCTTTGTTTGCATTAATGTATCCACTTTGATTAAAGTCCATTCATGGTAAATAAAGGGGATCCCAGAGATGGCATTTTATTATAGTGGGAAGAATTATGCGAAAACGGATAGGAATGTAACAAAAGTGTAATTGTGCTATTGGGAAAAAAAGGCAGAAGGAATGGCCGAATAAAAAGACCTCAAAAATTAACTTAAATGGTGGTCTACAAATAACGCAGGTAGTTATTTTATCATGATTAAAATTAAACTGCGTTTACATATCAGGTATAAAGTTCACTGTCATTCTTTTACATAATAATGTTCCTTCGAGCCGGATTATTAAATTTCGCAAAATGTCATTGCATCCGGATTTAGTGATATTTGTATTCTTTTCACTTATTAAATATTGTTTATTGAAATATTATCCAAACTCCATTCGTTTAGTGTGTAAATCACCGAATATTTTTTATTTTTTAACGGACGGAGTGGCGCTATGTAAAATAAATGTATACTTGCATATACAGTGTGTACAAAAAGTAACGTAACTTACTAATAGTTCGATTTCTGTTGGGTTTACAAAACAATTTTTTTTATGACGCTGTTCGGCGTTTAAGGTATTAAAATTGATCACTATTGATCAACCATTAATTTAAGTTCAGTAAAATCTTAAAACTAAATACTTATATACCACTAAATTTCTTCCAACGATGTCCTGTAGATTGTTCTGACTATAACATGTACACAAACTCGCGCACTATATTCTGCTTTTAAAAATACAGCTTTACACGAGTTCGAATGGCTTGGTCCTCTTCAGTCTTTGAACTAGATGCTGATTATCCAGGGCTTCCAGAGGGAACCGGGAAGAAGACGTATTTCGTGGCTGAAGAACCTGAGAACGTGGTTCTCTATCACCACGACCGGGCCGCAGCAAACAAGATAATGATAGCCAGAATAATTGCCAACATTTGGATCGAATAGGCACTTTAAGAAAGATAAAATCCCACAGCTGGTTCACCAGGGGAGAGTCCTAGGACGAAGGGGACCTGGCAAGAGAAGAATCTCTTGGTTAAACTTAAAGAAGAAGAAGATGTAACTGGCAAAAAATTGGACAGACGCGATCCAGTGCTGGAGGACACTTACTAGATACGTATAAATCTTCAACGCTACGTTAAGCTGTAGGCTGGTGGTAGATGGCATATTATAGAAATTTTACTTTTGCTATATACATATGGACTATGCCTTGTAATAGGTATATCGTATAGGCTATATAGAATATAGTATATGTATAGACTATATTCTGTATAGTCCATTCTATAGACTATGTTTTATATAGTCCATAGACAGACTGTATGCGTGACAAGCGGTTAACAACAGAGTGGAGAGACTACGAAACACCGCACAAAGCGGAGACTAAAAACTCTGTGCTTCTATGACTGTAGGTCTCTAAGTGTCTCTAGTATCACAGCCTTATGAATCGTTACACATTTTCGTCTTGCTAGCTCGCATGACGTGGCCTTGAATTTTTACTCACTGCACGCGTATAGAAGTTTCACCTCAAAAATGTATCGCAAATATATGCAGCACTGTTTTATATTTCTTTATTTTATTTAATTTACAATTATTCAGATAACTTTTCATATTTTTGACAATACATGACAATTCATGACCATCCTTATTTCTAAACAAACTCCATAACAATATACTCACACACTTGTGTATCCGAATATTTCCAAATATACAGAGGAAATCTTGAAACATGGAAAATGAAAACATAACACACTGGCCTTTAATCTTTTCGCCAAGATCATTTCGATAGAATTTTTACAGTAATTAGCTAAAATATTTCCTTTGCTATTTGATTTGATTATTTTTTTAAAGTTCTAGACCTAATATTTGTTTGGTGATTATGTCTATGAAGTTTCCAAACGCCTGTTATGTATAAAATTTAAAATTACCTAAAATTTTAAACAAGTAATTTGTTTTATACACTTGCAAGCACGAAAGAAATCCATATTTACTCCGAAATACAATCTTGACTACTTCGCAAACACCTTGGGGCTTTAGTAACGAGAAGTGTTCGGCATTTTGCGTGTCTCGCGGATGGCCGGCAGTTAAAATTAGATTTATTAATTATCTTTCCATCACCGTACAAGAGGGTGGTACGTTTCTACTTCACTGAATCGCGTGCCGCAACAACACTTTCCAAAGAAAATATTACTTTCTAATTGTCAGGTAGAAGCAAAGTTTTATCGCTGTTTTTATCAAAAATTTCAGATTTTTTAAATTTAAATTTTCAAGCGCAAACAAATTTAAATAAATATTATAGCTGTCGCTTTTGTGTGCTGCCTATTTTGCAGTGTTATGACACTGGTTAAAGGTTCTCTGTTTTATTCTTATCTTAGACTTACCTTCCAGTTTTGGTTAGTTTAGAGGTTGGAAATGAATTGATAGGGCTTTGGAGAATAGTGGAACTTGTATTACGAAATATTATATATTTAACACGTGCTCGAAATTTCGAGAACGCCAGTCAACAATAATCGGATGGACGTCTGGCTTGTACATTGAAGATTTTAGATTGTAGAGGGGAGGGGGGTCGTGAATGTTATGCAGCCTCTCTAACTATCAGATCTTTGGACGTCTGGCGATTAAAAGAGGCCTGTCGAGAGTCGATCGTTCACAAATTGATATCTCCGCCCAAAAATCATGCGTCAAAAATGTTTATCGTTCTATGGTCCACTTTTCCAATTAAAAGAGTGACTTATACAGTTAAAAATACCAATTAAGGAACAGCTTGTATTTTGTTAACTATGAATTACTAATACCTCATAATTATTTGCAATAAAAACAAAATTAAATACTATAGCAGAAGCAGAATAAAGTTGTGTTCACGTCATCATTGTGAACATTTACAGCGTTGTCAGATTGTTCATAAAATATAAAAAATAATTGAAGTAAACAAAAAACGTAAATGTAGAAAATTTCACAATATATGAAATGAAAACTACAAAATTCTTTAGTGACTCGAAGTGTTCACCTTTTTCTCTGTTTGACAAATGCTGCTTACTGTTCTTACACTGATTTTTAAAGCAGCAGCTACACGCTAAATTAATAAAATTTTCTTAAAGTTAAGTAATGATATTTTATTCTAATATATTTTTTTTTATGAAAATATTCGCAAAAAGGGTGTTCTATCGTGTGGGCCGCGGACGGCCCGCACTGCGACTATCAGAAGGGAAAGGAATTATAGAAAGGAAATGATTGTGGACACGCTTTTTAAAAAGTTGTGTGAAAGATTCCTGATAATTATTGGTCCTAGTAGTGTCAATCTTGAGAGTAAATGGGTGAGACTGATCAGCGTGCCGAGTTCTTCGGCCGAATGTGTCCAATGGTGGCACAAGAGTTTTTATTTCTCTGGAGCATCTGCCATGAAAATATCTGTAGAGCAATGACTGGTCTGCAACTCTTCTATGTTCTAGAGGGTGAAGGGTATCTGTGAGAGTTGAGCTGTTTATCAAGCGAATGGCTCTTTTCTGAATGGAATCTAGAAGACGAAGAGAATGCCTTGGTTCTAAACCCCAAATATGCGAGCAATACTCCAGTAGAGGTCGGATTTGAGCCTTGTATGTCGTCAACAGTTGATCAGGAGTAAAAAACTTTCTGGCTTTCCACAGAAAACCTTTTCACAAGAAAACGTCAAAAATCGATGACACTACGAGTATAAAAGTCACAAACGACGCCGCAACATGACAGTATTTCTGGTAGTGACTATTTTACCGTCATGGCTTCTTTATGAAAATTTTAACACAAAATTTTACATTGAGGGTCGTCCAAACTCAAAAAAGCTAAATTGCATATACGTTATTTTGTTACAAATTTTTTTTATTGTTTGGATTATCTTTAGAAGCGATTGTTTAGCAAACTTAAAAATATACACTTCTCTATAGAAATGTAGCCACAACTTGTCAATCCGTACTCGACCCATTTCAACGCATGCTTTAAACGACCATCTATTATTCCATTACGTATGTAATTTTGATATCAAATGTAATGAAAGGAATGCGACAGCAATTTTAAATTAAATACATTCTGGTAATCAAATTGTTCTTCGGTGCAAATCTCGTGAGGCAGAATGAATTAAAAACATAATGGACCAGGCTAAAACCATTGTCGTCGTAAGAGGTTGCAAACGATTTGTACTATTAGGAAAAACACATGGAAATCTGTTATTTCAATTTTTATTTTATATTATTTTTCAAGGCAAATAATCTAAAGAAACGAAATACATCAGAAATTTTCATTCGATATTGCAATTTGTGGTAGTTATTTCGTGAAATGGGACGAAAGTGTGTAACAGATGTGTATCATCTTTCCTCTTGCTTTTTGTGGAATGTAACAAAAAGTCGCGAAAGCACGCGCTATTTGATTTGACGAATAAGCGCGCGGTGGTAAGTTGACCGTCAGATAGCCGTCAACTAATTTTCCGAGAGGTCGGTACAGTCAGCCATCAGCTGCGCACTTAAGTTACAGTATTGTGTATAAAGTTTGATGTTATATGCGTAAAGTATATAAATAAATGTGATAAAAAAGTCTGTGGCAAAAAAACTACGGTTTAATGCCAAACCACCACAAAAAAAAATATATAAATAAATATTTACTGTTAATAATAAGTCTCAATAAAGTGCAGATCATCGATGAAAAATTCAAGTGAGCAATAATAAATAATTATTCGAATAAAATATTTCAGTATTTAGCTTTTTTAAATTTCAAGGTTGCTTTCTGTCACTAGTAGTGTCAATAAAATAAAATACAATTTTCATTAAAAGGAATTATTGTTTGTTATGAAAAATCATTTCGAATAATACCTGACCCATTTTTTTGAGAATATATAATTTTTGCTGGAAATTAGTACTTCCAAGTGTACAATTCGTATCTGAGAAATTCCTTGATTTTTAACATTACTCAGTACGGCCCTGTCGCTGACAAAAAATCATCTAAAAACACGTGCATTCATTATTCGTCCAGTATATTCCGAATCGTCGCGCGCAATTGTTATAAATCAACTATACGATCAGGTGAAAAAGACGGTTACGATTTTTGACCAATAAAAACGCTGAATTCAGCGCGAGAACCATAGCCACGTTTGACCGGGCTTCCGGCCTCGCTGTCTCTTTTTCGCATTGCATCATTATATTCTCGATGACAAGTGTGTTGCTTTATTTACTGCGATAACAAAATTCTCGGCAATAAAAGACAGTAAACCCTTCAGCCTATAGTAGATAAAAAACCAATCGAGCCAGCTTGACTGAATTATCGAAGGAATCTAACATCTACGTTGCGGAAGACGTCGTCGAATAGCAAGGGTGAGTCGAGGTATCAGAGGTTAAGGTGAAGCTGCCCACAACTCAACGCATTTATCAAGCTTCAACGCCACTACTCGCCACCTGTTAGCTTTTCGTCGTCGTTAATTTAATTTTAAAATTGCTTATTACTAAGATGAGTTTTCAAATGTTACACAGCATATGCGACTACTGTGAGGCTCACTCGTTTTATTTTGATTCTTCCGGAATTGTTGTTGGCGTTGAGCAATGGTTTTCGGTAGGTATTTTATTTGCATTCTGACGTTTGCGCTTTCCATATTCTTTTGGACTCTGAACACATGATTTCACTATTGTCTCTCTATAATTTAAATAGTAAAATAAATAGTAAACGAATGTAAACAGTAAATATTTTTATCAAGTTATACAGTTTTATCAACTTACTTTTCTAAATCTGTATTACACACATTTGTTGCAGTTTTGATTTTTCAAAACTTAATTGCAATAATAAAACAATATTCACGTATGATCCAACACAATAAATTATAGTTTAAAAAAACACAGTATTGGAGTTAATCAAACAAAAAAATAATCTTAACATAGGAATAAGTTTTAAAACCGTGGGGTGCTTTCATTCCGAAACGCTGAGTAAGTTTAAAAGTGTCATACAAAGCAATGACATTAATTTTTTTTTGACAGTGACATTAATTTTCCCGTCAGTAATTTTATTTCCATCTCATTAAATATTTTTTACTTTGATTAACTCTAAAAAAGCGTGTTTTTTAGTTTTTTCGCTTTTTAGTGCATACAACTTGGGTTTCCTCGAATTTAATTCTGTGATTTTAATTATTATATGTCCGCGCCGGCAGATTTTTCTGTAGGTCCAAAACGGCAGTTAACTTTGTGTTCCTTGATCTTGGTGTTAATGGACCATTTAGTTGTGCCAATGTAGACACTTACACAAGTACATGGAATAAGATTTGCAAATAGGACTGTATTGAACAATTTTGCCTCAAAGCAATCTAAACAAGCAACGCGATTGCTTCTCTTTCAAAACTAACATCTCAGCCTTATTGTTAATTTTCTTGTAAGCTTCTGAAGTTTAATAATGGTCCTGGAGGAATGAGAGGTCTGCAACAGCTATTTGTTATTCAGGTACCGTTACCGTAGGGTTTCTTTTTGCAGTTAATTTCAAAAAACTTTCTTTATTATGAGTTATGAGTCCTGTGTGTCTTTCAGATACATCTTCATTTTTAACATATCAGGCATTCAAGTAAAACAACGCTTAAGATTTACTTAATACTAGCGCTATATCTGTTTGTCGAGCTTTATTTTTAATGGCTCTCAGCATTTCTTTATGCTTTTTTTTTTTAAATTTGAAGATCCATTTAAATTACTTTAAATTTAAAACACATTTTTTGTAGTGTTTCAAACAAAAAAAGAGAGTTTTCTAAGCATTGCAACTACAGGCTCAAAATACGAGTAATGAAGCAGACGACCAATATTTCATGGATTATATCGGTGACTTGGGATTGGAAATGGAAGTTATTAAGAATTGTAGTTATTTTTCTAAAGTCATTCGAGCACTTCCCGATATTATTTCTTTAGTTGATGATTTAAGTTTGGAAAAAAGTTGCAGTAACCTGCGATTTTTTTAAATTAAATGTCATTTTTAATTTGTTTTAATACTTAATTATACATTTTTTCACTCCTATTTGTTTTTTAGTTTCGAAAGACCCTGACAACTTCGGCCTTTGGACGTCCATGAAAGCGTCGAGCCAAGACTGTTATTTGTCACAATGATTGAAGCAGCTTTCCGGGATATACATGTCCTCAGAGCTATTGCCTCGATTAATCACTCGAGCAATTTCATTTTACGCTCCTAGTTTGAGTTGTATGCTTCTGCTAAATTTGGAACGCGTTCCGGGAATATATATATATATATATATATACCTGCAACTTTGCACCTTTCACGTCATTTCTCTCTCTCTTTCTTACGTTATTCCGTTCTTTCATTTGCCGTCTCTTTTAACTTTGACACGTTCTACTTTAGAACTCGAGCTACTTCAAATCAATTTCAGCTCAAGAAACTTACCGCGATTTTTTATATAAATCGTTGACAGTTTAATATATGAAAACAAACTAAAAACACATAGTATTCGTAAATGACATTTACAGCTTTCGTTAGATTGTATGCCACATTTTTTTTTGGTTTAAAAGATACTAAATTATAGAAATAAAGTTGTTAATAGTTGTATACAGTATTATTATTATTTTTATTATTATTCATGGGAAAGACTTATTCACTACTCAGCTTCGGGCTGGAATCATTTACCTATCCTGGATACAAAGTATCAAAAGGATTAGGCTCAGTTTACATAATAAACTTGCGCACTGTGTGACAAGTATTTAGTATGACCGCCTTCTGGATGTCGGAGAAGGTGTTTTTCGGTAGTCCCAATTTGGCGATACTTTCGTGCAGGGTCTTAGGTACGACGCCGGTCGATGACATAATAACTGGGACTATTTCTACAGTTTCGCTGTGCCACATCTATTTAATCTCAATAACGAGATCCGCGTACCTTGCCAGTTTCTCTTGGTAATTGTTGAGAACGTTGTGGGTGTTCGGTATGGCTACGTCGACGAGAAGGACTGAATTGACTCTTTTATCAATTACCACGATGTCAGGTCACTTATTCGTCACCTGTCTATCGGTGATAATGGACCTATCGTAGTAGAGTCTAGAATTGTCGTTTTCGAGCACCTTCTGCGGCTGGTACTTGTAGTACGGTGTATAGGTGTTGAGAAGACCGTACTTGTTGGCCAATTTTTGGTGAATGATGTTGCACACTTGATTATGCCGGTGAAGATAGTCAGTATTAGCTAACACACTACAAGCAGATGTTATATGTTGAATGGTCTCTGAAGTTTGTTGACACTTTCTGCATTTGTCGGCTAATCACATACATCTTGTAGTTGTTAGTGTTGATGACCTGGTCTTGGATAGCCATTATAAAGCCTTCCGTTTCTGGAAAAAGGGATCCGCTAGTAAGCCATCTGTTTGAAGCTGCTTTGTCAATGTGCGGCTGTTTGAGGTCGTGATGATGTCGACTGTGCAATGGCTTTTGTGACCATTGTTCCAGCTTCTCGGTATCCGATACTAACTTGAAGTCGGCTTCGAGCGAGGCGAGGTTTAGAGGCAAGTAATCTTTATCAGCCTTGGATATAATTTTAAGTAGAGGTGAGGTTTCTGCTTTACTGTAAAAGAATTAACGTAATTTTATTACTTGTCGAGAGTGTAGATTGACAAGGTCGGTTAATCCTCTTCCTCCTTTCTTTCGGGGTAGCGTTGTTCTAATAGTGGATGACTTCGGGTGGTGGTTGTTGTTCTTCGTCATTATTGTTCGTGTTAACCTCTGAATTCCTTTTAGCTCTGTTTTTGTCCACTTTATGATTTCAAAAGAGTACGTCAAAATAGGCGTGGCATAGGTGTTGATTGCCTGAATTAGGTTGCCTGCATTTAACTCAGACTTCACAAGTGATTTTACTCTTTTAGTGTATTGCTCCTGGATTTTACCTTTCGCTTGCTTGTGGTCCAGTAACCTAGGCTGTTAAAATGTTATCCCCATTGGGTAGTTGCAAATCTCCGTCTATAACAATGCCTTTCTCAATATGTAGGGTCTTGCACTTGGACAACCCAAACTCCATATGGATATTATTGGAGAATCGGTGAGTTATATCTAGAAGATGATTGATTTGACGATCATTTGCTGCGTATAACTTGATGTCATCCATGTAAAGAAGATGAGAGATTGTACAGTTGGTGTTTCTGTTAGCTTTAACGTTAAAGCCGTATTTTGTATCATTGAGCATTGTGGGATTCATTGCAAGGCAAAACCACAACGGACTTAAGGAGTCTCCCTGGTATATTCCCCAACGGATGGGTATTTCGTCGGTACTAACAAAGTTTGGTCCGATCTGCAGGTGTAGGTTTGTTCGCCATCCTTTCAGTGTAGTTGAAAGAAAGCTAACAATAGTTTGGTGGACTTTTTAGATCTGCAAGACTTTGACAAGCCAGGAATGAGGTACACTATCAAACGATTTCTTGTTATCGACGAAAGCAGTGTGTATATTTCGATGATCTATTTCTGCTTGTCGAAGTATCACAGAGTCCACAACAAGTTGTTCTTTGCACCCTTGGTGATCTCTTCTGCAGCCTTTTTGTTCTTCCGCTAAGATGTTATTTTCCTCGAAGTGCCTGTAAATTCTGTTAGTGATACAAGCTGTAAGTATTTTATATAAAGTGGGGAGGCACGTAATAGGTCTGTACTGAGTGGGATCATCCGTCTGGTAGCTCTTTGGGAGCATATGGGTGGAATCCAGAGTTAGAAACGCTGAGCTGTTTTCTGGGTGGTGTAAGAGGTGAATAAATTGTTTGGCCAATTCTTTGTGCACGCTTGGTAATTTTTTACCGTAAGTCTATGTTCACAGTGGGGACATCTAGGTTGCCTTTCTCCGCTGAGCATGAAAATGTTTGTCAAGTTGGTATGCCCTATTCTCAATCGGGTAATTACTGCTTGGTCTCTCCTAGAGAGATCGTTAAGGTGTGTTCGAGGTTTCACATATGGTTTTAATAATCTCAATTTTGCTTCTGTTCTGTTCCATTCGTCTTGCCAGAGCTGTTCGTTATTATGCTTCAGTTGAATTCTTATGTCATCTGGTCTTACAGGGATATCTTCGATTGCTTCTGGTTCGGCAGCTTCCCTTGCAGATCTATCTGCCATTTCGTTTCCAGCAATTCTGCAGTGGCTTGGAATCCACAGAAATTTTATTCGCTTTCCTTGCCTTATTAGCATATCTAGTCTGACGATGATGATTTGGACTAAAGAATCTTTACTATAGACACATTGGAGTGCTCTTACTGAGCTCATGGAGTCTGTACAGATGAGATAATCGATGTCCATACAGTGTTCTATATAGCCTGTAGCCTGCAGTATGGCGTATAATTCGGCAGTATATATCGATGCTTCAGAAGGAAGGGTCCATGAGTAACTCTCACCCAGACTAGTAAATGCGCTTCCATCACCATTTTCCATCTTTGAGCCATCCGTGTAGATCAAGTGATATCCAGGGTATTCACTGATGATATTGTGGAATTCCAGCAATATAATAAAATTATTTGTTTCTGATTTCTTATACTTTTTCAATTTCCAATCAACATTCACGGGAGTGAGAGTCCATGAAGGAGTCTCACTTGGTCCCAATGGATAGACTCTCTTCGGTGCGAAGTGGGTACGTTCAATAAACTCTTTCATCCGAATTCCTGCAGGCTTCCTAATTGTAGGGCGATTTTCGTATATCTCATATATATCATCTTCGGGTATTATTATTATTATTTTTATTATTATTATTATTATTATTATTATTATTATTATTATTATTATTATTATTATTATTATTATTATTTATATTATTATTATTATTATTATTATTATTATTATTATTATTATTATTATTATTATTATTATTATTATTATTATTATTATTATTATTATTATTATGACAGTATTATTACATCGGTGTTTGCTTTATTTATCGAAATGAACCGTATATTTTAAACAGTTATCTTTGAAGTAGTAAATTTGTTGTACGGATAAAAATGAACTTCAGAGTCTGCATATGAAAGATGCCCTAGATCTGTGTTATTCACACTTGTGAGCCGAACGGATATTACCGTATACATTTTCCAAAAGCAATTTCAGTTCATGACCATTTGACTCGATGCCATCATATTGCCATTTATTTTTAAGGAAATACACACTAATAATTAAAAAAAAAAGAACACCCAGTGAGATTCGATTCAATGCAACGACATACTTTTACTGTAATAGGTGTTCACACTAATTTTGCTTTATTATACAAATTTCATTTTAAATTTGCGTCTTCTGTGCATTGCATGTATTTAGTTCTATATATCCACTAGATAGTAGCTTTCTTAGGCAATGGGGTTTGAATTTATAAATTTTAAGAGTAATAAAAATGATATTTAAAACATCTACGTTCACAGGTCCAAAACCAGTTTGTTAGGACGCCATTTTAAGTTTATAAAGCTAAGCGTCAGCGCACGCATGAGCACCGGCCCTTCCCACCGCCAGCCGAGCGTGTGACCAGCCGAACGCTTTTTTTTTTTTTTTTTGTTCTGGTTCCCACGAAAAGGGATATCCTGTAATGTTCAGAGAACATCGTGGGAACCAAGGGAAAGAAGGTAGGAGTTGGTATTCTTCTTAAATTTCTGGAGGTTGTATGCCTCGGGGAACACCTCCCTAGGCAATGAGTTCCAAAGCCTCGCAATTCGTTGGATGAATGAGTCTTTGGAAAGTGATGTTCTGCAGGTCTCCAAAGTGACCACGAAGGGGTGTGAAGACTGAACTTGACGGGTTAATCTCGAAGAGACTGCCAATGGAGGAACGATTGTTGATATTTCAGAAGAGCATCGCCCATGAAAATATCTATAAAATAGAGACAAATCGCCAACTTTTCTACGGTGTTCCAGACAAGTGAGCGAGTTTGTAAGCGAGGCATCACCGACGAAACGAATTGTCCTTTTTTGGACAGAATCCAGTAGCTTCAGGATATATTTAGGTGCTGCACTCCAAATATGGGAACAGTACTCCAGTACAGGTCGGATCTGTGCCTTATAGATCATAAGCAGCTGACTGGAGGTGAAATAGATCTTGGCACGAAACAAAAAACCAAGTTTTTGGGATGCACTTTTGGCAATGGACCTCACGTGATTTTCTCAGGAAAGGTTATTGCTGATAGTAATACCAAGCATCGATATGGATGACTTCAGTGGTATGGTTACTCCTGACAAAGTTATGTTAGCTGTATAAGCTCAAAATTGCGTCCTAACATATTGACACGCTTAGCCTGCGCCGGTTACTGGCAACAGCTGTGCTGTGTAATAGGCCTAACCATATTTGTCGTTCTTGCCTCATAAATATAACAATGTTTTACCGGCAAATTATTTAGATATCTGTAATGGTTAATTACTAAGTATTTACACCAAAGCATACAACAATGCCTTATCTTACCAATTTTAACAGTTAATAAATCTATTGCTACTTGCACTGCTCCTTTTCTTGTTTTATATTAAAAAAGTTTGTCGCTTTTATAGTTTACTTAGGTAAAGTGCCTTCTGCTGTTTTGGAATTTCCAAATATTTGTTTTATTACACTGACGAGTCATTGGAAAGTTTAACGAATCCAGCTCTGAGAGATCGTTAATTTGATGGTTTAACAGTTTTGAAAGATGTTTCAATGCATTTGCTATTTAATAGTATGTTAATAATTTTATCGTATCGAAAAGTCAAGTATTTTCCAATGTATATAGTATTTTCTTCTTCTTCTTATTTTTAAAACAAGGTCTTGTTTTTTCAAATCTGTAGCCTAAGTTGCGACTCCGATCTCTAGCTTTAGAATAATCGTTTGGGGGGTCTTCCTGGAGGTCTACGGTTGGTTGGTTTCTCCTCTGTTGCAATTTTGGCTAGTCGATTATCAGCCATTCTGTCGACGTAGTCTCTTCATGCTCGTCTTCTTATTCTGGACCATCTTACAATGTCTGGAATGTTACATGGGTCTCTGATATCGCTGTTTCTTACTCTGTCTCTAAGCGTTTTCTCCGTATTTGATCTTAGCGTCTTCATTTCGATTGTTCTAAGCAGTTGTTTAGTAGCGGCTGTCAGGCCCATTATATATTTGGTGTCTTTTTCGAGAAGATTTTGAAATATTAATTTTTAATCAATCAAATTTTTTTGTAAGAACAAATAATGATTTCATAATTTTTTATTAAAAACAAAATAATTTAGTATTTTTTACATAAAATAGAATAAATATTTTATTAAAACTGGAAAGAATAAAAGAAATACAATACACTAAATCTTAAAATATAATATAACATAAAATATAAAAAATATAATAATATTTATTATGTTCCTTGGTATTAAAATTTGATTGAATACAATATTGCAGACGTAGAACGAGTGTTTAGAGACAAATGAATTTTTTACAAGTTTCACAATAAAATCTTGTTGTGCTTTGTTTTTTACAAAGGTAACATATTTTTCTCTGGTTAGGTCTATCGAGATCTCCTCTAGGTAGATCAGTAGAAGTACCTGCTATCTCTTCTCTTTGTTGGCGAAGTAAGCCAGTACCGGTATAATAAGAACTTTTAATTTTTTTTCTGGTATTTCTATTTCATCGCTGCTAGAATCACCTTCTTGTTTCGAATCAGAGTCGTCTCTACATACTTTTCATCTTACTCATTCTACGACTCCTTATCTTCATATTGTACATCACTTTCGACGTTCGCAGTCTTTTTTATAATCCATTTTTACTCACTATAAAATAATTTTGTCATACTAGTTCATTATTGTGTTTTTATTACTTAGTTACCAACTATCTAATGTCGTACTTTATGCCCGTGCGGTCATAAAGTTTACTTTATGGCCCGTGCGGGCCTAAAGAGAAATACTTTTTTGGTTAACTTATTTAATAACCTTTATTAATGAAATTACAAACAGAATATAGTAATATATGTAAATATTCGATGAACATTATTTTGACGAATTAACAAAAAATTGGCAGTTCTAAAATGATCCGGTGATAGTTAAGTTGCCTGCAGCAAACGATTCATGTTTCATAGTTTGAGTTTCAAATTTCTGCACCGAAACGCCAGACCCGGAAGGTACACCTGCCAGCATTCTTGAAACTTTTTTGAAGATAAACTATCCCCTAAATATCCTTCAGCAACCGACATACTCTTCCATCCACCATGGCGCTTTAACGAGGTCATACCGGCTCCAGCCTCTACAAGATGAGTTGCTGACGTTCGACGCATACAAGACCTGTATATTTCTCAGGATCACTCAAACCCAGATATTCCGCTATAACGGACGGGATTTTTCCAAACGTGTTTTTTCCTACTGGCTGTACAGTACATCGACCTTGTCTATAGGTCAGAAAAAGCCTTTTTTCTGAGCAACCACGTGGCCCTAGTGACATATAATCTCTTATTAGCTTTAAACTGTTCATTTCACCCTCATCTATAATGGTAAAAATGCGTTTTTTATCGGTTTTGTCTCTGGTACATTTACCACAAAAACCGATTTTCCATCTTCTACATGAGGAACTAACATGTTCACAAGTTCTTGCCGTCGACATCCACCAAATATTCCAAATATTAATGCAACTTTGTTTATTAAAAACGTCTCGTTCGGTGCCTTATGAATAAATTTTAAAACATCTTCTCTAGACAGAATTTTAGACTTCTTTGGTTTGTAGCCTTTTGAAGTTTGCTTCAAATATTCCATTAACTTATAGTAATTAGCAATGTTAATATTTTTATTTACTATTAAAGTCTTCTTTACCATGGAATATTTGGACCACAAGGAACTCTGAGAAAATGTTTTGGCGAGATCGCCGAAGTATCCAAGCAACACTGTTTCATTAACATCTTTTACGTAGTTTTCTTGCATCCAATTGAATAATTTATCGTATTCCATATTGTAAGCTTCTTTAGACTTTTTTGGCAACAGATTTTCAGTTGCTTTCTTTGCTTTTTCAATAATTTCGTCAGGAATTCCAAAATCTTCGTACATGTTGACTTCTAACTTTGACACATATAAATTTTTTTGTGATTTTATGACATTTACGTTTGTCAACATTTACCTAGCAACGATGGTGTCTATTATGATAAAATGGCAATGTTATTAATTCAAACCGGATTTTTTAAAATACTGATTTGTATTGAGATTGGATTGCAATAACGAACTAGTATGATATAAAGTTATGTTTGTACCGCGGGCATAAACAGATGTGGATACCCTCGGGCGACTTACAAACCCTCAGGCCAGAGGCCCTCGGGTTTGTAAAACGTCGCCCTCAGGGTATAAACATCTATTTATACCCTTGGTACATAAATAACTATTAACGTCACACAACTTAAAAACTAGCACCTTGCCTTCAAATAACTTCTGATATGATTTTTGTGAATACCTTTAAAGGTGCGCTTAACACCTCTATAATTTTGTGAATCAATTTTTTTCTCCTTTCTTAAAAATCGGGATTGTGATGCTTTGTTTCCAGTATTTTCTAATGTTTATTCAACGGTAGTTGTGTTGTTTTTTAAACTGTTCACCTAATGGCCATTGCAAAAAATATAAAAATATAATGTTCAAAAGATTACCTAGCTACGATATTTTAAAAACTAATTTCAAGTTATGCGAATCTCAACCACTCACATAATAATTTTTTAAAAAAATAAAAAATATGTACTAGCAACGTTTCGCTAAAATATTACAGTACCTTACGTAATCCATCAGAGTTTACAAAATATCCGCTCCAATGCAGTCTGTTTATTATTACATAAAGCTGGATATATACCGACTTTCAAAAAAAATCAGACGCTCAGTTAATCAGTTTTAATAAAATTTATACAGAATGTGTGTTTGATTACGCATAAAAAATGATTTTTATATTTTTAAACTAAAATATTAAATATAGAGTGGACCAATTGCCACGTCTTTTCTTGGTTTTCTGAAGAGTACTCTGCTAGTGGTCTCTCTACTGGCAAATTATGCCCGAGCTCAGCCGTAGAGGGTAGAAGAAAAAAAAATCTAAAAGTGAACCGCGCCACCGACTTCAAACGGTACAAGCCGGAAACCCCTAGGTCTTGTAGGCACCAGCAGAGCCACGCGAAAAACAACAAACAATTATGGTGAACTAGATAAATAAAACTATATTTACAATTACTGCAATATATTAATTAAGTAAAAATGATGTTCTGATTTTTTACAATAAATTCTGTATTTTCGTAAAGTGGTTTAAACGAATTTAATACACTTTCTTAAAATAATATTTAAATTAATTATAACAATCTTCCAGACAGTAATAAAAACCTAATGAGTTACAAAAGAGAATTAAAATAACAAAAAAAAAAACAACAACAAGAAAATGTTCACAATATTTAAAATTTCGAAAATAATTGGTTTTATATAAAATTCCTGATAGCAAAAGATTAACACAACAAAAAAAGGAAATACCAAATAAATGGACTTGCTACAAAAATAATATTTTAAAACCCTTACAATATCCGCATAAATTATATTCAGAGATATATAAATTCAGATTCCGCTTGGAGCCGGTACAAATTTAACGAAAAATAATTTGGTTACTTTTAAACTATTGAAAACTTTATTGGGACGTCACTGGGAACAGGTACAAATTAAATGAGAATAACTTGTTACTTTTAAATTATTGAAAACACTTAGATCAAACACATAACTGATAAGTTGATAAAATTAAATTCCATACCATGTAACCAATTGAAAACCTCACTGAGACGTCACGGTAACATCGATGATCCAAGAACCGAAAAACCAAATAGTATTATCAATAATTTCTGCTAAAATTACCAGGCAAGTCTTTATAACGCTGAAATTTATCGTCGATGTGGATGGAACGGCACGTGGTACTTCACGATGGCTTCACTTCATCAAATCCCACAAGTGGTGATCTTAACTCGACACCAATATCCAAAAATATTCACCACATAGGCACGACAGAATGGTCAAGTTAAGAATTAAATGGTTTATCTTCCTAATCCAATAAAGATGGCCCCAAATTCAGCCAGATATGGAAGAAGAAACCGTAGAAGTTCCGCTCCCGTGTTAATATTAAACCGTTCCAAAAACTCTCAACCGACTTCCACCACTGCCACCAAACGAAAGACACCTTCCTCGCTCTCAGACCGGACATCAAGAAAATGTCCCGGGGCACGCGTCAGCCAACCTTTCCATGTATAAGTCCCTAGTTTATAAACGCGCTCGTTCGCATCAGTTGCCAGCCCATGCAAACCAACAATAATATATCGAACAACACACTACAATCGAGGCCAATAATCAAGGCGAAGTCCAATAAGAGAGACAAAAATGTCACAGCTATCAATAATCGAATTCTATCACTACTACATAGGCAACACTACATACAACGAACCCAAATGCAGACTATTGAAACGGCAGATAGGAGAAGAAAATAATAGGCACGTGACACAATTATCTCGTAAATTGCTGGTCCGAATTGTAGAAAATTTGGGATAAGCCTATATTGAGATTCGAAGATTCCAGATTTGACATTTTCAATATTGTCAGATTTGCCGTTGTCACTTTGGTTTTTTAAATACATTATCCTGTATATTCAGTCATTATTGGAATCTCCTCTTCACTACCAGTTCATTCATATGTAACACTTATGATTCTATGTAGTCTAGAAGGTCTTAAATAAATAAAACAGAAATGTGGCAACGCATAATTGTCTCAATAATTTTTTTAAAACAAACTATTTTTAACTACATTTAAAAGTAACAATTAAAAGCATTGTTATTTTATTAAGATCTTTTAGAATGGGTCCATAAAATCATAAGTGTTACATATGGCTGAGCTCGTATCGAAGAGGAGATTCCAATAATGACTGAATATACAGGGTGATGTATTTAAAAAACCAAAGTGACTAATAATATCAGAGAAACGGCAAATCTGACAACATTGCAAATATTAAATCTGGAATTGCCATATCTCAAAATAGGCTTATCCCAAATTTTGTACAATTCGGACTAGCAGTTTACGAGATAATTGTCCATTTCCAGACATTTGGTCCACTCTGTATAACAAAGTTATTTTGCGAGATTAAAGCAAATGAACTGACTATTAGATAATTTAGATGTTAAAATGAATTTGTGTATTTGGGTTCAAAGTTTGCGAGAGATGGAAAGTATGACAGTGACATAAAGCGAAGGGTGTTGACAGGCAAAACAAATGAATGAGACACTGCATAGCTTTATGAATAACCAAAAAAGGCACGTCTGGCTGCATAAAGGTGTGTTAGTTCCTACACTTATGTATGATAGTAGATGTTGGGTTTGGTAAAAGAAGCATGAAAATAGGATTAATGCTGCGGAGATGAGTAGTCTGAGAAGTATAACCGAAGTGACTCGGTTGGATAAAGTAAAAATTGTGAGATAAGAAAACGCTGTGGTGTAAAAAAAGATGTGGTTACAAAGATAGATAAAGGATTGCCTAAATGGTTTGGACACTTAGAAAGTTTATGAGTGTAAATGTCGAATGATGTGAAGTCGGTAGAGGTCGACCTCGGCGAACATATCTCGTTCAGATTAACATTGTTTTGATGAAAGGACAGGTCAAGAGTACCAACAACCAACGAGCATGTATGAGAGCACTGATGAAAGTAGAGGAAGCAAAAGATGTATGTAAAAACCGTGGGGGAAGTGGAAGGAAGTGGTCTCTGCCTACCTCTACGGGAAAAAGACTATATGTATGTATGTAAAATTTCTTTCATTAATTTCGCCAATAGCGAAAAAAATAATTTATTAATTAACAGTGCATTTAAAAATTGTACTTTTAAATGTAAACTTTTACCAGAATTGTTCGGAGTACAGTTTAACTATGATTGCCGTTAGAAAAGCAATCTTTTATAAATTTTTATACATCGAAAAAATGGAAATTATAAAATAACAACGAAAACGTCTACAGAAAGAAAACCCATTGTAACGGAATATTTAAAATAACGTTATATTACTTCTGGTAAGAAATTTATTAAGTAAGCTTATAATCAGACAATAAACATTAAAGTATCATCAAATTAATTAATTATACAACCTAGACTTTGATTAAATGTAGGTCGTAGAACTATCGCAATATACTCGCGCAGAATATGTCCAAGTAAGAAACAAAGTAAACACAAGAAGAAAATTAATCAAAAGAAAACACTGCTTAATTTACTAGCGACATGGACTACGACCTGTATGGCGCTTAAAAGAAAATATGGAAAATGCTTCGGTACATAAAAAAAAACAAGTTAAAGAGTTCGTGCAGACTAAAGAAGTGCGAATAGAGACACGGCAACAGCATTTTAAAGAGCTTAACGATGCCGAAGAAACGCTGAATAGAAAATAGAGATAGAAGTAAAACTCAAAAAATTAAAAAACAGAAAATAACCCGGGCCCGACGGTTTTCCCAACGAGCTATTAAAATATGGAGGCCCAGAACGAGCAACTATTTAACAAAATCTTAAACGAAACGAAAACACCAGATGAATGGCAAAATAGCATCACCATACCCATATTTAGTGAAAAATGTTTACCCGATGTTAAATAATAATGTGTACTAAAAAAAAAAAAGCAAAAAAGTAAATAAGCTCGGTGAAAATATTTTTTAAACAGTATTTCAAGATACGAGAATCCAACCGGCCTTATAATTTCCTGAAAATATAAATGTCAGAGGAGTATAAAAATGCTGCTAAAATATTCAAGCAACTTCCGTAATGCATCAGCTTCGCAGAGATCTTTTCCGCGGCATTTTGTTTATTATTATTATAGCGGGCGATATTTTCGTGAAAAATACTCGAATGTTCAGTGCAATAAATGGGGTGATGTTGCCGTTCTGCATAACATATGGCGGTCATAACGGTAATGTGCTCGTTTTGCGGACCAGCGCGTGTCGCTAATAGCACCCTCTATCGCAAGACGTAACCACTACAGATAACAGTACAGTTCCAGTTTAGGCGAACGGTCGTTCTATGCAGGTTCCGATGCTATTGGCTCTCGTCCAAATACCCACGGATATTCTAATGTAATCGTTTCACAATATTAAATAAATATTCCTATGATTAATACCTGCTAATACATACAGGGTTTTTTTAAAAAAAGGTGACCCCTTCTCTAGGATAGGTAGAAAACTGAAAAATAATTGGGGTTTACTTCGTAAAAAATTTTCGTTACGCCATCCGTATTCAAGATAAAGGGCGTTGAAGAAAAAAAAATTACATGCAAACATACATACAGTGTGGAACAGCCAAATGAAATAAATTCGATGACGAATAGATGAATAAATGTTAATTTTTGTAATACATCTGAAAACACTTAATATTTCCGAAACAGTTGAAGATAGGTATGGGACATTGTACATGAATTACGTCTAGAATTTTCTGAAGAATCAAAAAAATAAATAATATACAGGGGGTTGTATTTAAAATAAGAAAGTTGGAATCGGCCACACCCTATATAATTATTTTTTTTTGAAAAAAATGCGCATCTAAAAATACAAATCGACGTGTCCAAGCGTTTTTCCCAACACGCTCTCATTTATTCGTTATCGAATTTATTCCATTTGGCTGTTCCACACTGTATAGTCACGCCTTTTTTCCGTAGGGATAGGCAGAGACTACTTGCTACGGTTCTTACACACATCTTTTGCTTCCTCTACTATCATCAGACCTCTCATACATGCTCTTTGGTTGTCGGCACTCTTGACCTGGCCTTTCTTCAAAACAATGTTGATCTGATCGAGACATGTTCGCCGAGGTCGACCTCTACCGACTTGTCCATTCACGCTCGCCTTATAAATTTGTTTCGTTATCTTCCTTTATCCATCCTTTCTACGTGTCCAAACCATCTAAGCATTCCTTTGTCTATCTTTGTAACTACATCTTTTTTTACACCACAGCGTTCTCTTATCTCACTATTTTTTACTTTATCCAACCGAGTCACTCCGGCTATACTTCTCAGACTACTCATCTCCGCAGCATTAATCCTATTTTCATGCTTCTTTTGCCAAACCCAACATTCACTACCATACATAAGTGTAGGAACCAACACACCTCTATGCACAGCCAGACATGCCTTTTTTGACACTTTTTGGCTGTTCATAAAGCTATTCAGTTCCCCATTTATTTGTAAAAAATGTATACACATTAATTACGATTTTGGCGAAACTACTAAAACTATTGTAATGAAATTGTATACGAATATGTTTTGGAAGATAATACATCCCACGAATTTGTTTTTATATTTGACTCTCTTAGAGAGCGCTAGTTACACGGTTCGTACCAAGTAGTATTATACATAACTTTTTTAAGGTTAGATTTAATAATCAAGTGAACTTAATTAGCATTTAATTTTACACCAAAAAGGTACTTTTGGTAAAACTCGATACTGTGTACCGTTTTCGGAATATTTTGATTTGAAAATTATGAAGTAATAACCGATGCTGGTATTAAGTAACGATAAAGTTATGTATTAGTATTATTATTAAAAATAAAGTAGAATCATACTTAAAATTATCGACAGTTATAGATGAAATTGAAAAGAAAGGAAAAAAATATCCAAAGTCATTTTATAGATAAAAAAAATAGAAAAAGTAATTTTTAGTTCAATTAAGTAAAGTAGTTTCTTCAAATATGTTGCATTCATCCGAAAAAAAGTTATGAAAAGAACTCCTGAAAGTATTTTGAATGGGCATTAAATCGTAATCATCTTTTTCCAAGTCTTGTAAAAGCGGATTTTCACTAAATACATTATCCTTTTAGTTTGAATAATAAAAATTTACAAGATAATTGATTATTTAAGTTACATTAAAGAAATCAGAAAGTTTAAAATAATACGAAGGTGATAAATAAAAACTGATTCACCAGCCAACAAAACAAAGGGATTATTTTCCTGGCAAGGAGACAAACTTAACAATAGATTTGACATAAAGTCCACGATATAAGAATTTGTCACTTACCGCAGAATATAATCAATCCTGGTTTTCGGCTGAAAAATCGTGTTTCTCTGACTAAAAACTTTCCTCATTAGTTAGATATAATAAATCTTCCAATTCTTCAATACTCTTAAAATTTGGTTTACACCTTGTGTAATAGAATACTTTAGATTCTCAAAAGATTTTGACCAAACTAAAAGCACATAAAATTCCGACAGAAACTATTTTATTATCAGACCTTCGTGTTTAATATTCTTGATTTAACCTGAAAATATTAATATCAACGCAAAGGTTGATTTAATAGAAAACAATATTTCTCAAAACATATCCTTTCAAAAGTAGGATTTTGCGAATTTATAAAGATACTAAATTTTAAATATAAAGAGCATGATGGCGTCTCAGAGATTTAAAATAATAAAAAAAAAACAAAATTAAACCATTATCAAAATTCACTATGAAAACTTTAGAAAACCGAAATAATTTAACTTTATACAATTGTACTTTTATTTAAAAAAAAACATTATATTTTAAAACAATTTCTCAAAGAAATCAATTTATTACCTTTCATTAAACAAAGGCAACCAAACTCGACGTGCCACACGGCAAAAAGAGAAGCACTTCTGTAAGGGCCACACGGCAAAGAGAGAAAGAAGCACTTCTTTAAAGACAACACGGCAAAAAAAAAGCACATGTCTTCTATGAAAACTTGCTTTTAGACAAAAAAATAGGCAGCAAAGCTCCAAGTGCTGTCTCTTTGAAATCCGCAAATCGAAAAAAGAACCAGGACAGCACGTCCGGCCTTCGCAAAGGCCACAGGCCAAAAGAGAATAATACCACTTGCCTTACAATTCAATTTTAATAAAAATGTTATCAAACGACAGATCTTACAAATAGGATGTTAACTATTGTTGCCATATTTATTTAAATTCTTTTAATTATGTGGTAAAATTATGGACCGAGTACAACACTTTAGGTATATGGGTAGCTGGATGGACTGTAGAGTTGAAAGCGATGAAGAAATATCAACAAGAATAGAACTGGCACGTAAAAGATTCACTAGTTGGCGTTCTGTACTATGTAATAGAAGTCTTTCGATGAACATCCGTCTAAGAGTATTAAAGTGCTACGTTTGGCCTGTTTTGCTTTATGGATGTAAAACCTGGACACTGAAAGTAAAGCATCTAAATAAATTGGAAGCTTTTGAGTTATAGTGCTATCGCCGTATGCTAAAAAACATCCCTACAAACACCATCAAAATAAGAAAAGTCGAATACTTTGGACATATGATGAGGGAGCATAAATATTACATGCTCCGATTAATTATCCATGGTAAAATAGAAGGAAAGCAATGGATTGGCAGAAAACAGCTTTCTTGGCTTCGTAGTATTAGACATTGGACGGGTCGAACAGTCGAAGAATTGTTTCATGTAGCTACCGATCGAGAAGTTTTCCAAAAAACTGTCAACTCTATGATAGCCAACACCTGAACGCTTGATGATAGCCAACGTTTGAAAACAAGCATGGCACACAAAGAAGAAGAATTATGTTACACTTTGTCATTGGCATTCTTATAAATTAATTTTATGATTGTATCTACGGAGACATGAGTGAAAGTTGCAATGAAAGTGAAATTAGTACGACAGAAATAGTGGAAGCGTTAAACAGTATGAAATTGAGTAAAGCTGCTGGGTATGACAGGTTAAACGTTAAAATGCTGGAAGCATATTAGCATCATCTGAAGAGGAATTGCAGGCGATGGTTAATGTTATGCATAATGCCCTAAAAATCAAAGGGATAAAAATAAATGTAGGCAAAACGAAAGTAATGGTTTTTGAAAGAGAAGAAAGCATGACAAACTGTGAAGTTATGATTAAGGAAGAAAGAGTGGAACAAGTAAATGAATTTGTGTACTTGGGTTCAAAGTTTACGAAAGATGGAAAGTACGACAGTGACATTGAGTTAAGGTTTGACAGGAAACCAAATGAATGGGGCACTGCATAGCTTTATGAGCAGCCAGAAAGTGTCAAAAAAGGCTCGTCTGGCTATGCATAGAGGTGTTTTGGTTCCTACATTTATGTATGGTAGTAAATGTTGGGTTTTGCAAAAGAAACAAAAAAATAGGATTAAGAGAAAGCTGTGGTGTAAAAGAAGATGTGGTTACAAAGATAGATAAAGGATTGCTTAGATGGTTTGGACACGTAGAAAGAAAGTGAATGGACAAGTCGATAAAGGTCGACCTCGGCGAACATATCTCGATCATATCAACATTGTTTTGAAGAAAGGCCAGGTCAAGAGTACCAACAACCGACAAGCATGTATGAGAGCATTATTAAAAATAGAAAAAGCAAAAGATTTGTATTAGAACCGTAGCGGAAGTGAAATGAAGTGGTTTAATGTAACTCTTAGATATAATGCTATAATTCTAAAATACTTGATTTGTATAATGAAGGTATGAATCAGTTAAACGTAAATAAAATCAAATTAGAATACCTGAAAAAGCTATAAAGTGACACCAATGGTCCATTATCATTTTGTCAATGATCAACTTATCCGACTATCAACGTACAATAATTCATACAGATACAAGATACGAGGAAAATAAAAAGTGTCACTTAAAAAGAAAACAAAATTCGCAAGTATGAGATATTTCTTATATATACTTATATAAATTTATACATTAAAAAATAAAATATTGTTTTAAATATTAATGCGGTTTTCCCAACTATAGTCAAGGGTTGATTATGGACTAGCGGCAATTTTAAAACATTATTACTTTACGTATAAATATACATTACCTTTTTAACGCCCGCACGAAAAATTATACCGCCGCCTATGCCTTTCTCTTCTTATCGTGTTTTACTTCGGTTTTTGTCGGTACGGTATCGTTTTGGTGATGAAAACATAAATAATACTAAGTTAATGAATGAAGTTTGACAAAAGATAGGGTTACCGGTGATGTTCTGGGATTAAAAGCCGTTTTTCACAACCAACACGGTCAAAACCAACATTACTCAATTAATTAAAGAAGAAAATGGGCAATTATTGAACAAGAGCATATTTAGTCTATACAAATCACATCGTAAAAAATTTTATACTACGAAGTTATCTGTAAGCACTCCTATGTGATCGAGTTATTTTGACAATGAAAGATAAGTTTTAGTTTTTACAATATACTAGATTATTTGGCATTATTTCAAATAAAATTGGAATTTCGACAGGTCATCATTAGTAAACCAGTACAAATGCATATAATCATATTATAATGTAGGCGATCCCATTATTTATAATTACCGATGTCGGGTGTATTGCGCTGAAGCATCGGTCATGGTACATTACCATGTCAGAATTAATAGATAATATATATAAATTAATTAATTGGACATCCTAACAACTACTGCATAATGGATATTACGATTATTTATTGGCTTCATTTTTCTACGTGTTTAGTTCACTGGATATTAACCGTGATTTATAATAATTATGTGTTGTATGATTTTAAAGTATGTATATTATTTTTTTAACACCAACATTTGTAATCCGATCGTTATTTTCTATCCGTGAACTTTTGTTTTACAATTCATAATAAATAATAAAAAAAATGTTAACACAGGACTCTATTAACTGGTTTCCAAAATACCATCTCAAAACATTATCTATATCTAGATAACAACTACGGAAGGTTTCGTCTTGAACTGTTCTAAAATAGGAAATAAAATATTTATGAATATTTTGTCCATAAATTATCAAAAAAATTTAAATAAAGGACCATTGCACCGTTTTTATTTTAATTAATTTTGATTTTTAACAATAACTACGAATTAAAAATAACCGGAAAAAGTTTGGGCCTTAAATAAAGTCTGCAGACGAAAACTTAAAGCCTTAAAAATATAGAAATACCGCAGAATCTTAAGAAGTACTAAAAAGAACTAAAAAAAAAAGTAGAAATGGTAAAAGAAGTAAAAAAAGTAAACTAAAATATCTAGGACATATTAGGATCAGTAGGTAGAAGGCGACAAGGTGACACCGTAACTGGATTTGCAGCGGTGGAAATATTTGGTTCACAGCCAAACAAAAAAAAAATTGGGTTTGGGGGTCAGACCCTGTTAACTACCCATATGTTTTTGGGGTCGCTGAATCCGAATTTAGGCTCAGAATAACTTCATCGGGTTAGGGTTCCCCATAACCTAAAATAAACCGCTTTTTCAAACTATAACTATAAACCATATATAACCCCATAAAACCATAACACAATTACCCCATGTCACCTTTAACCCATAACTCTATAATAATATAACCCCATAACCCCTAAACCCCATATTTATTCTAGTTAATTGTTTTTTATTCTAGTCAATCGTTTTTTATTCCAGTCATGTCATAAAAGGTGTTATAAAAAGGGCTATATGATGTACAAAATCCGATCGTGCAACCTTTCCGTGGTTTACAACGAGTAACGCTAATGCCGACAGTTCTATCATTGTTAAATGGTGTTATGGGTTTATAACCTTTAATTCCGCTGCTTTTAAATATTCTGGATATCCGTGACGAAATGGATTAAAACAGAACGCCACAAATAAACAGGTTTCGTTTGATATGTGGTTAAAGGGTTTCCAGGGTTATGGTGTTTCGGGATTATGGGCTTATGGTATCACAGGGTTATGGAGTTTTGGAGTTATAACGTTTTATTTCACTGTCCAAACGTATTGGGAATGTCAGTGACTGTCAGAATGTCAAAATAACTTCATCGGGTTAGGGTTTCCCATAACCTACAAAAAACCGCTTTTTCAAACTATAACTATAAACCATTCATATTAAACCCCTTAACCCCTTAAAACCATAACACAATTACCCCATGTCACCTTTAACCCATAACTTTATAATAATATAACCCCTTTGCCCTTGAATAAAAAAAATTAGTTCATTTCAGGCAATTTGTATTATTGCAAATTTTCACTGACATTCCCAATACGTTTGGACAGTGTAATAAAACGTTATAACCCCAAAACTCCATAACCCTGTGATACCATAAGCCCATAATCCCGAAACACCATAACCCTGAAAACCCCATAACCACATATCAAACGAAACCTGTTTATTTGTGGCGTTCTGTTTTAATCCATTTCGTCACGGATATCCAGAATATTTAAAAGCAGCGGAATTAAAGGTTATAAACCCATAACATCTTTTAACAATGATAGAACTGTCGGCATTAGCGTTACTCGTTGTAAACCACGGAAAGGTTGCACGATCGGATTTTGTACATCATATAGCCCTTTTTATAACACCTTTTATGACATGACTGGAATAAAAAACGATTGACTAGAATAAAAAACAATTAACTAGAATAAATATGGGGTTTAGTGGTTATGGGGTCATATTATAGAGTTATGGGTTAAAGGTGACATGGAGCTATTGTGTTATGGTTTCAAAGGGTTAAGGGGTTTTATATGAATGGTTTATGGTTATATAGTTTAAAAAATCGGTTTTTTTGTGTGGTTTTGTTATCTCGGACCAGTAGTTACCAACAAAAGTGGATCGAAAGAAGAAGTCCGCAAACGACTAGCGATTGCCAGAACGTCTATGGCCATTACCAAAAACACAAAACTTGGGCTGAAACATAGCTTAGTCTTCTCCATTGCAAAACGTGGACTATTCGGACCTTAGACCAACGCAGAATAGAAACTTTCGAAATGTGGTGCTATAGAAAAATGCTGCAAATACCATAGACAGCCCACCGCACAACCGAGTCTATTCTTCAACAACTCGGCTATACCAGACAATAAACCAGCGCTATCTGGGATACCTAGGTCGATGGATAGACCGGACAGAAATCTTGACAGGACAAGGGATGCATGAAGAAATGAGATCTGCCCAAGATAAAGAGCGTTGACGCGAAGTCATTGCGAGCGTAACAAATTGATGTCACCACACACTGTAGAAGGGTTATGAATTGAAGAGAGAGAAATTTAAAAGAACATCTTGGCTTAAAAACCCACGAGAATAGTTTTCAGCTAAGCTATTTAAGACCACAATTACCAAAGTCATGATAACCATGATAATAGTCAACCAATGCAATAAAGAAGTTATTTTAAAAAAATACATTTTTAATGAGTGTATTTTAGAACAATAGAAGGGTTGAATGTCTCATTCGAAAGAATGTTTAAAAAATATCAGTGATCTGGGTGCGACCACGACTAACTTCCCAGTAAAAAAATACCATGTTTTGTTGTTATAATTATTAAAATAATTATAAAAAACGATTTCAAATTGTATACAACAAATTATAATTTTCATTAACAATATTCTGGTTTTTCAGTATTTTGATTCTCCATAAAAAACAGTTTGACCAATTTTGCTGAAAATCTTATCAGCTCTAAGTTGCTTGATTATGTGTCCAATGCAATTGGTCCCACGTCGATACATTTTTTTTGTTCTCGAGATAATCGAGACGAAAAATAATTCCGAAAGTTAACTATTTTTTTCAGGTTTTTGATTCTCCATAAAAACCAGCGTGACCGATTTTACTAAAAACCTAATCAGTGTTAAGTTGCGTAATTGTGCGTCGAATGCAATTGGTCCTACGTCAACATCAATTTTTGTTCTCGAGATAATCGAGACGAAAAATAATTCCGAAAGTTTACCATTTTTTTTAGATTTTTAAATCTCCATAAAAAACTGCTTAACTGATTTTGCTGGAGATCTAATCATTTTTAAATTGCGTAATTATGCATCGAATGCAATTGGTGCCACGTCGATATCGTTTTTTGTTTTCAAAATAATCGACACGAAAAATAATTCCAAAAGTTTACCCTTTTTTTTTTAGTTTTTTATTCTCCATAAAAAATAGCTTGACTGATTTTGCTGAAAATCTTATTAGTTTTTAATTGCGTAATTATGCGTCGAATGCAATAGGTCCACGTCGATATCATTTTTCGTTTTCGAGATAATCAAGACGAAAAATAATTCCAAAAGTTTACCATTTCTTTCAGTTTTTTAATTCTCCATAAAAAACAGCTTGATTAATTCTGCTAAAAATCTGATCAGTTCTAAATTGCGTAAATATGCGTCGAATGCAATTAGGGCCACGTCGATATCATTTTTTGTTCTTAAGATAATCGAGACGAAAAATAAATCCGAACGCACATACGAACATACGCACATACTTACTTATAAACAGACGCCCACTTAAAACTATTGTATTCGACTCTGCAGTGGAGATATGTCAAAATTCGGGATTCGCAAAGTCGGACCCATTGCTATAACTTTTCACTGGAAAGTTAAAAAGCAATGCGCCATTCTTCCTCTCATTTTAGATTCAGACTTTCCAATTTTGTGCTGAGCATGGCCGATATTTTATTGCTAATACCGTCTGTTTGGCTGTTATTAATATCTGTCAAGGTGATCCAATTACGAAAATCGGCTGGAAGAGTTGCATCTCGGATGATAAATCTTTGATAAACAATCGTTTGTTTGAACAGTCAAGTCACAAATCGCAAAAACAAGCTTTCATTATTCAAGTCGTAAACGGGATACATCTCGTCTGAGAAGCGATCATAAATTTTCTTCACGGTGAATATAAACGTGTATTTTTCACAAATGGTCGCGATATGAAATCATTTAACATTGTCTTCCGCTTTTCGTCTGTTAGAGCAAACGTAAACAAAATGCACTCGCCGAATAAATACGTTATAATAAAGAAAAATGATGTAAAAAAGATTCACCTTAAATATAAACAAGAAAATAGTCGAAATATAAACGTGATTAAGGAAATGCACACTTAAGATCTGGAACTACTGGAGTCCTGGATAAGGATTAAAGAGTATTCATGATTTTTTTAAATTTATTATAAAAGTTTTGACACTCTTCTTCTTCTTCTGGGTGCCATGACCGCTTAACGATCGTTGGCGATCATTCTGGCTATCATGTTTGCAATCATTATTTTGTTGGTAGCCGCTCAGAAAAGTTGTATAGTGGTGAGACCAAACCACTGTCTAAGATTTTTAAGCCAGGTTCTTCGTCTGCCGGGGCGACTCTCACTATTAATCTTACCCTGTATTATAAGATGTAGAGTATGATACTTTGCTGGGTGTCTCATAAAATGACCAAAATATTTAAGTTTTCGTTGTTTTACAATACTGACCACTTATGTATCTTTATGCATTCTAAGCACCTTCTCGTTTGTGATCTTTTCCACCCAACTTACTTTTAGCATTTTCCCGTACAACCACATCTCGAAAGGTTGTAGACTTTTGAGTGTGGCTTCTGTTAGTGTTCAGCTCTCGACTCCATAAAACTAACTTTTAGAAATATTCTTGAATTTTAAGGATGTGTATAAAATCAAATTACCTAGTACATCCAATTAATTTTTAAATTTAATCTTTTGGAGGTCGCTCTTACTTCTAGTGCATGAAAGGTCGCACGCAATAAAAAAATAAACTTTTTAAATAAAGAAAAAGGTCTCAGATAACTGTATTAGCAATAATAAACTCATAAAGTAAAAGGAGATTCTAAATAAACCATTTTAGTAAACAAAACAGGACTAAGCATTGTGTCGTAATGTTATTCGCTTTCGTCTTTATTAATAGAACAGTCACGACAAACATGTAATGAATATTCCAAGCAGACATATTTTTTACAATTTATACAAGAAAATCGTGTTGGTCTATTTTTCCTCCTGTCACAAAAGGCTCGCACATTTGGGGTTCAGCACCAAGGCATTCTCTTCGTCTTCTAGATTCCATTCAGAAAAGGGCCATTCGGTCATTCTGTTTATGTCAACCATATTCTTTTAAACTTTTTCTTATCATTTCATAAAGGGAAGTTATTTTTTTAAATTATTGTGATCAATAATCATTTGTTAGTAACAATATTCAATTGTGATAAACAATGCTTGATTATTACTAACAATAATTTTTCACTGTTATAGCGTCTTCAATGCCATTCTCTCAATACTAACACAAGTTTAAAATTTTTCAATTCCTATTTTTGTTTTCTAAAACTATCTTTTTTTATGAAATATTGTTATCAAATTTGTCATACAAATATCCCTAACATGCTGAAAATCTAATCAGTTCTATGTTGCTTAATTATGCGTCAAATGCAATTAGGGCCACGTATTTTTTGTTCTTGAGATAATCGAGACGAAAAATAATTCTGAACGCACATACGAACATACGCACATACGTACATACACACACAGACGTACACTTAAAAACTATTGTATTCGACTCTGAGGACCTTGAAATGTAAAGATATGTCAAAATTTGGTATTTGCAAAATCTGACTCATTACTATAATTTCCCTCTGGAAAGTTAAAATTCAAGTTTTCCCCACTCCAACCGTACGTCATTTTAAATCGGAAAAATGTCCAATTGATTTTATCCAAAAATGATGCAACTTACAATGTCTGTCTGCAATAAATTAAATTGTTATTTATTATACTTTTAACAGAAATAGATTTAAGTCTTATTAACTTTTATTGATCAACTAAAATCAATTTTTTTATTTACACTCGCAAGAACTGAATTGTATTTAAAGAGCTCATTTTGAAGGAAAATTAGGTGTAAATATGAAAGAAAAAAGATGCTGGGGTGTTTGTTAAGTGAATGTAACAATATTTAAGGAGCACTTATGCTGAAAAGTGCTTCGTACAATAATGTCATCTCCTTCAGTAAACTTAATTACCTACCTTAAGATCATCTACCTAAATATATTTAACGCAATATTTAAAATGCTTAAGAGTTCATAAAAATAAAATTTTAATGCAACATAACGAAAATAATATTTTTAACGTTTCTAAAAAATTAACACGCTATTACAATTTTTTTACCTTCTCTTTGAACTTTCAATTTTGCTCGTAGAAATAAAAACGTACATACATACATAAAGTCACGCCTTTTTCCCGAAGGGGTAAGCAGAGACCACTTTATTTCACTTGCTACGGTTTTAGCACACATCTTTCGTTTCTTCTTCTTTGATCAGTGCTCTCATGCATACTCATCGGTTGTTTTTTAAACTAAAATTTATTTTTTTAGAGATAAAGTGTGAAAATTTAACGCACCCTTTCAATAGGAACTTATCTCCACCGCCTGAATCTTCCTGAGTAGAGAACCTATAGTAAGAGTCTGGCACTCTTTGTCCATATATCAGCTATTTTAAGGCGCGAATATTTGAAACCGGTTATTTTTTATGTTTTCATCCACAGCCTATTCATCCTAACTCCAGTTTTCTAGCCCAAATTTTATAAAATAAAAGTTAGTTAAATGAAAAGTTGATATTTATTCTATCGAATGTTAGCATACATATATACATATAGTCACGCCTTTTTCCCGTAGGGGTAGGCAAAGACCACTTACTTTTACTTCCGCTACGGTTTTTACACACATCTTTTGCTTCCTCTACTTTTATTAGTGCTTTTATACATGCTCGTCGGTTGTTGGTACTCTTGACCTGGCCTTTCTTTAAAACAATGTTAATCTGATCAAGATATGTTCGACGAGGTCGACCTCTACCGACTTGCCTATTCATCATACTTGCTTTATATGTTTTTTTCATTAATCCTCATTACGTGTTTAAACTATCCAAGCATTTCTTTATCTATATTTGTAACCACATCTTTTTTCGTACCACATCATTCCCTTATCTTACTATTTCTTACTTTATTCATCAAAGTCACTTCGACTATACTTTTTGAACTACTTACCTCCACAGCATTGATCTTACTTTCATACTTTTTTTACCAAACCGAACATTCACTACCTTACATAAATTTGGGGACCAGCACTCCTCTATGTTTTGCATTCTACACCATTCTGGTTCTTAATTAGATCATCTAGCAGGTCATTTTTAAAAGGCTTACAAGCTTGTGACTAGATAGACTTCATTATTGATTGAAGAAACTTAGTCAATTTAAAAATTTTTTTACCTACCTGCCAATGTGCACTCTTAGCTTTTTTGACCAAAATAGTTGAATGATATTTAGATACGTTGGTCGCCAGAAGGCAGAAAGGAGGAAATGGAGAGAAATGACAGTGGCCAGGCGCAGTAAGCTGACAAAGAACATGATAACGCTCAGAAGGTACCATCCCTTTGGGACTGAAAGAGTATCATTGACTAGCAAAGATGATATCCACAGGCAGCTGACCTTCGCCAAATATTTTACCCTGTATGCAGTTCGACCTTCAGTGCAGGAATACAAAAGGGCTCCGGGCTGCAGTGTCAGGAAGACAAGTCTGACCAGCATGGAGTGCAGAAGTACGTTAGTATTACACAGCCAAACTCATTTTACAAATGACGTATAAGCTACTCATATCTTATTCCTACTTTCACCTTCCTAATGCTGAGCAGTAAAATGTAAAATCAAAACCAACGAGAGAGGAAAAACGTCTTTCCCAGAAAAAAAAAGAGTCAAGACCAGAAGCGAGATTGTGCCGCGATTAAAGAGCCTTTCAAACCTTTCAAATATTAACAAAATCCTACAGGATCTTCGTGTGAAAGCGATCATGATGATACGTTTTGGACAATACAGATAAAGATATTTATTTAAAAATGGTTTGTGTTAGGATAAATAGAGCTTACACGGCTTCGTCGTGACCGTTTAACTTATTTATAGACGGTTGTTTAAAAATTTTAAAAGGGAGTGTGTATGGATTGAAAATGAATGATTTGATCGTCAAATGCCTCCTTTACGTTAATGATTAGGCCATATTAGCATCGTATAAGGGGGTTACAGGCCCGTAAATCCGCTGCAATATTATTTTTTCACCGCATCCTTGGTCTTCCCTGCAGTCGTTTTCCTCCCGGGGTCTCTTCCCATATCTACTTGACGACACGTAAATTTTGTCTCTTAACATGGCCCATCTTAATCTTTAAAATCTTATTATTTTCGCTACATCTGGCTGGTTATATAGTTCTTCCAATTCTGTATTAGTTCTTATTCTGCAATGCTGTGTGTTGCTGTCCTAAACTGGTTCATATATCCATTTAAGAATTATTTTTCCTGCAATTTTTAAAAGGTTTTCGTTTTGTTTTGTCATCGTCCATGTTTCACATGCATATGTTATTATAGGTCTTATCACTAAATGGTAAATTCTCTAAATTTACCACGTCTTTTAGTTCTCTAAAGAGTACTCCGCTAGTGGTCTCTCTACTGGCAAATTATGCCCGAGCTCAGCCGTAGAGGGTAGAAGAAAAAAATATATAAAAGTGAACCGCGCCACCGACTTAGACGGTACAAGCCAGAAACCCCTAGGTCTAGTAGGCACTAGCAGAGCCACACGATAAACAACAACAATTATGGTGAACTAGATAAATAAAACCATATCTACAATTACTGCAATATATTAATTAAGTAAAAATGATGTTCTGATTTTTTTACAACAAATTCTGTATTTTTGTAAAGTGGATTAAACGAATTTAATACACTTTTCTTAAAATAATATTTAAATTAATTATAACAATCTTTCAGACAATAATAAAAACCTAATGAGGTACAAAAGAGAATTAAAAACAACAAAAAAAAAGAAATGTTCACAATATTTAAAATTTCAAAAATAATTGGTTTTATATAGAATTCCTGATAGCAAAAGATTAACACAACAAAAAAAATACAAAATAAATGGACTTGCAACAAAAATAATAAATTGAAACCCTCACAATAACCACATAAATTATGTTCAGTAATGTATAAATTCGGATTCAACTTGGAGCAGGTACAAATTTAATGAAAAATAATTTGTTACTTTTAAACTATTGACAACACTTAGATCAAGCACAAAATAACTGATAAGTTAATAAAATTAAACTCAATACTATGTAACCAATTAAAAACTTCATTAAGACGCCACTGTTACATCGATGATCCAAGAACAGAAACACCAAGTAGTATTTTTAAAGATTTACACTGTTAAAACACTCGAGCTAATTTCAAAAATAATTCTTTTTACGATGGCTGTCCTTCAAAATAGCAATATTGTAGGATATTTACAAATAAGTATGAATAAATGTTTTTACTTGGACACAAAGAACTCTTGAGAATATTATTTTAAACAAAGTTCAGACTCAGCATATTATCCAATGCAATAAATAGTTTTCAACAGTGTACCATATTAATAAATTAAAACAAAACTTAATCGCGGTGTCAAAAACAAATCACGTCGTTTAAATATTCTAAAATAAATCACTTGTAACCTTTGGGTATACGAATCCTGTGGCCTACTCCTGGCGGGATACATCTTTCAATTTCATTATTTTTTGCAGCGCAAAACAGCATCGACTTGTACCTTGCATTCTGTTGTTAATTTATTGGGTTATATTATTTTCAGAGGTGATCGTAGCTCCCAAATATTTAAACTGATGAACTCTTTCGAAATTGTAATGATCCATTGTCACGTTCTGTCCCATTCTATCTTGCCGTTCTGCTCTTGTTGTAGCGACATAATTTGTTTTATCTTCGTTGATTTGAAATCCGACTTCTTTTGCAGCCTTTTCCAGTTTTATGAACTGTTCCTTGACACTGACAGTTGTATTTTGCACTACATCTATATAATCAGCGAAAGCCAGTATAATACGAGGACTCTGATTTCTAAAGAGAAGCGTTTTTGTCCTTGCCTTTCACACAATGCTCTCCAAAACGATGTTAAAGAGAAGTGGAGATAACGCATCTTCCTGTTACAGGCGTTGGTTAATATTCTATCAAAAACATAATTGTGAAATGAGATCCAAGTTCAATATTATAATATATGCCTTGGTTGTTGACTTCAACGACAAAAGAAAAGCCAATTGGGTGGAGAGAAAAATACTCACATACTGGTCCGATATACCAGAGTTGACTCACTCGAAGGCGTTTCTACCTAAACCCCCGATAAACACAACTAAGCAGATCCTAGAATGGAGCAGAAATAACCTGCTAATTCTAACGGGAATGCTTACAGGACACTGTCGTCTAAGATACCACCTAGGAAGGATAGGTCTGAACCAACAAACGGTTTTGCTGCGTGGGAGACGAAACTGCTAAACATATACTATGTTCATGCCCCTGGCCTGGGAAGAGTAAGTTTCAACATATTTTGTTACACCAACCTAAAACCTACCAATTTCCAAAAAAATTCACCCTATACAACCGTAAACTTCGTGAGAAGGGCTGGATTGTGAGGTGAACTGTTACCTCTATGGGTGAGCCAGTGGAGGGGCGACATACGCCCCATTTACATGATACCTAACTTATCTAACTCAACCGAACTGCAAGTAGCTGATTAAAGAAGAAAGAGTGAAACAATTAAATAAGTTTGTATACGTAGTTCAAAGTTTACGAAAGACGAAAAGTATGACTGTTATATTAAGCAAATGGTGTTACAAATGGGGTCCTGTACAACTTTGCGGTTCCCTTCGGGAAATAGGCGTGACTATATGTATGTATGCTATAAGTGAAAAAAAAAAGTTGATGAATACTTTGAACATCCTACAGGAACATCCAGTAAAACAAAAAATACAACAAAATTCCCGTAACAATACGGTAATTACTATATAGCCAATTAAAATTTTTCAATAATGGTTTATTATTTAAAGAAGATAATTAACCAACCCTTAGTTTTCTGTTTCATGTATTTTTGTACCCAACGAAACGGTATACGAATTAATAAATACTAATTAGATGATTTAAACGAACAATTTAAAAGGCAGCTACTTGGTGTAAAAAAAACGTAAACCAAATAAACAAGGCAAATAACTTTTTGTTTAATTACATAGTACGGTCACATAAAAAAGTTCTGATTCAATTAAACGAGGAGATGTTGATTAAAGCCATTAAAATAAAAAAGAAATAATAAAAAAACTGTAGGAATTTAAGCTTTACAAGAGTAAAATAAGAAATAAGTCTCGGTGGTTTTAACGTAAAAATATTTAAAATTTTTAATAGTTTATATTTAAATAACTGTTTTGTCATCAATCTAATCTGTAGCATGAAAACACATGACAGTTTTTTTCCACGAATACCATTTTCCTGATAAAATTTCACTTTACAGTTAACTACTTGTTTTCCACGAATGATAAATCAATTAGGTTTTAGAGAAAGTAAGTATATTTCAGAGAATACATTTATACTACTTCGTTTAATGATTATTTTAATATTAATTTAACGTTGACAATTTATTTATTTTATTTATGTCATACTAGTTCATTATTGTGTTTTTATTACTTAGTTACCAACTATCTAATGTCGTACTTTATGGCCCGTGCGGGCCTAAAGAGAAATACTTTTTTGGTTAACTTATTTAATAACCTTTTTAATGAAATTACAAACAGAATATAGTAATATATGTAAATATTCAATGAATATTATTTTGACGAATTAACATATAATTGGCAGTTCTGAAATGATCCGGTGATAGTTAAGTTGCCTGCAGCAAACGATTCATGTTTCATAGTTTGAGTTTCAAATTTCTGCACCGAAACGCCAGACCCGGAAGAAGAAGAAGAAGAAGAGTTGCTGACGTTCGACGCATACAATGACCTGTATATTTCTCAGGATCACTCAAACCCAGATATTCCGCTATAATGGACGAGATTTTTCCAAACGTGTTTTTTCCTACTGGCTGTACAGTACATCGACCTTGTCTATAGGTCAGAAAAAGCCTTTTTTCTGAGCAACCACGTGGCCGTAGTGACATATAATCTCTTATTAGCTTTAAACTGTTCATTTCACCCTCATCTATAATGGTAAAAATGCGTTTTTTGTCGGTCTTTGTCTCTGGTACATTTACCACAAAAACAGATTTTCTATCTTCTACATGAGTAACTAACATGTTCACAAGTTCTTGCCGTCGACATCCACCAAATATTCCAAATAATTATGCAACTTTGTTTATTAAAAACGTCTCGTTCGGTGCCTTATGAATAAATTTTAAAACATTTTCTCTAGACAGAATTTTAGACTTCTTTGGTTTATAGCCTTTTGAAGTTTGCTTCAAATATTCCATTTACTTATAGTAATTAGCAATGTTAATATTTTTATTTACTATTAAAGTCTTCTTTACCATGGAATATTTGAACCACAAGGAACTCTGAGAAAATGTTTTGGCGAGATCGCCGAAGTATCCAAGCAACACTGTTTCATTAACATCTTTTACGTAGTTTTCTTGCATCCAATTTAATAATTTTTCGTATTCCATGTTGTAAGCTTCTTTAGACTTTTTTGGCAACAGATTTTCAGTTGCTTTCTTTGCTTTTTCAATAATTTCGTCAGGAATTCCAAAATCTTCGTACATGTTGACTTCTAACTTTGACACATAAAAATTATTGTGATTTTATGACATTTACGTTTGTCAACATTCACCTAGCAACGATGGTGTCTACTATGATAAAATGGCAATGTTATTAATTCAAACCGGATTTTTTTAAATACTGATTTGTATTGAGATTGGATTGCAATAACGAACTAGTATGACATAAAGTTATGTATGTACCGCGGGCATAAACAGATGTGTATACCCTCGGACGACTTACAAACCCTCAGGCCAGAGGCCCTCGGGTTTGTAAAACGTCGCCCTCAGGGCATAAACATCTATTTATACCCTTGGTACATAAATAACTATTATAACCCTTTTTTAATACGCTTATATTAGTTTTACCTGTATGTTACTCTTTGGCCTCGATTTTGCCCTACTTTAGGCGATCTGATTTAATTTAAACTTTGCACACTTGTCAAAGTCCAACGACAATGCAATAATTCAAATAAAATATCCGAATATCCTGATTACTTTCGTCAGGATTAATAAATTTCTTCAGGTATCCTTTGCATGAGGGTAAGAGAGATAGAATTAGTGCATGAAGTAAGCATGCGCGCAGAACAAATAAAAAACAGTTCATCGCATCGGTGGTTCAGTGGTGGAATGCTCGCCTGTCACGCAAGCAGCCTGGGTTCGATTCCCGGCCGATGCATTCTTTTTGTGCTTTTAACATTTAATACATAATTTTTTTAGTAAGTAAAACATATCGAATTAAAAAGCGAAAAATAAATTATAGTTTAAAAAAACTAAAAAATACGCTTTTAGAGTTAATTAAACTAAATAGTAAAGAATAATTCTTAACATAGGAATAAAAATATTATTTATAACCTTTTTTTAATCACGATGACAAGTAATGAACAATTTTTTTGGTGCTACTATTTTTATTGCGTGTTTGTAGTTGGGACAGCAAACTTTAGACTATATTTTCTACTTTTTAAATGCATAATTTATAAAATAATTGGCAAGTCTCAAGTGTTGCTACAGCAAAGCGATGTTTGATGTGTGTGCAAATCACATGCAGTAGAAGTAAAACTTCAAAAAACAGAGCAAAAACGGCAACATTTATTGTAAAAATAGTTGAATTTTATTCATTAATCTGTTAATAAAAACTATCTCATTGAAAAATAGGTCAGCTTGACGTGCTCTAACACGAAAAATTAATAAACGAACAACAGAGGTAATGTTAAGTTAAGTTTTATTAATTGTACTTTTAATAAATAAATAAATGTTTCATTGTGTTGAGTTATACGTTTTTTTTTCCAAAAATTTTTCCGCCGAATATCCCTCGGACATTGACAAAGGCCTCATAATTTTATGACAAATTTCTCAAGCTCGTTGCGTGGTAACAGCTCTCAGCCATCGGCTTTGGGCTATTATTAAGGAACAAGCTTTTGATTATCATAAAATTATCTTGTCTATTATCAATGTCCTAAGGATATTACTACTGAAAATTCATTTACTCGCGGAAAAAAATTATTTAAAAAAATTTTTTCAAAATAGTGAATTTGAGATTTTTCTTTTGTATTTTGCAACTTTTAGTACTTTGATTCGCAAACCTCCATCGCCAATACAACAGCCTCTATTTTCAGATATGGTCACAAATAAGTAAAAACGATTGGAACATAATGGGAGGGCACTTTGTCACGTGCCTATTTTTTTCCTTCTACAAGTTCCATTATTAATTGTCTCTGATGAGTTTCGTATTCCTTGTTGCATACCGTGCTGTGTGGTAACTCAAATATATCATTCGTTGTAAATAATGTTGCATACCTTGTAGGGGTAGGATTCGATTGTTTGGTTTGCAATTTCTGTGTGAATGGGACTGGATATCCACACGGATGAGGCGATTGTGGAGCACGGACTTGAGAAGATTGTGGGTTGACGTTTATTCCGTGTCATTTCTTGATTTCCGGGCTAGGAGAGTCAGTCGTGTGTTGAGAGTCTTCGAAGTGAGGTGTTGGTGAAAGTCGTTGGGGACGGTGTGTTATTAGCACGTGTGCAGAACTTCTATGGGATTTCTTTCATATCTGGCTGTATTTGGGCCATCTTAATTGGATTTTGAAGAAAAACCACTTAATTTTTAACTTGACCATTCTATCTTACCTACGTTGTTGATATTTTGGATTTCTGGTGTCAAGTTAAATATCCGCAAGCATGATCTATTTGAGGGAAGCCATTGTTAATTAGCCGGTGCCGCCCCATAATCTAACCAGCCCCAGGAGTAGGCCCCAGGAGTAGGCCACAGGAGTACATGTGAATTCGTATACCCAAAGGTTATCAGTGTTTTATTTTTAAATATATAACGCCGTGTCTCATTTCGACACCACGAGTAAGTTTTGTTTTAGTTTATAAATATAGTACTTTGTGAATTCGTATACCCAAAGGTTATAAGAGATTTATTTTTAAATATATAACGCAGTGACTCATTCTGACACCACGATTACGTTCTGTTCTAGTTTATTAATATAGTACATTGTTGGAAACTATTTATTACATTAGATAATATGCCAAAACTAAACTTGGATTAAAAAAACCTTCTCAATAATTCTTTATGTCCAAATAAAAATATATTTTCTTCCTACTTATTTGTAAATATCCTAAAATCTTGATATTTTAAAGGACAACCATTGTAAAAATATTTTTAAATAAACTCGATTGTTTTGGCAGCGAAAATCTTTATGTAAACGGTTAACTAGTGAATTATCAGCCTTTATTGAAATGTTTGAATTAGTGTTATTAATGAGTTAATTTATATATGTTTTACCTTTTTTTTCTTTGCCTTTATGTAAATGTCTGAATTAGTGTTATTAATGAGTTAATTTATATATGTCTTACTTTTTTTTCTGTAACTTGGTAAAGTCTGTTACTCTTACTTCTGTTCTGGTTATTTTATAAAGTTGTAAATTTTAAATTTTTGGTTTGTTTTAGCAAGAAAATTTTACCATAGCTGTTAATTTTGACTATATTTGTTATGATGTTGCTATTGAGCTGTGTACCTTAATTATTTATTGTGTGAATAAAGTATCCAACATATTTTTGCTATTTTATTTTTATTTATTTTATTTATTTATTTTATTTTATTTATTTGGTTCACCATAATCATAGTTGTTTATCTTGTGGCTCTGCTAGTGCCTATAAGATCTAGGGGTTTCCTGCTTATACCGTCTAAGTCGGTGGCGCGGCTCACTTTTATATTTTTTTTCTTCTACCCTCTACGGCTGAGCTCGGGCATAATTTGCCAGTAGAGAAACCGCTAGCAGAGTACTCTTTAGAGAACGAAAAAGAGGTGGCAACGTGGGAAACATGTTATTTGTAACGCCAAGTGGTAAATTATGATTACTATTATTTTTAATGATTGAAGTTTAAAAATTTTAGTACTATAAATGTATAGCCATTCTTTACCATTAACCACAAACTTCTTTATTTACGTAATAAAGACAAAAGCAATCTTTATGAGTAGTTATCAAATTTTATCAATTTAAATAGACCAGTCATTGCTCTACAGATATTTCCATGGCAGATGCTCCAGAGAAGTAAAACTCTCGTACCACCATTGGCCACATTCGGCCGAAGAACTCGGCACGCTGATCAGTCTCACCCATTTACTCTTAAGATTGACACTACAAGGACCAATCTTCATCAAGAATCCTTCTTTTACAGGGCTGCTACGGAATGGAATAAGCTTCCAAAATCAGTTTTTCCAGAGAACTATGACCTGCAACTTTATAAAAAGCGTGTCCACTATCATTTTCTTTCTATAATCCCTTCCCCTTCTAATAGTCGCAGTGCGGGCCGTCCGCGGCTCACACGATAGGTCTACCCTTTTTGCGACTATTTTCTTAAAAAAAAAAAAAACTAAAAAGAAAAATAATTTGTATATTTGTGTAATCAATCTGTAGCGACCATACAGACATCTTTTGCACAGACGACGAAACTTTTCCATTTTTGAATCCCCAAAATTCCGAAAAATAATTTCACTGAAGACTTTTTTAATATCAAGTCTTGCCTTCACAAGAAAGCACGTATACTACCCTAATTTCTGTTTTCTGGGCACCAGGGGGTAAAGAAAAACGAAAAAGCCGACACCCTTGCAAAACAGGGGGCCGAATCAGCGCTTACTGGACCAGAACCGGTTTTTGGAGTCACTACAAGTGCCGCCAAAACAATTATTTCGGACTGGGCGGAAAGGAAAATACTCACGTACTGGTCCGATATAACAGGGTTAACTCACTCGAAGGCGTTTCTACCTAAACCCTCAAGAAACACAACTAAGCAGATCCTAGAATGGAGCAGGAACAACCTGCGAATTTGAACGGGACTGCTTACAGAACACTGTCGTCTAAGATACCACCTTGGAAGGATAGGTCTAAATCAACGAACGGACTGTCGGTTTTGCTGCTTGGGAGACGAAACTGTTGAACATATACTATGTTCATGCCCCGGCCTGGGCAAAATAAGGTTTAACATATTTGGATACACCAACCTAGAACCTACTGATTTTAAAAAAATCTCACCCTATACAACCATGAACTTCGTGAGAAGGGCTGGATTGTGCGGTGAACTGTAACCTCTAGGGGTAAGCCACAATAGACCTACTAATGGTCGCGACCACGCCCCACTCATATGATACCTAACCTAACCTAACCTCTGTTCCATTTCAATAACGCACGTATACGAGCCAAATCTTGATGACAAGAAGCTCCTTTCCTTTTCATCTACTCACGTACACTCGCAGTACCGATGTAAATATTTATGATTCTAAATTCCTTTTTACCAATTAACGCATCCTCTACGAAACGTCATAAAACTAACGACCTGGGGAATAAAGATAAAAAGAACGGACAGATGTATACCGAGAGAGTCTCTCAACGAACTCCGACACTATCGCGTATCGTCTTCCTTGCCAAGTTTTTCTTTCGTTTCGGTAAATAAACGTAGTTAAGAGTAATTCGAATTGTTTATCATTTTCCTAACACGCATTACACATATATCCCAAAAAATCAATTAATTTAATTCTTTTTTTATGCCAAAAAAGTTTTCTTTTTTCCAGAACCACAAAAATTTTCGGATGTCTTAAGAGCGTACGATAATGGTCCTCTTATTTGTACAACTTTACCCTTTTGATGCGAGTTCATGAGGCTTAATCTCTTTGTCGCAGGCTTACAAAAAAAATAATTCCATTGTATTCACGCTGATTGTTCTGTTTTTACTTTGCAGGAGCGTCAGCAGTTGAAATATGGTGGCCGTTCTGTTTTACAAATGCATTTGAGCCGAACTTTTTCGCCTAATCTGATAAAGGATCCCCGCGCTTCGCAGCACTTTGAATTAATTCTTTGTGTAACAAATTAGAAGGGGTTTTTATATTTATTTTTCGACAAAGGCACTTTTCTTATCTTTCCACGAAAGCATTTACATTCGCCACCGCCGGCAACCTGCTGCGGAAAAGGTGGAGCTGCGACTGGATAAAACTTTTCACCGTTATATATTCCATTGATGAATTGGGAAAAAAATAAAGCGAGCCATGAAAGTTATTACTTAAAAAAATCCGAATGACGATTTCTCTGCGTTTTCTTTGTCGTTCCGTAAACAAGCATCAAAAGCGATTTAAAATTTGAATTCAATATTCGCGAGGAGCGCATTACAGGCGACATGAAAATTCAATGAATTCGAGTCCCGAAACATGACTGGAATCGTTGATGATAATTTACATTTAGTATACGGACCAGGTGCCACTGTTCGAACACACCCCGTAGGATTAACTTCATCACAAAAGGGAGAAACGAACAAAAAGGGGCTTAATATAAAGACTGTATCTTTTGCAAGTCTCGCGGGATATAGTCGTGTTTGTGTACGGGACCCTAAAATATTTTAGAAATTATCGGTACAAATTTAATAAATAAGTTTAATATGTTTACGGTATTATCAAGCAGCAAAATTTATAGTTATCATTATCGAAATCACTGTCGTCGCTAGCCTCATTTGGATTGTAAATGATAACAGGATTAACTGCTTCGATGCGGTTTTCACGAACCCACCATTTTTTTTTTAATTACTGAAAATAGTCGCAAAAAGGCCACGGACGGCCAACACTGCGACTATTAGAACGGAAGGAGTTATAAAAAAAGATGATTGTGGACCCGCTTTTTGAAAAGTTGCAGGTCATAGTTATCTGGAAAAACTAATTTTGAAAGCTTGTTCCATTCTGTAACAGCCCTGTAAAAAAAGAATTCTTGATGAAGATTGGTCCTTGTAGTGTCAATCTTGAGAGTAAATGGGTGAGACTGATCAGCGTGCCGAGTTCGTCGGCCGAATGTGGCCAGTGGTCGTATAAGAGTTTTTAGTAATGGTCAAGACATATTATTAGAGACCGTGACTCCCAAAATCGAGATGGAGGGACTTGGTTCAAGGGTATTTCCGGACATTGTGATGGAATGATTCGAGGAATTTACTTTCTTGGAAAACGTGACGCTTTATGTATTCTGGGCGTTGAACTGAACAAGATTGTTGGTTCCCCACTCGACGATTGCTTTAAGATCTCTATTGATGGAATCAACCTGTTCCTGCCTGAGTCTATTTGTATCATTCACCGAAAGTAATCAAAAAGATGTGAAAATTGATACAAGTGTGCTATCGTCTGCGAAACTGTAAATGGGGTTCGTGGTGGTTTTCAAAAGGTCGTTGATGTGTAAAAGAAATAAGGTGGGGGACAGGATGGAACCCTGGGGGACCCCGGCATTGGTTTTAAACACATCAGAAGAAATACCATCAACTGCCACATGTAATGAGCGATCTTGCATGAAGCTCAAGAGCCATTGGCGCAGTTTGGTTGGGAGACCATAGGCAGATAATTTACTTAACAATGCCTGGTGCCAAACGCGGTCAAAGGCTTTAGATATATCCAAGGCTATTGCACGGGATTCACCAAACTTCTCAATAGTGTTTGTCCAGAGCTGAGTGACATAAGACAGCAAATCTCCAGTAGACCTAAATTGTCAAAGTTGTCCTCTATTAAATTGTTTACATTTTGTGACACATTTTTTCCAAATTTCAGAAGTGGCAGTATTAAGTGCTCGTTGCCAGGTTTTAAAACAGCTTTATCACTGTAAGCATTAGATTATCATTATAAGTTTGTATAGCTTTATGAACAGCCAGAAAGTGTCAAAAAAGGCACGTCTGGCTATGGTGTCTTGGTTCCTACACTTATGTATGGTTGTGAATGTTGAGGTTGGCAGAAGTAGCATAAAAAAAGGATTCATGCTACGGAAATGAGTAATCTGAGAAGTATAGCCGGAGTGAATCGGTTGGATAAAGTAAAAAATAGTGAGATAAGAAAAAGCTAAGGTGTAAAAGAAGATGTGGTTACAAAGATAGATAAAGAAATGCTTAGATGGTTTGGAGACGTAGAAAGGATGAAAGAAGGAAGATTGACGAAACAAATTTATTGGGCGAGTGCGAATGGACAAGTCGGTAGATGTCGACCTCGGCGAACATATCTCGATCAGATAAACATTGTTTTAAAGAAAGGCCAGGTCAAGAGTACCAACAACCGACGAGCATGCATGAGAGCACTGATGAAAGTAGAGGAAGCAAAATATGTGTATAAGAACCGTAGCAAGTGCAAGGACCTACTCCTACAGAAAAAAGACGTGACTATATGTATGTATGTAGTTTTGCATACATCCCAAATATACTCAATGGAATTAAATTGGAAATGATAAGCCGGAAGTCTTAGCACGCGATGTCCATAACTAAGTTAATCTACTTTGAAAATGTTTTCTCTTTCGTGCCTTTTAGCTATCGATAATAATTCCGGCTTTAGGCAATATTGTAAAAATAAAATATTTTCGTACGTTAACCATTTTTTTATTTTATGTACCGTCCATGAGTTTGTTGGTTGCTTATTTAAAATTTCCGAATGGTACGGAGCATTATCTAATACAATGACGGATGGTTCATGTAACGATGGTAATAGTTTCTCTTTTAACCATTTCACAATTATCTCTGTATCCATGTCATAATAATATTAGGGGAATTTACTTTTGTACTTTTTAAATGTACAGTTGAATACTGGTTATCGATTTTCTAACGATACTTCAAAACCGCCGTATATTCGTGAAATATGCTTTAGTTCGTTTTACTGTCTTTAAAATTTGAAGGTCGATTTGCAGAGAATACTTTAGTAAGGGCTCGAGAATATTAAACGAGGTATGAAGCAAACAAGCAATTTATGGATTATACCAGTAAATTTGGGGTTAAAAGGGGAGTTGTTAAAGTATATGTTGCCTCTCCTAAGCTAATTGGGATCAAGAGATTATTTCGAATTATACCCTAATTATTTATTTTTATATTATTTTGTTTATAATTATTGACGTTTGTGAAGAATTACGGTTGCCGGGCGATAACTGGGATTAAAAGCCATTTTGCAAGCTAAATAAAAATTATTGATGAAGCCTTTGTTATCTAGGTCAGTGTTAATTAATATCTAGTAATAAGTTTGGATAATTGTACAGGGTATCCAATGTAAATATTTACATATTGGGTGAGTCATTTATTATTTTTTTTCCTCTGGTATTTTGTATATTCACCTCAAAACTTTTATTAAGTAAGAAGGGATTATTCTTCTTCCTCTTATTATTCTTTGGGTGCCCTGTCCTCCTTGGACTTTGGCAATCATCAGCGCTATCTGAACCTTGTGTACAGCTCAGCGAAACAATGTGGTAGTGCTCACTCCATAACATTGTCTTGAGTTTTTTAGCCAGAATATCTTTCTTCTACCCGGGCCTCTTCGACCTTTAATCTTCCCTTCTATAATAAGCTTTAAAAGTCGATACTTGTCATTTCTTAAGATGTGACCAAAATACTCCAGTTTGCGCTTTTTTAGTGTAAACAGAACTTGCAGCTACTTGTCGAGGCGTTGAAGTACCTCGGTGTTACGCACTCTTTCTACCCAGGAGATTCTTAATAGCCTTCTGTACGTCCAAATTTCAAAGGACTCCAATTTTTTGCACATCGCATCTGTCAAAGTCCAAGATTCCATTCCATTAAACAGTATGCTGAACACGTAACGGCGAAGCACTCGGACGCGCAGATGCAAGCTTAAATTTCTGCTGCAAAGTACCTTACGCATCTTCAGGAACAAAGCACGAGCTTGTTCTATTCTGGCACGAATCTCCTGCATGCCGTCCCACTTCTCATTTAGTTGACACCCAAGATAATTAAAAGTTTTTACAAGCTCAATTCGTTGACCATTAATTGTCAGGTGGCCGTCCACGTTGTTCGATTTGCTAACTGCTAGGCACTTTATCTTTCTCACGTTCAGGCCAAGTCCGGCCTCTGAGCTTGCAGCCGTCACGCGGCTTACCAGTTCCTGCAGTCCTTTCAGTGATTCGGCAACAAGAACCGTGTCATCCGCATACCTTAGATTGTTGATATTAATCTCACTGACAGATATCCCCTCGTCACATTCATCCAACGACTCTTGAAATTATGGAAAATTTATTAAATTAGTGGTTAAGAAAATAGAGTTAGCACTTGGTAATAATTTTTTATTATTGTACTTCCAAATATTTTTGGTTAGCCTCTATCGGTTTTAAGAAAAGAGCAACCAGGCTTCTGGAAAAGAAAGATCAAATTTAAGCGTCCAAATTAGTTTATCTTTTTTGTAAGGATATAATATAATACGAACTACTCAGATGACCCGATGAGCTACTTAAACCGAAAGTTTTCAAAATAATTTATGGTAGCAATAGCTCACTTTGTTAGGATCATTTATAAAAAATAGCAATGATAAAAATTAATGCGACGAAGGGTCGACTTAGTGAAACATGACAAATATATACTTGCGTGAGTTAGTCGTCACACCAGGCCAAATTTAATTTAGTTGACAAAAGCGACATACTGGAAATCGACCCAGATCTTGGCATGTACATAAATTGCAAAGTTCCAGCAACTGATTACATTGCCCTACTCAAAAAACAGTTGTATACTGCATGGCAACAAAAATATGATCGAAGATTTAGTGGAAGATATACAACCAAAAGTTCGTAAGAAACCATGGTTCCAGACTAAAAATAATCGTTACTTTATTCGACTAATATGTAGAATGCGTACTAATCATGCACTTGCATTTGTGATGAAACTGCCGATCTACAGCACGTTATTCTAGAGTGCAGTTTGAATAAATTAGAAGCTGATAAGTTGTATCAAAAATTTATGTAACAAAATATTAAATTTCCCATAAATATCAAACATCTACTGACACTAGAGGATAATAGTATTTGTAATATTTTATACCACTTTGTAAAAACGTCTAACATATCTATGTAAGTAGCGGTGCTAACCAATACCATATCATTTTAAGCCTAAAACGAAAAAAAAAGACAGGACATATAACCAAAATAAGATGAAACAATGAAATATATAGTATACATACATAAAGTCACGCCTTTTTTTCCATAGGGGTAGACAGAGACACTTCCTTTCACTTGCTACGGTACTTACATACATTTTTTGCCTCCTCTACTTTCATCAGTGCTCTCATACATGCTCGTCGGTTGTTGGTACTCTTGACCTGGTCTTTCTTCAAAACAATGTTGATCTGATCGAGATATGTGACCTGCCTTATATAATATATATATATATATATATATATATATATATATATATATATATATACAAAATACAATAATATTCGGGCATATACTAACCCCAAAACTAATACTAGTGGCCGTGGTGTAGTTGCTAGCGCGCCAGCCTCTGCACCAAGAGACCCGGGTTCGATTCCCAGGTCAAACCAACGAATTATAAATTATAAGCGACCGCTACCGTTTGGAAGGCAATGGTAAACCACCGAATGTATTCTGCCTAGTAAGGCCTCTCTAAACTAGCCGTTCGAAACCGGCTTTAAACTGTAGGTCCCTTCTATTCATGCAACACTGATTGAGCGTGCACATGAATAGTTGCAGAGAGGTCGCCGACGCCCCCCAGGGGGTATGGCACAACAAGAAGAAAACTAATACTAATGTTATGAATAACATTGTAATTGATAAAACTACTCATGAACTACGACTGGCCTGTTGGCTCTGCCAGTGCCAATAAATTAGGAGAAAAAAAACATTATTGATACAACATTTATTTGAAGATTTGAGACAGACTGTATATAATAATCGTATAAGTACACGGTTGTTTGAGTTATTTGATTAAACTTATCAGTACTTTTAAGCTTCTATCTCTCACGCCAACCTTCGTTGTCAAATATTTATGCTCCAACAAAAAAGAAATAGCATGTTCATAAATAATGCATACACACTGCGTCTCAGTAAAAATAAAACACATTTTTTGTGTCAGTTTAATAAATCAAAAATGCGTTATCACCACCTACTTTCGTTTAATCATTAAAGTTAAAGCTGTCATTTTTATTGCGAATCTTTCCACCAGCAGATTTTGAATGGAATCACGGAACCTTGGCTAATAGCATTTTTCGAAACGTTACGATATCAAATAAACAGGCAACAGGCATAAAAACTTTCGCATACAGGAAGATACAATAGATCATTTAAATAACAAAAAGGATTTATTTTTTTAGAAATAACTCGGTAATTTCGGTGCATAGTCGAATGTAGAAACTGCTTGAACTGACATGCGCATTGGGTATCTTATCAGCTGTCGCAGATACTTCCTTTTGTTGGTAAATGAGTAGTTGCGTTGTATGATTTAAAAGAATACTGTACCAGAGCTGCGGATTGAAACACGCCTAATGACTTTTATTCTTGAAGGAGTTAAGAAGGAAAATCTTTTTAATAATATGGTGCAAAATAATACATTTCCTACAGCTGTCGCTGCTTTCTCTCTATCAACCAAACTCTCTTCATTCATCCTTGATGTTCCTTTCTTTATCTTCCAGTCCCCTTTTTTTTCATAGCTTTTTCCACTTTGTCTCTTCACGACCGTCTTGGCGTTCCTATCTTTCTACGACCTTCACCGGCACTGCAAAAGCTACAAAACAAAAAAAAAGCGCTAGACAAGGCAGATAACAAATGAACTGCTTAAATACGGCGGACAGAAACTCACTCAGGAATCGACAACTCTAATCAGAAAGATTCTCTATCACCACAAAATTCCAGATAAATGGCAAATCAGCACAACTATTATGTTCAAAAAGGGGGATAAGAAAATATCTTCGAACTACAGAGGAATAAACCTCTTAAGCAATGCATTGAAATTGAAAACAAAAGTAATAACGAGCCTCATCTCGCTGGCAGATGAACAACAGAGATTTAGGTCGGAAAGGTTTTGCACGGACGCCGTTTTTGTCACGACACAAGTAACAAAGCCTTCGACCGCATCCAACTAAAAGATGTTCCGCATCTTTTTTACAGCAGACAAATCTCACACAACCTGATAAAGACTATAAAGAACATACATGCAGCAAACCAAATACAGGCAAAGTTAGACGGAGAACTCACCAAACCAATACCGGTTGGTAGCGGTATTCGCCAAGAGGATTCATTAAGCCCACTTCTCTTTAACATCATCATGAACGAGATTATACAGAAGGTTCGCTTATTGAAAGGATGTAAAATGGGAGATAAAGAGGTAAGAATTTAGTGCTATGCCGTCGACGCCGTGCTAACAGCAGAGAACGAAGACGACTTACAGTGAATCCTAAACTTATTTAACCGTACAGCTAAATCTCTTAACATGATAATATCTCCTTTAAAAACAAAATGTATGACAAAATCAAAAACACCATTGAGATGTACTGGAGGTAGATGGAGAATTTATTCAGCGGGAAATAAATTTTTTAAGTATGTTAATATTATTTAACCATAGATTTGGGCCTAACAAAAGCCAATGGGCACCTTGACTTTTTTTTAGAATTTTTTTTGCCATATTTTGGGTTGTTTTGTGTCTTCTGGGTCCAGTTCTTTTGTTATTAAAATTCAATCATTATTGACAATATCAGTGGTCTGTATGCGACCCGAGAGGTTCACACGACTAACTTCCCAGTGGAAAGAATATTATAATAAATATTAAAATTATTATAAAAACGATATCAAATTTTTATAACAAATTATAATTGTCATTAACAATATTCTATTTATGTCAACCCGATTCTTTTAAACTTTTTCTTATCATTTGTTAGTAATAATAATCAATTGTTATAAACAATGCTTGATTATAACTAACAATAATTTTTCACTGTTATAGCGTCTTTAATGCTATTCTCTCAATACTGACACAAGTTTAAAAATCTCCAATTCCTATTTTTGTTTTTTAAAACTATATCTATTTATGAAATATTGTCATCATATTTTTCAAACAAATATTCCTTACATGCAATAATTATATTATTCAAAAAAATCTTAAAATTCTGTATAAAAATAGTATAATTTATAAATTGTAAAATTCAGGTAGTTTTCCATTTTTTTCAGTTTTTTGATTCCCTATAAAAAACAGCTAGACCGATTTTGTTAAAAATCTAATCAGTTTTAAGTTGCGTAATTATGCGTCGTATGCAATTAGTCCCACGTTAATATCATGTTTTGTTCTCGCGATAATCGAGACGAAAAATAATTCATGATTTATTTTTTCAGCTTTTTGATTCTCCATAAAAAACAGCTTAACCGAATTTGCTAAAAACTAAGCAGTTTTAAGTTGCGTAATTATGCGTCGAATGCAATTGGTCCCACGTTAAAATCATTTTTTGTTTTCAAAATAATCAAGACGAAAAATAATTTCGAACGCACATGGGAACAAACGAACATACGAACATACGAACAAACGAACATACATACACACGTACATACAGACGTCCACTTAAAAACTATTATATTCGACTCTGGGGACCTTGAAATGTGGAGATATGTCAAAATTCGGGATTCGCAAAATCGGACCCATCACTATAACTTTCATTAAAAATATTCGTAACCAAAATTGGTAGATGGCAAAGAGAAAAATATTAAGAAGATTGGTAATATATCAAAAAGTAACGCTAACATAGATGCAAGGGCATACTGGCATCCGAAGGCATGATAAGTTGGTCAATCTGGGTAATGCTGTTATTAGATATTAAAACAAGCAAGACATTATAAAAAAATAAAGGCAGGCAGTAGACTTTTAACAGGACATAAGGTGCGTATTAAAACGTTTAAAATTTTAAATTTAAATTTATTAAAACAACCAACATACGGCGTTGAAACAATACCACTAAGACACCAGGTAAATTCATTTTTATTATTTAGAGTAGCTTAATATGCAACAGTAAACAACGTTTTCAATGTATTCATGTAACACGTCCTGTATTTACGCAGCATTGCAATAAATAATTCACACTTGTCAGGAATGATCGCCAAACAAAAGGTCGACAAGGCACTGCCGAAAATATTGATAACAAAGGAAGAGACGCGATCGTCCGAAAATGATACCCACAAAAATGTGTGCAAAGACGAAGCGGAAATGACAGTGATTAATGCAAAAACATTTTTGATAGTGCTTGATACATTTTACCTACATACATATAGTCACGCCTTTTTCCCGTAGGGGTAGGCAGAGATTACTTCCTGCCGCTTGTATGGTCCTTACATACATCTTTTGCTTACTCTACTTTCATTAGTGCTCTCATACATGCTCGTCGGTTGTTGGTACTCTTTCTTCAAAACAATGTTGATCTGATATCATCGCCGAGGTCGACCTCTTCCGACTTCCGTCCATTCACACTCGCCTTATAAATTTGTTTCGTCAATCTTCCTTCATCCATCCTTTCTGCGTGTCCAAACCATCTAAGCTTCCCTTTATCTATCTTTATAACCACATCTTCTTTTACACTACAGCGTAGTGAGTCACTTCGGATATACTTCTCAGACAACTTATCTCCGCAGCATTAATCCTATTTTCGTACTTCTTCTGCCTAATCTAACCATCCTAATTACAGTAAAAATACTCGTATATTATATTAAGAAAGATTTACATTAAAAAATAACTCTCATTTTTTTTATTGGAGGATTGTCTGCTAAATCAATTGGCTCTTCTTTTTCTTCTTCTTCAATATTGTCTGTAAGCAGATCGTCCATGAAGTTTGGCAATTCTTGATCTATTTCAATGGTACGATGATTATTGCTCCTTCCAGATTTTTTTAAAATAAAAAAACTGTCTCGGCTTCCAATGATTGTACGAACTCCTTTGCTTTTTAAAATGCCGGGAATCTATTTTCATGAAAGTCATTTTTATAAAAACAAAATTAAAAAATGGACTTAATTTGTGTTTGTGACTGTATTGTTTTTGATTTTTTCTGAATTTGAGCGATAGGAATAACAAAAGAAGGTTGCAGCTCTTCCGTTGGACTTTGAATCGGTGAACTAATCTCTGAATGGGATCGTTTATGCGAAGTGGTGTTTGTTGAAAGAGAAATTTCTTGGCTTTCTTGGGATGTATCTTCAGCTGGGTTCTCTCGAACAGTGTTGACCATAGGTTCCATAACAGTACCAGCTTCCTGACAGTTAGCAGCGATATGGGCATTTTCCTTACATTTGAAGCATGTAAGTTTGTCTTCAGAAATGAAGATACGGTAGAAGGTAATATCATAGGATACGATAAATGATTCGGTGTAAGGGGAACTATTGTTGGGATCAGGTTGTATAAAGACTTGTCTGCGGAAACTCAATATGTGGCTAAATTCAGGTTGTGAAATTCCAATCCGGAGAAATGTTAAAGGTGACATTAGAGTTAATCCAAGGTCTCTGAGGCTTTTTTCTATGACGCTGTGGGGGATTGTTGGACTCGCATTGAAAAGGACTAATCGAGTAGATGGTGAGATTAAACGACGGGCTTTGAAGATTTGATGGTTCACTTGAATTTCTCCTCCTTCATTTAGATATTTATCCACAATTGTTTGACTTAAAAGATAGATGCAAACTCTATTGTTCGAGATTTTGGATGAGAAGATGATATCTTTAGGTGGAACTTTGGTTCCAAGAGCGACGATATATTCCTGAATTTTGACTTCTTCGATGGCAGCGAATATGATGGCTTGTTCCTTTGATGGAAACTTGAATGTTTGTACTGCTGAGGAATAAGAATGAATTGCTGGATTCAATGTGTTTTCTTGATTTGGTTCATTTTGAGTACCCCTGTAGTCAGAAGTACTCGCCGCGTTGGTGTTATGCATGTTTGAATAGCTTTATCAATATAACCAACATCACTTCCTCCTAAGTGTGACCCTGCTTGAAAAGTCTTTCGACTATTTATTGGCAACTGATAAGAAAGTCGAATCACTTACCGACAAAAACTGAACGATTTAGCAGTACACAGTTCTTTATTTTAAAAGTAAAATTATTCTTAAATTTTTGTAACTACAACACTCAGATACACGTCAGTTCACTATCACAGACAATATCGGATCCATTAACATTTTACAACATATATGAAATTTATTGTACCATACCCGCTAATAACCTTCGCGGTTGATGCGGTTTCTTTAAATAAAAAAAAAAAAAAAATTAAAAAATTTATTTTAAAAAAACATGTTTAAAGTCATTTTTTGACCCTTAAAATTAAAAAAACAATACACTTTTTAAATAATATGAAAGTACAACTCTTACAGAATAAAATTAGCCCCACATCGTTACTGTAGCATCATCCCCGAGCAAAACTAGCTAAATTATAAGACCATATTTTTGAAAAAAACTTCATATATCTTGAAAAATAATTAATATTTATCAATTTAAAAAAAAAAACACTTTTTTGGCTTTCCATACGTTACATTTAATAGTAAGTAACAAGTTTGAATACGTTACAGTTAACGAGTTATAGAAAACCCGATTTTTCACGGTTTTTCCAATAAAACTCAAAAAGTATTAATGATATCGAAAAATTATAATTCATTTAATAGATAGATCTTTTTAATACCTAAAATTTCTTGATTTAACTTTTTTCGATCGTAGCTGTAGTTTTTAGTTATTAAGAGGGGTTTAACCTTATTCGGGATTGATAGTAAAACTTTGTGAAACAAGGAATGGCAAAAATCATATTACTCAGACATCGCTGAAAATAATCAAGATTTTTTTTTTACTTTTTGTTTGAGAAAGGTAAGATCTAGGCATCTATAGGAGTACTTTTTTAATTTTTTAAAAAAACTAGAAAAAAAAGTACGAAACTTCGGCCATATTCACTATTTTTTATCTCACAAGATATATCGTATTTTAAAAAACCCTCAAAGAGATGCCTTAATTATATAGTTGTCTTTATTGAAAAAAAAAAATTATCGCGATCCATCAAGAGTTACTAGGTCAAAAATGATTTTTGCTGAACCCCTGCAGACACAATTAAGGAGCAATTTTGATGACTGATTCGAGCGCCCTCGCACCAAATAAGCACTTTTACATGGATACTATGAATTGTTAAATGAATCGTAATTTCATTCATAAAAACCAAAAATAGCACTGAAGCTATTCCAAAAATTTTAGCACTAATTAGGTGATGAAGGAAAATGGGGAGTTCAACCTTGACTGGTACTACCAAGTTCAAGTTGAGTTTTGAGTTGAGTTGAGTTTTGTTATTTCGCAGTATGGATATGTAAAGGTATAAAAATGGAAAAAAATTATCGTAATGATACATTTTGGCAAAATAAGATGAAATCAAAATTAGTAGATTTTTTTATGAAATATTTGCTGCACGAAATAGTTGTCAGTAGATACGAGAGAAATATGGAAATAAGAGATTGATATAAGTTATTTTTGTACAATTTTATTGTTATGTGTATATTTTGTTTTCAAATATATCCTGTGAGTTTTCGAATTTTCAAGCTCAGTGAGCATACTGAATATTACTGAATACCTTAAAAAATGTCATTCATTCATATTTATCGAAGCAGAATATTTTTAAATATTTTGTTATGTACAAAAATGTTTAATAGAGTTTTTCCATAATAAGCATTTTCGCACCGTTTTTTTTCTGTGTGTATCTATTTTTTTATTAACTATCTACCCATATCCATATTTATCATACGCGAAATATTCATTGTGATGAAAAAGGTTCTCATTTTATTTTTAATATCCTTATGGACATTTTTTGATAATACAGAAGCAGGCCTATTCTGAGAATTCTAACGGCCGATGACGACGGCCGCAGACCCGGCAAGGCCAAATTTACTACAAAATTTACGCAACAGTGAGTTGGTGTGACACGCAAACAGCGCCAAGCGTTTTTTGTTCGTCATTGGTTTCCGCCCCTTTCGCTCGGGATTTTTACTTCCCGCTTTACACCGCAAATTTACTCTGACATGTTTGTAAAGGTTAATTCGTTCTTAACAAAAAACCGCTTTTCGCAACTTTGCCAATTTTTTAGTTTATGTTCGGTTATCAGGATCGAGTTGCATGAAATAGAAACTGACCCTGAATTTTAATTTCCTATACGCTCATATTTTTTTGTTGGATATTAATTTAGGCTCATATAACATTGGGCCGCTTCCTAATAGGCTTTGTAATTACGGATGGTGTAAAATTTTTTCGTTAAACTCATCGGTAGAAATTAAAAAAAAGTGATTTTTGAATTTTTAATTAATTATAGCCTGGCCGGGATTTTTTCAGGCAACCCATTTTTTTATAATTTTTAACACACTAAATTACTTATGACGTAATTTTTATCCATTAAACAGATAGGTGAAGGTCGACTTTATTTCGGATTTTAGACTAATAATGCAGTCGATTTTGGTTTTCACTCGCCCAGTATTTTATATTATTTATTATTTTCGCGAGTCACTCTCGTTAACGAAGTATTCAACACCGTGATTTTCGTTTCATTCTACACATACATGTAAATTTATACGCGGTAGGTAACATAAAATTTCTTATTCTGTGAGTGACATTTGAAAATATCTAGCCATTACTTTGCTTCGAAAGAAACGAAAAGATCACGGCAAAAAACAAGAAGTTTGTTAAGTGTTTAGCCGTAGGAAGCCATTAATCAAATCGTGGTTCATTCCGGAAACAAAGAAATCGACAAATAGGAAGTGAGATCGCGAACGCCCGGCAGGCACACATTTGCTTGGCTCTTTTTAAATAACGTAGTGACGTTGTCAGCCGCTTTACGCCGTCTGTCACTAACAGAATTCTATTAAACAAATGTCTCCCTCGAAAACCAACCAACGCACAAGGCATTAGACCAGCGTTTCTCAAACTGTGGGGCGCGCCCCCTAAGGGGGGCGCGTTTACATGATTGGGGGGGCGCAGTACAGATTAAAAATAAAATGGTAATGATAAAATGCTACAGATAGATTTTTAATAAATCTTTATTGAAATTTAACTTACTTAATGATGACAAAGAAACATTCTAAGGACTAATGGCTAACATGAGCTTGTTTTAAGGCGCACAACTTCTCTAAATTTGGTTCTATGTTAGAGATGGTCACTCTGAGTTCATTTTCTACTTGAAGTTTATTTCTGTATTTAGATTTCACGACAGCAAGTGCAGAAAATCCAGTTTCACAAAGGTAGGACGTTGGAAAAGGCAACAGAATTCTAAGCGCTTTGGCTTTTACAACGGAGTAGTCGTTCGGAAGTTCAGTCCAGAAGTTTGTTAAAGATTTGTTAACAAAGTTTGATTTTTGTAAGGAATTTGTTAAAATATCTATCAGTTGTTCTTCTTCTTGCAGTGATAGTCCGACAGGTCTATTTTCGAATGGATTTAAAACCCAGCTCCAGTCTGACAACTTGATATCTTTCTCTGCAAAGAAGTATCGCTTGAAATTCTCAGTTAAGTTTTCTAAATGGCTTCCTATGGTTTTTAGCATCACAGCTTTATGAATATCTTCCAATGGGAAATCTTGCACAAAATCGCAAAATGTGGGAAACATTTCCAAACTGTTTTCTTTCAATTTGTTATGCCATAACTGCAATTTCTTACTAAAAGCATCAATCTTTTGACTTAAATCAAATATATTTACGTCTTTTCCTTGCAGCTGAAGATTAAGTATATTAATTTTTTCAAAAATATCTACTAAATAAGAAAGCTTCAGTAAAAATAATTTGTCGAAAAAATCTGTTGAATGCTTGTGACCTTCCTCGCTTAAAAATATCGCTATTTCCCTTCTTAATTCAAAGACACGCTTAAACGTCTTACCGCGTGACAACCATCTGGATGAGGAATAAAACAACAAAGATTGATGCTCAGCTCCCATATCTTCACACAGAACAGAGAACATCCTTGTTTTTAGTGGTCTGGTTTTTATAAAGTTAACAACTTCAATAACTACTGTCAAAATCATGTTTAGTCCAGGGCTTAGCGATTTTGATGCTAACGCTTCCCGATGTGCGTCCAGATAATTTCTGAGGATTCCTTTTTTACTAGCGCTTGTAAACTGTTGTATTTACCAGACATGGCTTGAGCTCCATCGGTGCAAATTGCAACACAATTTTTCCATTGCAAATTCATTTTAGTAATAGAATCATTTGTAATCTTGAACAACTCGGTGGCTGTAGTTCTTCCTTCAATCTGTTTACAAAACAATAAATCTTCACATATTTTAGAACATTGACAGAATCTAATGTAGCAAATCAAATGGGAATCATTACTAGAGTCAGTTGCTTCGTCAAGTTGTATAGCAAACAAGTTTCCAGTAAGCTCAGATTCAAGCTGCTGCTGCATATCAACTGATATATCGTTAATTAGTCGACAGATTGTATCATTTGACAGAGGAATATTGTTAAGTTGTGAAGTAAAATTTTCACCAAACATTATTTCTACAATGTCTTTGCAAGCGGGTAAAATAAGTTGCTCTGCAATAGTGTGCGGTTTTTTGCATTTAGCTACTTTGTATGCCACTTTATATGATGCCAAGAGATCCTTCTCATTTACTGCCAGTACTCTATGGAAGCTGGATTTTTGTTTTTTAAACAATCTGAGTTTCTCCACAAAAAAATCTCGCGGTTTATTGACATATTCTCTGTGCAGCGTTTCTAGATGCCTCTGTAATTTATTTGGTTTCATGCTATCTGCAGCCAATACTTTTAAACAGATAACGCATTGTGGTTTTTCTTCGCCACCTACTTCAAGGCTAGTAAAGCTCAAATTTAGGTATGATGGGTCATATTTTCTTGTTTTAGATTTCGGACGATTTCCACCTGAACCTGTCGATGTACAAGCCCCGTCATCCTCAAGTTTTCGTTTTAAAAATTTATCCATACTACATCTACTTATACACTCACACTTCACAATAATGCTTGCTTAGTGTTAAAACACCTTCACTGAGAGACTGAGAATACCGTATGTGCGCTTCTGTATTTATAGTCGCGTTCAGACAGTTCGAGAAAGATCAGGAAGCTGGAATACGTAACGAACGCCGCGAACTTTCCGACAGCATCTTTGGCGCTCTCGACGAAACAATGTTGCCTATTTTAGTCCAAATTCCTAGGTCTACGGATTGGGGGGCGCAACATTTTTTAAATTAAAACAGGGGGGCGTGAATAACAAAAGTTTGAGAACCGCTGCATTAGACAGTATACGTATAAAGAACTACGGATGATTATGAATAAATGTGTCACATTTGTGGTTTTTTTTTGCTTACTTTCCAACAATCTGTTTTTATCCACGGAATCGCGAGTGACACTCTCAATAAATATAACAACGTTTTCGAATCGGGAATTTTTTGCACGCTGCTTGCAAATAAATCAAACTTCTTATTTACTGGTGTAGGCAACAAACGTAAGACGACCAAATTTATGGTTTTACCGGTAAATTAAGAATGAAAATAAAAGTTATAATGGAACATGTTTCCTCCTCGAAGTGTAGAGATTTGTAGATTGTAGGAGGGGGTCGTGAAGGCTATGCATCCTCTCAAGCACCTTTACCTATCAGATATTTTGTGCATAACCCTTAATCTATTCAAAGCCCGGGATTCCAAGACTTCATACAAAGTTTATAAGTGTCCTGGGGGCTAAGTTTCTGACATCGAAGCGCTTTAGGAAGGCCCCTTCCAAAAACTTTAGCCTCTTGCAGAAAAGTGCCAAGTATTCGCAAAGCAAATGTTTCAACGAAGTTCTCGCATTAGCGGCAACTATCACTCTCTGTTTTGCCCATCTTTTTCAGGTGATACCTCAGAGGGCAGTGTCCAGTAAGGAGTCCCGTCACCAGTTTCAAGTCCAACTCGAGAAGCTGTTTAGCTTGTCTTTGTCCTGACGCTTTATGCAAGTGAGATTTAATTTCATATGTTTCCCAGCGTCGAACCTCTTCTTTCAAGTAGGCCGAGGTTCTTTCAAGAGGTTCTGGCCCGGAAAATTGTGTATTTGCCCCTTTCTTGGCAAGGCAGTCTGCTTCTTTGTTGCCTTTACCTCCCTTGTGACCTGTAAATCACATCAGAGTAACCTGATTGTTTGCTGTCAGTTGTCTCTGGAATTGTTTACAGTCTCAAGTCAGCTTAGACTTACAAGTGTATGACTTCAGAGCTTTTAGTGCTGCTTGGCTATCTGATAAAATATAGATTCCTGTCCTTCGGGTATTCCTTTCGATGCACTTCTGGGTACATATCTCTATGGCATGTTATTCTGCTTAAAACATGGTTGGGTGCTACCAAGTGGTTTAAAGAACCTAAAATTCGCCCACTACAACCCTTGCTTCCATCTTGGATCCATCACTTAAGCATACCTTCCTAGTTGAGATCCGTTTTCTGTGTAAACTTGGTGGTTGTTTATAACCACTTCAAACTGCATTTTAAAGTTACCTAACTGGCATAATATCTATCAACTCAGATTCTAGGGAAATATTTTCCAAAATCTTTAAATGCCGAATCCGATTTTCTGCTTTAAGATTTACTATCCGGCTCTGCTTTTTTCATTACACATAACTGCAAAGGTGAAAGGTTCAGCATTACCCTGCAGTAGCGCACGTAAAAGTTGCCCCTGTGATTCCAAGACAAGCTAGCCGCTGCACTTTCTGCAACTTGACTTGTGCCGAAATTTGTTGCATTTTTGTCCACCTTATCAATAAGGCATAGGTAACTATGGGTTAAATGATCATTTGGTATGATCATTAGATCATTTTTGGTTTTGGACCCCATCTCTTGTCAAAGACTCTGCGGCGTGTATAGATTTTTTTTTTTATGAAAATAGTCGCAAAAAGAGTAGACCTATCGTGTGGGCCGCGGACGGCCCGCACTGCGACTATTAGAAGGGGAAGGGATTATAGCAAGGAAATGATTGTGGACACGCTTTTTAAAAAGTTGCAGGTCATAGTTCTCTGAAATGTGGCCAATGGTGGTACAAGAGTTTTTATTTCTCTGGAGCATCTGCCATGGAAATATCTGTAGAGCAATGACTGGTCTGCAACTCTTCTTCTATTTTCTAGAGGGTGAAGGGTATCTGTGAGAGTTGAGCTGTTTATCAAGCGAATGGCTCTTTTCCAAATGGAGTTTAGAAGACGAAGAGAATGCCTTGGTGCTGAACCCCAAATGTGCGAGCAATACTCTAGTAGAGGTCGGATTTGAGCCTTGTACGTCGTCAACAGTTGATCAGGATGTGAAAGTTGAGACAAGTGTGCTATCGTCTGCGAAACTGTAAATGGGGTTCGTGGTGGTTTTCAAGAGGTCGTTGATGTGTGAAAGAAATAAGGTGGGGGACAGGATGGAACCCTGGGGGACCCCGGCATTAGTTTTAAACGCATCAGAAGAAATACTGTCAACTGCCACATGTAAGGAGCGATCTTGCATGAAGCTTAAGAGCCATTGGCGCAGTTTGGTTGGGAGACCGTAGGCAGATAATTAACTTAACAATGCCTGGTTCCAAATGCGGTTATTGGCTTTAGATATATCCAAGGCTATTCTACGGGATTCACCAAACTTTTCAATAGTGTTTGTCCAGAGCTGAGTGACATAAGCCAGCAAATCTCCAGTAGACCAAAGTTGTCGAAATCCATATTGTCTGTCATGGATTATCTCAAATTTTTCTAGATATTTGATAAGTTCTGTGTTAATCGCTTTTTCCATAACTTTGGATATGACTGAGAGCAATGCAATAGGGCGATAATTTGCAGGAATAGTCTTCTTTCCTTTTTTCGGAAACGGTTGGACTTTAGCGTTTTTCCACATGGACGGAAATACTCCTTTGCTGTATGATAACTTGAAGAGTCTACAGAGAACTGGGGTGAGCTCTTGAGCACAGGTCTTCAGGACAATTGTCGGAATTCCATCTGGTCCTACTGCCTTATTAGAGTCAAGATTTCGTAGGATTTTCCTGATAGTGCGATGGCGGATAGTGACCTCAGGCATTGATGCGTTTATTCTAGGTATCGTTGGGGGTTGTTTTCCATTGGTATGGAGGGTTGAGTTAGAGCTGAACATTTCGGCCAGCAGATCCGCTTTTTCTTTGGAAGATACGGCTGTCGTGCCGTCGGACCTCTCGAGTGGTGGTAAAGAAGAAGTTGTGAAATTCCTATTTATGGCTTTGGCCAAAGACCGGAAGGTCTTTGATCCAGGAGGGGCATTGACAAGCTTGTTGCATATTCTCCTGTCGTAGAATTCTTTGGCAAGATCGATCGTTCTTTTGCAGGCGTTCCTCGCGTGGACAAAGGCTTCTCGGTTGGCAATTGTCGGGACTTCGCACCAGAGTCGATGTGCTATAGCTGTGAAAAGAATGTGTTTGAGTCCTCAAAATGAGTAGGGATTAATATGACCATTTTAAGTCATACCGTAATCATTTTCCCGTTTGATAGTTGAAATTTTGGAAAGAAATTTGGTTGCCGGTTATTCGGGCAAAAAAATATTTGAGAATCGGAAAGATGAGTATGTATAGAGAGTCCTTGTGAGAGTCGGCTTGTTTATAAAGCCACTATTGACTTTGAATCTTGTATAATTATAAAGAAACTTTTTTTATGTTAGTCTAACTATTATACATAAAAATATGAGCGGTTGGAAACAAGAGTGTATTTTAATATATAAACTGTGGGCTTATTTCATGCATCAGAGAATAAAGTTCGTATAGCGATCATGCTCGCCAACATCTGGAAAGGATAGGAATTAACAGAAGAAGAAGAAGAAGAAGAAGAAAACAAAAGGACGAGACAATCTTGATCTGCGATTGTTTTTCAATTACGTCAGTCAAAGAATCCATACTTGAAGAAAGATAACCAACATCAGGGAATTTTGAAACAGTAGGCAGATCGAATGCATTAGAGAATTACCCAAATGTACAGGGTGATCGAAACTCGATGTTTCAGCTCTGTTATAAAAAAAACGATGTGAAAAACTAAAAAGATGTTTTTAAATAGGATTGAGTAAGGTCCATTTTTAGCTTAATTTGCATTGTTTATCAACTTGGAAAACTGAAGTAATGGCGTCATCGATTTTTGTCTCCAAAAATATACCTATATTTTGGCATGAATAAATTTTTTTTAATTTTTAAAAAAAATTATTATCAAAAATTTGCAATCGTCACGATTTAGAAAAGTAGCCTTTGAAAAATAGTAAAGTCGCATCTGTCAATAATAAAACTAATGGTTGACAAATATTGTTTTGTAGTGATTTGACTTTGAAAAATGTTCACGCATGTTATTAGTTTATGGAGAATTTTAAAAGAACCCCCGAAGAGCAGTTCAGTTATACTGCCCATAGATACCCCGAACGTGTTATTTCAAGCTTAAAAATATTTGCAAGATTGCAACGCAATTTACGTGCAAATAACAAGGCATTTTTTTCTCCAAAGAAAAGGAAAAATGTTAAAAGGGTCAATTCTGACAATACTGTACCACTGCAGTATTTGAAGACCATACAAGAAACTTAATTCGGCAAGCTTGTCGTGAATGGAATTAAAAATAAAGTTCGGTACGAAAGTTTTTGAAAGAAAATGGTTATCAGTAGTAATATCCCTAGGACATTGATAATAGACAAGATAATTTTATAACAATTCATTATTTATTAAAAGTACAGTTAGTAAAGTACAATTATTAAAATTTAACTTAACGTTAGACTCGTTGCTGTTCTCTACTATAAAAGATCTATTACCACGCATAATATTGCTATAAATCCGGTCCTGTCAGCAACCGAGAAATCGACAGCATCGAGGATCCGTATTCGACCGCATTCCTTTATAGCCGCCGACGGGGCATAGGAAAGTCGCGCAACCTTTCGAATCCGCGTAGAATAATAGAGAAACAGGTAGAATGATCTGGAACTGTGATATCGGAAATATAAAAGGGGAAACGATCATAACAAGAATCAGTAGTAGCTTATGTGTTAACGAATTATTAAATGTAAATAGTTATATAGAGTTGTAAAAGTTGTATAGCTAAGTGAATATCTAAGTGGTTAATAAAAGTAGAATTTATTGTATTGAAATAAACATTGTTTTGTTATTGGATCGAGAGTTTTAATCGCCGAACCCAAGATAGAACTAAAAATCGTATCAATATTGATAATCTCGTTGTGTTCTTGATCGAGATTTAAGTATGGTTTTAAAGAATTTTAACTGCTATGACCAGTAATTTTTAGCAATTATTGTTCTTCTACACCACTGGTTTAAATACCCTATTGTAATAGGGGTCAATCATAATATTATAGTCATTATAGTACTTTTCTTGCAAAAGTTTGCACGAAACGTTCCACATTGTCTTTACTGTTACTTTAAATTCGGTCCCGTCTTTCTTTCTCATATTGACCGCCCAATCTTTTAGTATAAACGCCAATTCTTTTAAGCTTCTAGGTTGTATTTCTGGGAATTTTTTCTTTGATTAGCGCATTTATACTTTAAACATTTGCATTGCCAAAACGTGACATTTTATCAGTGCTCTCATACATGCTCGTCGGTTGTTGGTACCCTTGTCCAAACCATGTAAGCATTCCTTTGTCTATCTTTGTAACCACATCTTTTTTTACAACACAGCGTTCTCTTATCTCACTATTCTTTACTTTATTCAACCGAGTCACTCAGGCTATATTTTTTAGACTACTCATCTTCGCAGCATTAATCCTATTTTCATGCTTTTTTGACAAGCCCAACATTTACTACCATACATAAGTGTAGGAACCAACACACCTCTATGCACAGCCAGACATGCCTTTTTGACAGTTTCTGGCTATTCATAAAGATATGCATTTTCCCATTCATTTGTTTCCTGCTAACACCCTTCGCTCAATGTTACTGTCATACTTTCCATCTCTCGTAAACTTTAAACCCAACACAAATTCATTTACTTGTTCCACTCTTTTTCCCTCAATCAAAACTTCACAGTTTATCATGCTTTCTTCTCTTTCAAAAACCGTTACTTTCGTTTTGCTTACATTTATTTTCATTCCTTTGATTTTTAGGTCATCATGCACAACATTAACCATCGTCTGCAACTCCTCTTCATATGATGCTAATATGATTTGATCATCGGCGTAAAGTAGGCATTTGACGATCAAATCATTCATTTTCAATCCATACGCACTTTCTTTCAAATCTTTTAAACAATCGTCTATGTATAAGTTAAACAGCCATGGCGAAGCCACACATCCCTGTCTCACACCTTTTTCAATGTTAAACCAGTCCGTGCAATCTCCGTTTATCCTGACACAAGCAGTGGAATCCCTGTTAAGTGATTTCAGTGCTCGTATTAAACTACCGCTCACCCCATACAAAGACAATGTCGACCACAATTTACTCCTTACCACTCTGTCATAGGCCTTTTTCAAGTCTATAAAAGGGAAATACACCTTCTGACTTCTAGCCAATACTTCTTCGACTATACCTCGTAATAAAAAGACCTGATCAATACATCTCCTTTCTCTTCTAAATCCTGCTTGCACATCCCATATCATCTTTTTAGTTTGATTCGTTACTCTTTTAATCAATATCTTTGCATACAGTTTGCCGACTATTGTTTCCTATGACACAAAATGGCAAAATTTGAATGATTGTTAGAACTGTCAAAAATTTTAAATAAAGCTTTAAACAAACCACCGTGTTGTTCTAAATAGAAATAGATAATTTTATATCGCTAAGGCCAGTTCAAGAGTTTCAACAATCGACGAGCATATATAAGAGCACTGATAAAAGTAGAGGAAGCAAAAGAAGTGTGTCGCATGAGAGACTTTTTTTTTTACTGAAAATAGTCGCAAAAAGGGTAGACCAATCGTGTAGGTCGCGGACGGCCCGCACTGCGACCATTAGAAGGGGGAGGGATTATAGAAAGAAGATGATTGTGAACCCGCGTTTTGAAAATTTGCAAGTCATAGTTCTCTGGAAACTTTAAAACTTAGAACACTTGTCAGATCAACATTAACAACGAAGAATTAATTATGTTGCTCGAGTGGTGATAAACTTAGAGATCAATGATGATCTTTTTTTTCAGCATGTGTTGTGGACGGACGAAAGCCGTTTTGTTAGTAATGGTAAGCCCGATGGAAAAAACGAAAATTTTTGGGCTACCGAAAATCCACATTCTGTCAATAAGATTAAAAACCAAGGACTCTTCAGAATTAACGTTTGATGTAAGCGATATTTGCAATTTTTTTAAGAACTTTATGCCATTATAGCTGCGAGCAAACATGTGTTTCCGGCATGATGAAGCTTTGCCGCATAAAGCAAGAATTGTCCAACAATATCTAAATGAAACGTACGGAGAAAATTGGAATCACCGGACTTGACCCCATAAGACCTCTTCTTGTGGAAAACTTTTAAAAATAAAGTTAACCATCTGTTAACTTGGAACATTTAAAATAACAAATCAGAAATGCTTGCGATGAACTATCCAGAGAAATGTTAAGTAAGGATTCGGTTACAAAAGTAAGGCGGAGATTGAATAAGTTTTAAGAAGTAGGAGGTGGTTGAATTGAAAATTTGTTGTTGTAGTGATTCAACATACTTTATTTCTTTATGTCGAATTAGTCGTTACATATTATGTGTTTTGTAATGGTAAATTAATAAAAAATACTAATTAATAATGTTTAAAATATTGACAAATGCGACATTGCTATTTGTTTCCAAAGGCTACTTGTTTAAATGTGAATTTTTGATAATTCTTTTTTTTACAAATTTGCTTATAATTTCTTTACAAAATTTAATTAAAAAAATAAGCTCTTTTTAAATATGCCAAAATATAGATATGTTTCTGAAAAAAAATGGATGACGTCATTACTTCAGTTTGCAAATATGGAGAAATAAGCAAATTAGGTTTTAAAGGGACATTACCCAATCCGGTTTAAGAACATCTTTACAGATTTTTTACATTGTCTAGGCCCAAATGATGTGCACCACCCTGTCGCTCATTTCACATTTCAGATGGGGTCGTTTTTTCGTTTCAAAACTTAATACGGAAACGTCATATCGTTTTCTAGAATAAAAAACTAGTTTTTTCAAGTAATTTGCATATAGCTTCACCCTGTGTATGTGACGAGCAGGTTTATTGAAATATTTATCGCCTGGTTCAACCGCAATTAATCTTCCTAATTAGTTTTTCTCACCCCGACAACTTTCGCGCAAAATTGATTGCGCGACGCCGCCTGTCAGTGACAAAAACGTATGGCTCACTTTTGCTTTTTTTATGCAGCATCTTTTTTTACTCCGTGATATATCTTTGAAAGTAATGAGATGTTTTTTTGCAAGTGCACTTGAAGGGAACCTGATGAATTAAAACATACCGCAACTACTAATAAGTAAAATTTAAAAAAACTATTAATTAGTATAGTAGAGGCAAGATATCAGTCCAAATAGTTTAGCTGGGGATGAACAAATTTATAAGTTGAATAACTAAAATTGTTGCAATTTGTTTGTAGGTTTAATAATAATAATTAACTGTAGGGGGGCGATTTTTTTGGAATTTCGCCAACGTCAATCAGACAACGTCCATTGTCTCAAGAACATGAGCTCAAGAACAGTTGAGCCCAGCAAAGTAATCCTTAGTATGGCATGTGCCAGGAATTGGTCCAGGATATGAAGACCGTATAATCCACAATTAGAGGTTTTTGCAAGCCTCTGTAGCGGATATTTTTATTTTTCTTTTGTTGTTAACAAAAGTAATTTCCACATTAGATTTTACTAATGTTAATAGGTGTTTCTTTTTGTTACATAAATGAAGAGAATTATATATTTTTTAAAAATTGAGGTTATTCAGTGCATACAGAACAGACTTAGAATCGGACATTATGACTAGTCCTGTAGTTATTTTATTTTCAATTATCCACTTCATCTTCTTCTTCTAGGTGCCATGACCATTTAACAATCGTTGGCGATCATTCTGGCTATCATGTTTGCAATCATTATTTTGTTGGTAGCCGCTCGGAAAAGTTGTATAGTGGTGAGACCAAACCACTGTCTGAGATTTTTAAGCCAGGAAGTTCTTCGTCTGCCAGGGCGTCTCTTACTATTAATCTTACCCTGTATTATAAGATGTAGAATGTCATACTTTTCTGGGTGTCTCATGATATGACCGTTGTTTTACAATATTGACCACTTCTGTATCTTTATGCATTCTTCAATGGCTAGCATTTCTGCGAAGAAGACCGAACAGAAAAACATGAATTTTACCTAAATGGGTATATTTGGCCCGTTCCATTTCCTGATTTTGATCCATCTGTATAATTGTAAGGATGGTTGTCATAACGGCTCATTATGGATTGGAGAAGTGCTTGGTTGTAAGAATTTATTTTATTATATACGCAGACGATCTGGGGATCATGTGCGACACAAATAAAGTGCTTAGAAGACTCTATACGCCAATAGAAGAGAGAGGAAAGATAATAGGGCTCAGGGTAAGTATATAGAAAACTAAATGCATAAAATTAGATTAAAGAGAAACACACAGAGATATTAACCTAACAGATAATGGGTCTTTCGAAAGAGTGAAAGATTTCAAGTACCTGGGCTTACAGATAAACGAAACAAATGATGTTAAAAAGGAAATACAATGTCGTATACATAGCGGATGCAGTGTCGTAGCTGCCCTGAACAATTTGCTTCGACCACATAATCTACCAAGAAAAGTGAAACTGAAGATATACAATACAATAGTGATCCCTGTGGTCCTGTATTGGTGCGAGGCGTGGACCATGACTCTCAGAAACCAAGAAAGGTTAGTCTTCTTCGAGAATAAAGTTTTAAGGAAAATATGTGGACCCGTACAAGATTCAGTAACAACCCAGTGGAGGAGACGCACATGTGGTAAAATAAGGGAAATGACAAAACAGGCATGGATCAATAGCACAATAAGATCCAGAAGGCTCGTATGGGCAAGTCACGTAGTCAGAGCGGAGAATAGGGATATTGGGACCGTTTATAGAGGCAGACCAAATGCAAGAAGGCCACCAGGACGACCTATACAAAGGTGAAAAAATAATGTAGAGAGAGACGCTAATATGATGAAGATACGAAATTGGAAAGAAGTAGAAAGAGATAGGACTAGATGGAGGGCGGTGGTCGAGAAGTCTAAAATGCTTAGAGTGTTTTTTGGCCACGTTAAGTAAGTAAGTATATTCAGAAAATATAACAGTTGTTTTGAACATTACTGCGTCTAAGTCTAGACTAAATATCGGAAAACATTTGAGATTGTTACATAATTCTGTATTTACATTTGTGAAAGCGTAAGCCAACAAGTGAGTTTTTTTCAGGTTCCAATATTTGCAAGTAAAAATTTTAATAAATAACTGACAAATTTCGCTTGTGAGATGGGCGTCAGCGAAGAAAGATTTTAATTTGATGATTTCTTTGGAAGGTTTTTATCAATAAAAAAGTTGATCGAACTTTTAAATCAGGAAATGATGCAGCCTCTGTTTGGTCTCGTCAAAAGCCATTAAGTTACCAGCAGAGTTCCGGAAAATATGGGAAATCGGAGAGGATTTTAGTTCTTTCTGTACATAGTCATTAACGAATTCCGGCTTTGATGGTATGTGCATATCATTCAAATCAAATTTCCACAAAAACTTTTTGTATCCGACGATGGCGCTGTTGCAAGAAAGAGAAAATCAGTCAATTTAATGTCTCATAAATTTTTATAAACTGATGTACGATGGACTGTTGATTGGTCGATTTTAAAAAATTAAAGAAATCTCATTGGTTCTTGAAATAGGCGTGTATTAATCGTGGATAGGTTCTACCCATAGAAATTGTCAAACTCTTTGATGACGATGTGATAGATATTCTTCTGGACCTCTTTAACAACATTTATGATAGTAGAGAAATCCCTAAGCAATGGCTGACATCTACTTTTGTACTTATACCCAAGAAACCAAACCCAAAAGAATGCTCAGACTACCGGACCATTGCACTTATGAGTCACACCTTAAAGCTGTTGTTAAAGATCATCCATAAAAGAATATACAGAAAACTTGAGGAGGACATAAGCAACACGCAGTTTGGATTTCGCGAAGGACTTGGAACAAGAGAGGCGCTCTTTAGGATAAACGTTCTTTTCCAGCGCTGTCTCGATATAAACCAAGATATTACATCGATTTTGAGAAAGCTTTTGACAAAGTGAAACATGGCAAGTTACATCAGCGACTCGTCAGTAAAAACATTGATTTGGACAATGTGAGAATAATTAGCAACCTATACTGGGGCCAAAGAGCGAATACAAAGGTAGAAAACCAGCCAACAGAGGAAATGGAAATCCGTCATGGTGTAAGACAAGGATGTATCCTATCGCCAATACTATTTAACCTGTATAGCGAAGCCATTTTAAAAGAAACCTTGCAAGAAGAATCGGTAGGGATAATTATTAACGGAGAAGTTATAAATAATATGCGATATGCTGATGACACCGTCTTGTTAACGAGCAATCAAAGACTTCTTCTAGAGAAATTAAATGATCGATGTAACGAATACGGTCGTAAGATAAATCTTAAAAAAAACCAAGTTAATGGTAGTTACAAAGTTCCCCCATAATCACAACCACGTAAACGTGTCAGTAGTAGACATCTTAATAGAGAATGTGCAGTCATACAAATACCTGGGAGCCTGGATAGAACAATCTGGTGACCATACAAGAGAAATAAGAACGAGAATAAAGATAGCCAGGTCAACATTTACGAAAATGAAAAAGTTTTTCACCAGTCGAGATATCAAGATTGGACTTAGGATGAGAATGCTGCGTTGTTACGTGTTTTTCGCGCTTTTGTATGGAGTGGAGACATGGACTCTCAAGAAGAATCACACAGACAAACTACAAGCCTTCGAGATGTGGTGCTACCGTAGAATGTGGCGTATTCCCTGGACAGAAAAGATCTCTAATATGGAAGTCCTAAATCGGATGAATAAGGAATGTAAAGTTATTAACACCATAAAATAAAAAGCTTTAATATCTAGGTCATATATTGAGAGGACCCAAATACGCACTTCTCCAGCTGATAGTTCATGGAAAGATCGGTGGAAGGAGGAATATTGGAAGACGCCGTGTGTCTTGGATTAAAAACCTAAGGGACTGGTTTAATTGTAGTAATGTTAAACTCTTCCGAGCTGCAGTCAATAAGGTCCGGATAGCTGTGATGATAGCAAACCTCCGATAGGAGATGCACTATAAAAAGAAGAATCGTGGATAATAAATTTACTAAAAATTTCCCTAAAATGTAGCAGGTATACCTAAATGGTATATTATGAAACTAATGCTTTAAAGGTAATTATGCATTGGGTCGTACAATATTTTTTTAGAATAAATGCATCATAACTTGGAGTTCAAAAACAATGTTGGTGCATTTTATAGAGTGGATTGATTCATATCATTTGACACTTCATTTAATTATTAAACATCATTGTCGAATTGAAAATGTCGACGGAAATGAAAAATTTAGCTGCTGAAGCAGAGTTGAATGTAATTCCTGTAAAATCCAGGCATTTAAATTACAAAGAATATAAAAACTGTTATTATGGATGGAGCAAAAGTAAACTTGAAATATCGACGAATCGTAAATGGGTTATGTTGGAAATATCCAGAATTTATAAATCTTCGTCGCTTTGGTGCATTCGTTCAATTAAAATGTATTTAAAATATTTTTTCTGTTCAAGTTATTTTAAGGTATATTAACAAATTGTTTACAATTTGATAAATTTGACAATTCATAATAACATTTAATATAAATGTTGTGTTTTGAAGCCGTTACCTAGCAACCTTATACGTACGGTATGCGATAAATAATTGATTATGCACGCTTTTGTGTTCATGGACTACCTAAGAGCCATTTGCAAGAACCTCGTCAACTTTTTAAAAGACCAGTCAATTTTTGATTAAAGAAGGACACTATTTTCCGGTATTTCTAACTCTACTACATTTAACCCCAAGCGAGGGTAAGAATTACCCCAAAATTTTTAAATTGCCTTGGGGGTCGAATAAGGTGTGTTTCAAAAGCTCTTACAATTCTCTATACAATAGTCTTTAAATTTTTTAATCCCGTTCATTACTTATTGAGAAATTAGATTTTAAATGTAAAACTTATCTGCAAACAGTCACGAACGATAAAAATATCATTCATTCGAGTTAAGTACGCCAATGGTATAAATTAGTACCTAGTACCAAGTTTTTTCTTGCACGGTACGGTAAATCGCCATAATTGCCGCTATTGGTCCGATTCAAACCGAAGAGTTTTTCACGAGGAGCATACACTGCAACCGGAGAAATTAAATGTATAAAATAATAATAATAATAATAATCTATAAAACACAACCAGCGTCGTTGGAAGATTTGCGTCAAAGAATCGTTGACGAGTGCCGTCGAATTACTCCGAAAATTCTTCGGAATGTGCGTGAACGTTTTAAAGAAAATCTTTATTATTGTATAGAAGCGGGTGGTCATCAGTTTGAACATTTAATCAATTAAGTAGTAAGTTAGCAACCAAAATAATTGAAATTTTAACATGTTATTTTTTTTTAAAGTATTGAGAGGAAATGTAAAATTTAAAAACCGTTGTAAAGACAATTGTCGGAGCTTTCAAAAGTCATCTTATTCGACCCCCAATGCCATTTAAAAATGTTGGGGTAATTTTTACCCTCGCTTGGGATTGGAAGTAGTGGAATCAAAAATATCAGAAAAGAGTCTCCCCCTTTAATCAATAATCGGCGGGTCTAAGCGTTTTTCTAAAATGTTGACAAGGTTCCTGCAAATGGCTCTATTTCGTTTTCGGTTGGCCAACCTGTAGATATTTAATGAAAAAGTGTTTATAAATAAATAAAAGTATCTGCAACAATGTTTATGTGTTTTATTTATGTGATTTATATTTTATGTTAGCATCCACTTTTCCTCTAATAGTTAAAAGCTCTGCATCAAATTTGCTTCCGAAGGACAAGGTATTTTTATTCGTTCTAGTTATTTTATTGTCATAAAAAAACTTGATTATTAATGAAACTTTAAAAACATAATTTAAAGCCATTCAGTAAATCATATTTTATTGTACCTATAATAAACATAACCTTATTTACGTTTTTAATAGTTTTAAGAAGCTAAAAACAATCTTTATTGCTTTCATTATCTTACCACAGCACTAATATTCTTTATTATTTAATTTACAACGATTAACACAACATAAAAACATATTGCTCGGTGTATTTTAAATTTTTTTAAAATTAATGCATATATTACTACATACATTTGATTTTGTGTTTCAATATTACAATAATTTATTAAAATAATTTTGTAGCAAAGCTGTTTAATATATATTTACGAATAAACTTTGATTTTATTAGTCCAGCACATTTCATTATAATAACTAAACAAATTTGTTATTTCAATCAATATCCACTAAACTATTTAGTATAACCAATTATTATTTCAGCATTTAATTTATTTTTGTTATAGATTTATTCTTATTATGCAAATAATTTACTAAATATTTCCATAATTAAAAATATTTGGTATCTACATTTGTCCTACTTTTGCTACCTAATATATAATATTTGATGACATTTTTATAATAGGGTACGTCTTTTGTTTTTACTGTAAAATTATGCCTTACAAAGAAATATTTACCTATCTACTCTGTTCAATCACAATTTTATTTCATTTTTGGTTCCAGCAGTTGTTGAAAAGTAAGAAATGTCAACAATATGCAAAGGTCTTGGCAAAGAGTTCCTATCAGCATAAACTCAGTTCATAATATATAGAACAGTAACTTGCAACTGCATAAGTTATTGCAATGCAATATGCAAAGGTCTTGGCAAAGAGTTCTTATCAGTATAAACTCAGTTCAGAATAGAAAGAACAGTAACTTGCAATTGCATAAGTTATTGCATTACAATACGCAAAGAGTTCTTATTAGTATAAACTCATACGAAAAATTCAGAATATATAGAACGGTATTTTTTAACTGCATAAGTTATTATGCAATATGCAAAGGTCTCAACTAAGAGTTCTTATCAGAATAAACTCATTAAAGAGATGTCAGTAGTTATTGAACAGTAGGTGAGGTTAGTTGGTAAAACCAAATATGTTAAAACTTATGAACATAGTACGTGTTTAGCAGTTTCGTCTTCCACGCAGCAAAACCGTTTGTTGGTTCAGACCTATCCTTCCGAGGTGGTATCTTAGACGACAATGTCCTCTAAGTAGTCCCGTCAAAATTCGCAGGTCATTCCCACTACATTCCAGGACCTGCTTGGTTGTGTTTTTCGAGAGTTTAGGTAAACGCCTTCAAATGTGTCAACACTGGCACATCAGACCAATAAGTGAGTTTTTTTTTCCGGTTAGTCAGAAATAATGGTTTTCGCAGCACTTGTGGTGACTTTAAAGACTGTTTCTGGTTTTGGGAGGGCAGATTGGGCTGCCTGTTTTGTGAGAGTGACGGCTTTCTCGTTGCCCTCCACTCTCTGGTACCTTGGTACCCACTCTTTTGTTTTTACCAAGAAATTCCAGAGATTTAATGCAATTCCATACAAGTTTAGAATTTAACTTTAGCCGTGGCATTAGATATCTCCAAGGCATTCAATCGAGTTTGGCACCAGGGTCTCCTCACCAAGCTTCCATCTTATGGATTGCTCCCTCAGCTATATTTCCTGCTAGCTACTTTTCTCTCAAACAGGTCTCTCCATGTGGTGGTTGATGGAGTTTTATCTGACTCTCTACTCCACCACTATTTCTACTTCACATCAACGACTTGTTGGAAACAACTTCATGTCCAGTACACAGTTTTACAGATGATAGTACCCCCCATACCGTTTTTTTTTCAGAGCTTCTATATATGCCCGTGAAACAAAAAATGAACGAGGAAGAAATGTCAACAATATAAATATGAACTTGGCAACAATTCTCGAATGAGGATCCAATAAATTGGTAGAATTCAATGCAAATAAAACACAAGCATGTCTTTTCTCTAGAAAAGCTTATCTCACTGTGATCAATATGATATTGTCAGGAGTAACCATACCATTGAAGTCATCCATCTCGATGTTGGTATTACTATCAGCAATAACCTTTCTTGGGAAAATCACGTGAGGTCCATTGCCAAATGTGCATCCCAAAAACTTGGCTGTATGTTTCGTGACAAGTGCTTTTTCACTTTCCGTCAGCTGCTTATGATCTTTAAGGCACAGATTCGACCTGTTTTGAAATACTGATCCCATATTTGGAGTGCGGCACCTAAACATAACCTGAAACTATTAAATTTCGTCCAATAAAGGGCAATTCGTCTGGTCGGTGATGCCTCGCTTACAAACTCACTCACTTCGTAGAAAAGTTAGCGATTTGTCTCTATTTTATAGATATTTTCAGGGGCGCTCTACTGAAATATTAACAATCGTTTCTTCGAGATTAACCTGTCAAGTTCAGACTTCACACCCCTTCGTGGTCACTTTGGAGACCTGCAAAACATCTCTTTCCAAAGACTCGTTCGTACAACGAACAGCGAGGGAGGTGTTCCCTGAGGCATACAACCTCCAGAAATTTAAGGAGAACACCAATTCCTACCTTTTTTCTCTTGGTTCTCACGATGTTTATTGAGCATTACAGGATATCCCTTTTTGTGGGAACCGGACATAAATAAAAAAAACTTGTTAAAGCTCAGTGCATTTAGAGCAGACTGGCTGTCTGAGATTATACAAATGTTTTTGTTTACTAGAGGTCTATTGGTCAGCTTTCTCGCACACAATCCAATAGCGAAGATTTCATCCTGAAAGATCTGTATTAATTATTGCATGGGAACATGTAACGGTCGTAAAAAATAACTCTATTTTTAGAGTTATTTTCTACGACCGTTACATGTTCCCATGCAGTAATTGTGTAAATAAGTTTAATAAGTGTAAATTTGTTGAAAAATCTTCATTTATTACTAACTAAATCATCATGAAGAGTACCATAATGGAACCATTAAGTAGTTGTTTCTAAAAAAGGCCCTTTATTTGCTAGACGCTTTGCTGAATTTTATAACTATTTGTATAAAACAGTTCATACATGTAAATTTGTTAAAAAATCTTTCTTTATTACTGAGTAAATCACCATAAAATGTACCATAATGGATCCATTAAGTAGTTGTTTCAAAAACGGCGCTTTAGTGGCTAAACGCTTTGTTGGATTTTTTAACCATTTGTATAAAACAGTTCATATACTTATAATTTTAGTGTTGATTAAAAAACAAATTGTAAAATTAAATTAAAACTAGGGATATTTACAAAAAACATTTACTTTAATGTAAGTTAGCTACAATCCATTCACAAGCAATAAACGTCCATTCTAATTTTACCAGTGTAGCAGTCGAATAGTGGACTGTTTTGCATAATGGAAAGAAAATGTGTCGGATCTGGCTTGTAATATATTAGAAGCCGAATATCCCGCCATTTTCCTTACTTTTCATTAAAATTATAACATGCCTTCGCTGTGCAAGCATTCATATAACCAGAGTGGTATCTGCCCACTTGACAATTTAGTTTTAGTTTTTGTTTTTTATAAAAAAAAACTATTACCAATTAAACAAATATTGATAATTTATACTACTTAGTTAAAACAGCACAAAAATATTTAATAACATTTTAAAAATATGTACATTGGTTCTTTTACAAAAATTTTTGTTTCTACCTATTATCTTACATATCAATGGGTGACGTGTGGCACATGACCTTTTTTGACATTGGTGCTGTTTGTATTATGCACGTGACGTCACAACTTGAAATGGCTACCATGCACGTGACGCCACAACTTGAGATGGCTACCATGCACGTGACGCCACAACTTGAGATGGCTACCATGCACGTGACGCCACAACTTGAGATGGCTACCGTGCACGTGACGCCACAACTTGAAATGGCTACCGTGCACGTGACGCCACAACTTGAAATGGCTACCATGCACGTGACGCCACAACTTGAGATGGCTACCATGCACGTGACGCCACAACTTGAGATGGCTACCATGCACGTGACGCCACAACTTGAGATGGCTACCATGCACGTGACGCCACAACTTGAGATGGCTACCATGCACGTGACGCTACAACTTGAGATGGCTACCATGCACGTGACGCCACAACTTGAGATGGCTACCATGCACGTGACGCCACAACTTGAGATGGCTACCATGCACGTGACGCCACAACTTGAGATGGCTACCATGCACGTGACGCCACAACTTGAGATGGCTACCATGCACGTGACGCCACAACTTGAGATGGCTACCATGCACGTGACGCCACAACTTGAGATGGCTACCGTGCACGTGACGCCACAACTTGAAATGGCTACCATGCACGTGACGCCACAACTTGAGATGGCTACCATGCACGTGACGCCACAACTTGAGATGGCTACCATGCACGTGACGCCACAACTTGAGATAGCTACCATGCACGTGGTTCAACAAATCACATATATTGTAAGGTTATGTGTCAAAAACCGATGCAGGACGCTGATTGACGAGTGGATAAAACAAAGTCGTCAACAATACTGGAAACAAAGCAACGGGAAAATGCACAGCAAAGGCATCGTATGGCACACAAGCCAAACTGTGACAGCTGAGCTTCTGAATCTGAACAGAACTAAGGCATGCATTATAATAGGTCTGAGAAAACACCATGGATATAATTAGAGAACCAACCCGTGGATCGCAGACTATGTGGTGAAGAGGAAGAAACAGCCTATCACATCATCTTCGAATGCGACGCCATAAGAAGCAGGCGTCACAGAACCTTTGAAAAGATCAGCCCGGAAACGGGCATGATTCCTCATAAACAGGATTCTGAACCTAATAAATGGCACAAACCTGTTCGTGTGAGGAACCACTGACGAAAGAGTCATGAAATAGACCCCAGCTGATCGCAGTGTAGAATTTGAAGAATACAAACACAGAAATAATTCGAATATCATGGAAAAATAGGAAAGATCGTTCGTCTAGATCGGTGAATGAATGTCAAAAAAAATCGGAGAACGAATGGGATTTTAACGACCTCAACTCTGGTCGGCTGATTGAAGGATACTGGTCACAGACCGGCTGCTTTGCGCGGGAAGCAAAAGGAGAAAAACCCAACGGTTCACACACGTTGAATGTCATAAACAAAAATCAAATGCCCGTGGGCGCTTATGGACGGCTTAGGAATGATTTAATTAAAACAAAAAAAAATTAATGAAGTGTTGTAATCAGTGATTGCAACAATTACTATTTATTTTTTTAATAATAGGGTCGGGCCTGACAAAAGCTCTTGGGTAGGAACCTCTACCTAAAGATCTTTTGTTACATCACTTATGTTATTTGTTATGTGTATTCTGGGTCAAATTTGAACCCTATTGAGAAATCTGATCTTGCGTTGGAATTTTTAAGATCTAAGTAGGTAGGAATTGCCTTGTGATAGTTCCTCGCATTATATTATAAAATGGTATACAGATTATTTGTCCATTCTTCACCTTGCCCATATTTTCTGCATGATCATTGGCTGGGTGGTGATTCATAGGGATTCCGACTGGCAACTTTAGGTCTTTTCTAGTTAGGAGTAAAATATTGTTGTCCCCACAATATTACCAGAACAGTAGGCATTCGGTAGTTCCTTTGAATCTTTGTTTGCCAATTCATTGACTTTTTCACAACCTGGAATGCCTGAGTGCCCTGGTGACCAAATGAGGTGAATTTTGATGCCTATTGTAGTTGCTTCAGGCAATCGTGCCATTCTTCGTCTAGCTTGGATTTTTTGCGTTACAGCCATAAAGACTTAACTTTAATATCCTTATTCTTTTATCCAATAACAGAAGAAAACCAACAATTTAGGGACTCATACAATATGCTCGCAGATTCTTTTAAGCATTAAATCATAGTCTTGTTATTTAATGGTAAAAATCTATACATACACTGCGGTCCATATGTATGGAATAAATTTATTTTTAGCGTTATTATGTATTTGTTCAATAAAAACTGAAACAGGTCGATTTCTATTGTCAATTTGACAATTTACAGTATGAAACTATTACCTCCTTCTTGCACCCCCTCTGAATTATGAGCACCCCCTCAAAAATTTTAAATAAGACGTGTGGCACCTAGTTTGGAAGGGATTTTCATTCTCTGTTCAGCTAAACCAAATTTTTTAAATTTGGTGCAATCATAACTGAAAAAAATTATTTTCACCTGTTTCAGGTTTCTTCAACGGATACATAATTTACAGTGTCGATATTTTTAAATTTTAATAACAAATTTTCTCAGTTATGGTTGCATCAAACATAAAAAACTTAGTATTGCTGAACAGATAATGAAAATCCCTTTCGAACAAGATGCCACACGACCCCTCTTCTCATTTAAATTTTTAGAGGGGGGGCTCATAATTCAGAGGGGTGCAAGAAGGGGTAATATTTTCATACTGTAAATTGTCAAATTAACAATAAAAATAAAATACATAATAACGCTAAAAATGAATTTATTTCTTACATATGGACCGCAGGTATATAAGAAACCATAAACTGCAACTCCTTTAATATTTAATAAAAATATTACCAGTAGTTGCCCAAAGTAACCGATTCCCACAGTTTTTGCCAAACTATTTACAACGGCATAATATGCAGGCATTTTATCCTAACATACTATAATAATCACTACGAGTCATTTTCGAAAAAAATTAGGTAGTAAGGTTAATGAAAACTATAAGTAAACTAAACAAAACCAACTTTCACAAGAACTTGTTAAAAAGTAGGGTTAGGTGACGTGCAACACGTATTCTCTTCTCGACAAATAAATAAAATCACAAGATGAGACGTCACATGAACGTCACCCGTACCACCAATGTCAAGATATGTCACGTGAACGTTTCCCATACTGGGAGAATGATAGTCGGACCCAAGAAAAATACCCCTAGGTAATATTACCATGTTTGGACTGGTTAAATGCCTTGCCCTCAGCGAAACAAGAAGCCTGATGAGGCTTAGATGTTTTGCAAATTGTTTTCTTATGTCCCATATTATCATTTATAAACGTTTTTATAAATGCATAAGGAAAAATACACCTTAAGGGTTTCCTATTTTCTTTTTGCTAGGTATAGGAGGTTTGGCTATTAAATAACAAGACCGATTATGAAAAAAAAAATTATTTCAGGAATTATTCTACAATCAATTGCTCCCCTTCAATTTTTTTACTAAGTAAAACAAATCAAACTAAAAAGCGAAAATTAAATTATAGTTTAAAAAAAACTAAGAAATACGCTTTTGGAGTTAATCAAACTAAAAAGTAAAATATAATTCTTAGCATAACAATAAAATTACTGACGAGAAAATTAATGTCACTGTTCTAAAAGCGTGGGGTGCTTTGCATGAAATAACTCTGCGGAATGAAAGCACCCTCCACACTTTTAGAACAGTGACATCAATTTTCTCGTTATTAATTTTCTCAGGTAAAGATCCAGTCAGAATAAAGATTGTCGTAAATGATATAGTACTGAAACAGGTTAAGCAATTTAAATATTTAGGCTGCGAACTATCAGCAGAACATTAAAGAATAAAACAAGAAAAGATACACAAATAAAATTTTACAAGACGATAGCTGTACCAACCCTCTTAAACGGTAGTGAAACATGGACAACAACGAAAAAAGAAGAGTGTAGAATACAAGCACAAGAAATAAAATTTCTAAGAAGAGCGAAAGGTTGCACAAAAGTGGACAGACTAAGAAACAGATATAAAAACGGAATTAAACATATTTAACATAAATGAGAAAATAAAGAGCTAAAGAACAGCAAGAGTCCTGGGGAAGACGGCATTCCCAACGAACTCCTAAAATATGGTGGCGAAAGCTTGGTTAATCACAAAGTTAATCCAGAAAATTCTATTTTACCAAAGAATTCTGCAAGAGTGGCGAAGTAGCACGACTATTCTCATATTTAAAAAAGGAAATAAAAAAGTATCTTCAAATTACAGAGGCATAAATTTACTAAACACTACATTAAAATAACAACTAAAATCATTACCGACCTATATAACAAGTCCACAAATTTAGAGGAAGAACAACAAGGATTTAGACATGGTAGATCTTGCACAGATGCCGTCTTTGTGTTAATGCAAATAGTGGAAAAATCAATAGAATACAACAAGCCTTCATGGATTTGGTTGAAGGCGTTTGTTATGATTAAGCTACGTGACGTCATACATATCCTCTACAAAAGAAAAATCACTAGTAACCTAATAAAAACAATAAAGAATATAAACAAGGATAATCAAATCCAAGTGAAGATAAACGAAGAACTTACCGAACCCGTACCAGCTGGAAACGGTATTCGCCAGGAAGACTCGCTAAGCCCATTCCTATTTAACGTTATAATGGATGAGATAATAAAAAAAAAACGTAATATAAAAGGCTACAAAATGGAAGATAAAACGGTAAACATCCTGTGTTATGCAGACGATGCCGCATTAAAAGCAGAAAACGAAGATGATCTTCAAAAACTCCTCCACCAGTTTAACCAAACAGCTAAAACACTCAACATGACTATATCCGGTTCAAAAACACGTTGTATCACAACATCAAAAACACCGTTAAGATGCAAACTTGAAGTAGGTGGAGAGGTCATACAACAGGAGATGAAGTTTAAATATTTGGGTATAGAACTGTCCAGCCATGGTGACGCTGAATCGGAAGTAAGAGAACAAACGGCAAGGGAGCGAGAGTGGCAGGTTGTCTGAACGACTCTATTTGAAAAAACAAAAACATTAACACCCAGGTAAAAAGCAAGATATATTAAACCGTTTTTAGGCCCATAATGACTTACACTGCAGAAACTAGATCAGAAACTCAAAAAACAAGGAGACTTATGGAAACAACGGAGATGAGAATTGATGGCAGAACTTTATGGGACAGAGAGAAGAGCGAAGACATAAGAACCAGATGTGGGGTAGAGAACATCAACGAATGGAACCAAAACAGGAAAAACGAATGGAGCGCGCACATTGACCGCATGGAGGATCAGAGAGTCGTAAAAATCGCAAGAGACAAGTCACCTATAGGACACAGGAGTGTGGGTCGCCCGCGAAAGCGGTGAAGCGACAATATATAAGGCTGGCGGATCAAGATAAACAGGCTTTAAGCCTAGTAACTGAAATAGAAGAAAAGGATATAGAAAAGGATAGTCCAGGCCCAGATGGTATTCCAAATGAACTTCTTAAATACGGCGGAAGAAGCCTAAAACAGCAGCTAACAGCCATAATTCGCAAAATCGTTTTACATAAAAAAAAATTCCGGACGAATGGCGCCTAAGTATCACAATCTTACTGTTTAAAAAATGAGACAAAAAGATTCCCGCAAACTACCGAGGCAAAAACCTTTTAAATACAACCTTAAACCTAGTAACAAAGATTATAACAAATAAAATAAATGAACTCACCACATTGGGCAATGAACAACAAGGATTCAGATCAGGAAGATATTGTACTGATGCGATATTTGTAGTGCGACAAATAACTTAAAAATCTATCGAGTATAAAAAACCAGCCTTTATGTGTTTTATAGACCTGGAAAAGGCGTTTGACCGAATACAACTGGATGACGTGGTACATATTCTATACAACAGGCAAATCCCATACAATATCATAAAAACCATTGAAAATATTTACCAGAGAAACAAAATACAAGCCAAAATTAATGGCACAACTACCGAAGAAATTCCTGTAAATAGTGGTATTCGACAAGAAGATTTCCTTAGCCCCTTATTGTTCAACATAGTTATGGACGAAATAATAAACAGCACCCTGAAAGGGTATAAAATGGGGAACAAAGACGCCAAAATCCTATGCTATGCCGATGATGCTATTCTGATTGCAGAAAACGAAGATGACCTACAGAGATTACTACTCAAATTTAGCACAACGGCAAAAAGTCTAAAAATAAAGATATCTGCAGCAAAGACGAAATGCATGACAACTTCAAAAACACCTATCAGATGCAAACTGGTTGTGGATGATAAATTTTACAACAGGAGATAAAATTTAAATACCTAGACATAGAAATATCAGGATACGGTGACATCAAAGCGGAGGTAAAAAAACAAGCGGCAAAAGCAGCACGAACCTCAGCTTACCTGAACGATACAATCCTCCGAAACAAATATATCGGAATCGAGACCAAATCCCGAATCTACAAGCCGGTCATCCGACCTTTATTAACATACACAGCGGAAACTAGACCAGATACATCGAACACAAAGAGAATATTAGAAACCACCGAAATGAAAATAGTGCGCAGGATCGCTGGAAAAACACTTTTTGACAGGGAGAGAAGCGAGGACATTAGAAGAACATGTAAAATAGACGATGTAAATGAATGGATACTGGGAAGAAAGAAAAAGTGGAACGCACACATAGACCGGGTGAATGACGACAGAATGGTCAAAATAACTAGAGACAAGTCGCCCTTAGGGCGCCGAAGCATTGGAAGACCCCGCAAGAGATGGAGCGACAACCTTTCTAATAATTGGACGGCAGAGGATACAAAGAAAAACAAGCAAATTGCTTACATTCTCTCTCTCTTCGTCTTCTAGATTCCATTCAAAAAAGAGCCATTCGCTTGATTAACAGCTCAACTTTCACAGATACCCTTCACCCTCTAGAACATAGAATAAGAGTTGCAGACCAGTCATTGCTCTACAGATATTTCCATGGCAGATGCTCCAGAGAAATAGAAACTCTTGTACCACCCTTGGCCACATTCGGCCGAAGAACTCGGCACGTTGATCAGTCTCACACATTTACTCTCAAGCTTGACACTACAAGGACCAATCTTCATCAAGAATCCTTCTTTTACAGGGCTGCTAGGGAATGGAATAAGCTTCCAAAATAAGTTTTTCCAGAAAACTATGACCTGCAACTTTTTAAAAAGCGTGTCTACAATCATTTCCTTTCTATAATCCCTTCCCCTTCTAATAGTCGCAGTGCGGGCCGTCCGCGGCCCACACGATAGGTCTACCCTTTTTGCGACTATTTTTATAAAAAAACAAAAAAAAAAAAAAAGGAAGAAGAGGAAGAAGGCCTTAAGCCTAATTAAAAAAAAGAAGAAGAAAAAATAAAGGAAAATAAATGTAAGTGAAAGAAACACGTATAATCCCTTCCCCTTCTAATAGTCGCAGTGCGGGCCGTCCGCGGCCCACACGATAGGTCTACCCTTTTTGCGACTATTTTTATAAAAAAACAAAAAAAAAAAAAAAAGGAAGAAGAGGAAGAAGGCCTTAAGCCTAATTAAAAAAAAGAAGAAGAAAAAATAAAGGAAAATAAATGTAAGTGAAAGAAACACGTAGAACGGATGCACGAGAGGAGGATACCTGCTAAAGTCAGGTTTTATCGATGCCGCGGAAGAAGAAATATTGGAAAACCGAGAAAAAGAAGGGTATCGTAACAGGCAAAGTGCCTAAAAGTGGAGAAGAAAAAGAAGCAATTTTATTCCTTTGTTAAGAATTATTGTTTACTTTTTAGTTTGATTAACTCTTTTTAATTTTTTTTTTAAACTTTAATTTATATTTAGATTTTTAGTTTATATTAAGCAACACTAAAAACTGCACTCCTTTTGGTTCAAAGTCAGTCCCTGTGTATTTGAAATAAGTGTATATGTGCTAATATGGATTATCGCTAATCTAAAACAATAATTTTAGTAATTATTGTAGCTTGTTACCGTTTTAATATATGCGGCGCGAGATAACACACCTCCGTAATATTTCCCGGCAAATTATTATGGTGTTGCCTGCGAGAAGGGCGGTAACGGCGGTTGAGAGCGTTAGTTAGGTTGAATTGTTCTTATAAGCTCTGCAGGTAATTTGATATTACGCCTTCCTATCGCATTATGCAGCTGTATGATGATATCGCCCGATGCGAATCCTTTTCGGTTCTTGTTGAAACTCAGACGAATGTAATTTCATAAGCGTCGGTTTTTTGCTAAAGTAGATAGCAACCAACAATCACGAAACCAACAAGACATCGTTGTCGGAACGTTTGATGATTGTAATGTCGATTTTCGGTAACCTTAAACATACATACATACATACATAAAGTCACGCCTTTTTCCCTTAGGGGTAGGCAGAGACCACTTCCTTCCACTTCCGCTACGGTTCTTACACACATCTTTTGCTTCCTCTACTTTCATCAGTGCTTTCGTGCTCTTCGGTTGTTGGTACTCTTGATCTGGCCTTTCTTCAAAACAATGTTGATCTGATCGAGATCGATGTTCTCCGAGGTCGACCTCTACCGATTTGCCCATTCACGCTCGCCTTATAAATTTGTTTCGTCAATCTTCCTTCATCCATTCTTTCTACGTGTCCAAACCATCTAAGCATTCCTTTATCTATCTTAAACAACTAAATATATTACAAATAAGATGAGCACCAAAATCTAATCGAAATTTTGGAACGTGCAAGTTTACACCGCTGAAGAAAAAAACTAAAATTGTCTTTTTTCATTTTAGAAACAATAAACTGCAATAATTTTTAATAAAAGTCATCCTGGTAAATATTTTAACCATTTTTACACGTCAAAGTTAACGAGAACACACTTGTTGCAATTCTAGAGCATGCTTTAGTGGATCCCACTTTGACTACCAGAATACCAAGAACTATACATAGATACATACATATAGTCACGCCTTTTTCCCGTAGGGGTAGGAAGAGACCACTTTTTTCCACTTGCCATCCAAGCATTCCTTTATCTATCTTTGTAACCACATCTTCTGTTACATGACATCGTTCTCTTATCTTACCATTCTTTACTTTATGCAACCAAGTCACTCCGGCTATACTTCTCAGACTACTTATCTCCAAAGCATTAATTCTATTTTCATGCTTTTTCTGCCAAACCCAACATTCACTAGCATACTTAAGTGTGGAAACCAACACACCTCTATGCACCGCCAGACGTGTATTTTTTGACACTTTCTGGGTGTTCATAAAGCTATTTATTTGTTTTCCTGTCAAAACCCTTCGCTCAATGTCACTGTCATACTTTTTATCTTTTGTAAAATTTTAACCCCGATATACAAACTCATTTACTTGTTCCACTCTTTCTTCCTTAATCAGAACTTTCAGTTTGTCATGCTTTCTTCTCTTTCAAAGACCATTACTTTCGTTTTGCTTGCATATGTTTTCATCCCTTTGATTTTTAGGGCATCATGCATAACAATAACCATCGCCTGCAACTCCTCTTCAGATGACGCTAATATGACTTGATCATCGGCGTAAAGAAGTCATTTGATGATCAAATCATTCATTTTTAATCCCTACGCACTCTCTTTCAAATCTTTTAAAAAATCGTACAGCCATGGCGAAGGCACACATCCCTGTCTCACACATTTTTCAATGTTAAACCAGTCCGTGTAAAGAACAAGAACTAAACAAGATAATTAGTAAAAAAGTGAGGAAAGACATCCGAAGCCACAACACTAAATTAATCGAAAATGCTTTAGAGACAAACGCAAATATGAGAGTCCATAATTTGAAAATGTCCACGGGAAAACACAGAATGACCAAAGTAAAAGACCAACAGGGTAAGTTAATATCAGACCACAAGGTAATTGTTAAACATATCTAGGCATTCTACACTCGTCTCTATATTTCCATCGCAACTAATCCAAAAGCTTCAAACACAGCAACAGCAGCACCAAATATGTTCTGCAAAATTGGGTCAGAAGACATCCCATAACAAAGCAAAATATTGGTAGCATGTGGAGGAAAATAATTCCGAAAATGTTTTAGAATTTTCGGGGAAACATTGAACAAAGATTTTATTATTGTTTGAAAGGAAAAGGGTCGCAATTCAAACAATGGATTAATTAAAAACTTTTTGAACATATTTTTTAAGATTCCTAAGTGGGTTTAACGCACTCAGTTCAGGGTTAACCCCATATTCATGAATTTAGGTTGAATCTTCCGCGCGAAAGCAAAATTGACCTGTTCCGGGGTTTTCCATAAAAAATATTTGAGGTGGACGCTTTTAAAGGGACTATCCAGTGTATTGTTTGTTTTGAAGGAGGAGATCAAAGGAGCCGGCAGTTTTTGGTTCCATGATTCGCTTAAGGTTAATTCACATTAACTAGTTGAACACTATCAGTTAGAAGACGAACAAATAAAATTTATAATGTGGGCGAAATTAAGGATTAAAATTGTTTGACCGACAAAGATGGTTTGATATTTTCCAAACTAACACGAGAAAAAATAAATCAATTGAAAAGTTGCCAAGACTGCGCTTTTTTAATATGATTTAATAAAAGTATAAATCGACAAAGTTTATTTTTCATTTACAACATAAAGTAGTTTTCGTAACTTTTTCGAAGGAAAAGCGAAACGTTAAAAAATTGAAAGATTGCGTTTTAAAGCGTGGCTCGAAAACAATTTGCTTGACATCTTTTATTACGAAAAGTGATCCATAAAGTGTTATCCAAGGTTATTAAAATGTCAACTTCTAGTTCGTAGGAATTTGGGAGGTCATTCAATATTTTTCAGTATCCCGGGAGAAGTGGAATCAAAAAAAGTTAACATCCGGCCTACGCACGCGTTTCACTTTTCCCGATTTGCTGTATGAAATATCTTATAACTAAAACAAATTAAGTCTTTACTTAGTTCTAGCAAAGTTTATTACTTATTATAACAGTACTATCTATCCTGTATCCATTACCCTGTATTTTGGTTAAGATTCGTCGGAAGCGAGCTAACTTAACTCCATACAAGATAACCCTTTTAATGGTATCGTAAAAAAGGGGAGTTTGCCCGTTACAAGATGGCTTTAACTTTCGGCCTATACCGGCGGTTGTATGTTTTTGTTCACACTTTCCTATTATTCATCAACAAATTATTACTGTATAGATAGATGATTGCCTTAATCACGGTTAACTCCGAAAGGTAAGCATTCCCGAAAACTTTTACTCAAGTTGAATTTCCAAAAGTACTTTTCAACTTACCAAAAAGTAACCAACAATATTTGAATGTATCCTAAAACTTTAGGTTATAATATAGTTAAAAAAGCAATACTATCCAAAACACAATTAGAAATAAAAATTAATAAAATACTAGAGGACCCATGCTACTCCGCCGCATTGTGTTGATAATATAATTCAAAAATAACGCTCTGTATAAGAATACAGAGTGATTCTTTGAGAGTTTCAATTGGACGTTTAAAAATTATCATATCATTAAAATCTGAAAATTTAAGGGGCGTAAGGTTTTCGGATAAGCCGAATTGATTTAAAATATTTAAAGCCTCCAACTACTTCCGGTTATATAAAACATCCTGTATATTATTACGTTTTTCGATATTTCGGAGACATGAGTGAAAGTTGCAATGAAAGTGAAATTACTACGACAGAAATTGTGAAATCGTTGAACAGTATGAAATTGGGTAAAGCTGCTGGGTACGACAGGATAACAGTTGAAATGCTGAAGGCTGGACAAAACGTGGTAGCTAGTCTGCTGTACCGCTTTTTTAACCTTTGTTGGAGAAGTGGAAGCGTACCAGACGACTGGTGCAAGGCCGTTATCATGCCACTTTACAAGGGAAAAGGTTCGCAGCAGGACTGTAAGAACTACCCAGGTATTAGTTTACTCTTCATAGTCGGCAAACTGTATGCAAAGATATAGATTAAAAGAGTGGCGAATAAAACTGAGAAGATCATATGGGATGTGCAAGCAGGATTTAGAAAAGAGAGAAGAAGATCAGATCTTTTCATTACGAGGTATAGTTGAAAAATTCTTGGCTAGAAGTCATAAGATCTATTGCGCTTTTATAGACTTGGAAAAGGCCTATGACAGAGTGGTGAGGAGTAAATTGTGGTCGATATTGTCTATGTATGGGGTGAGCTGTAGTTTAATGCAAGCACTGAAATCACTTTATGAGGTTTTCTCTGTTTGTGTCAGAATAACCGGAGCTTGCAAAGACTAGTTTAACATCAAAAAAGGTGTGAGACAGAGATGTGTGGCTTCGCCATGGCTGTTGAACTTATACATAGACGATTGTATAAAAATTTGAAAGAGCGTGCCTATGGATTGAAAATTAATGATTTGATCGTCAAATGCCTTCTTTACGCCGATGATCAAGTCATATTAGCGTCATCTGAAGAGGAGTTACAGGCGATGGTTATTGTTATGCATGATGCCCTGAAAATCATATGGATGAAAATAAATGAGCAAAACGAAAGTAATGGTTTTTGAAAGAGAAGAAAGCATGACAAACTGCAGTTTCGATTGAGGGATTGAGAGGTTTATTTTCGACAGCGTAAAGGGATGTAAAAATGTGTAACTAATTGTTTAAAAACCAGCTTACTTTCGCTGTATGATACCTATTTTAATATAGGCATATATATGGGGGTCGATTATACATCAGATAACAACTACTCCCATGACTATTTGTCGCGACGGGTATTGAATAATATCCGATGTATAATCGTGTATACAACCTCATCACAGGAAGCAAGGTATACAGATGCTTGTTAAGTAAGAGAGAGGGCCATTAAATTTATTTAATCGCAGCTACCACCTATGTACCGGTTTCAGGATATTTTTCCATCGTTAGCATGGGGCAGGTAAAATCTGCAATTTAATAATTCATGGCTTTCGCTCCTATCAAGTACACATGAAAAACCGCGCGAATAGCGCCAGTCGCGACATCTGTACTTTTTAACAAGCACCACCTGGAAAGTAACTTCCAAGAATCAGAGAATAGTACTGTAAAAATTATAGAAAACTGTAGTGTTATTACATTAAACTATAAAGGGTTTATTTTCGACAGCGTGAAGAGATGTAAAAATGTGTAACTGATTGTTTAGAAACCAGCTTACTTTCGCTGTATGATACCTATATATGTATATATATATATATATATATATATATATATATATATATATATATATATATATATATATATATATATATATATATATATATATATATATATATATATATGTGGGTCGATTATACATCAGATAACAACTACTCCCCTAAACAATCAGTTACACATTTTTACATTTTTTTACGCTGTCGAAAATTAACCCTTTATAGTTTAATGTAATAACACTACAGTTTTCTATAATTTTTACATATATATATATATATATATATATATATATATATATATATATATATATATATATATATATATATATATATATATATATATATATATATATGTACAACTGTATTCTTGTTAATTACATTTTATTGTAAAGAAAAATATGTTATTTTAATGGTTACGTTAAGTTAAAACCAATTTTAATTTAAAAAAATGCCTTGCATTTTGTACAGTAAATATTAACATTACATTTCAGTTTTCCGTTTGGAAAGTGTTATACGAATTTAACCTCGCGTGCATATTTTGAAATTAAAACCAAGAAAAGATAAACTTTAAACATTTTTGTTATTTGAAGTAATGGAGTTATGTAAAGCGAGCCGGTAGCGTCATTATTCAGAAATGCACAAACTTGAAACGAGTCACATAGTTACGCTGGTTGACTCTAAATTGTTCTGTCCGCGTGGATACAAATAAATTATACGGGATGTAAGTTGGTTACACGGTTGCAACACAACGATGTTTAAATTATCTTTTTTCAAAATGTTTTACTTCCAACCTTCTAAATGCATTTTTAATACCAAAAAGTACCATAAAAAGTCAAAAAGATCTAAAAAAAAAGCAGGGCAAATCAACATTTGAACGAAGTCACAACCGAGTAGAAATAACGCTATTACTCAAAGCAGAAAAGTCATCCAAATGTGTGCGAGATAACTCAAGATCTAAACGATGCAAAAATTAAACATATCCAATGAAAACAAGCACGGTAATTTGACTGTACGAATTTCCTATAAATTCGTACAAAACGGGGCCATCTGGCCCTGATTATTTCGTCAAATCTAAATTGCCCTTGCCACCATATTCAAAAGTATGGACTTTGGTGCCCGAATGACCGACCCCACCAGAAACTGCTAGACCTAATCAAATCTAAATTGCCCTTGCCACCATATTCAAAAGTATGGACTTTGGTACCCGAATGACCGACCCCACCAGAAACTGCTAGACCTAATCAAATCTAAATTGCCCTTGCCACCATATTCAAAAGTATGGACTTTGGTACCCGAATGACCGACCCCACCAGAAACTGCTAGACCTAATCAAATCTAAATTGCCCTTGCCACCATATTCAAAAGTATGGACTTTGGTACCCGAATGACCGACCCCACCAGAAACTGCTAGACCTAATCAAATCTAAATTGCCCTTGCCACCATATTCAAAAGTATGGACTTTGGTGCCCGAATGACCGACCCCACCAGAAACTGCTAGACCTAATCAAATCTAAATTGCCCTTGCCACCATATTCAAAAGTATGGACTTTGGTGCCCGAATGACCGACCCCACCATAAACTGCTAGACCTAATCAAATCTAAATTGCCCTTGCCACCATATTCAAAAGTATGGACTTTGGTGCCCGAATGACCGACCCCACCAGAAACTGCTAGACCTAATCAAATCTAAATTGCCCTTGCCACCATATTCAAAAGTATGGACTTTGGTACCCGAATGACCGACCCCACCAGAAACTACTAGACCTAATCAAATCTAAATTGCCCTTGCCACCATATTCAAAAGTATGGACTTTGGTACCCGAATGACCGACCCCACCAGAAACTGCTAGACCTAATCAAATCTAAATTGCCCTTGCCGCCATATTCAAAAGTATGAACTTTGGTACCCGAATGACCGACCCCACCAGAAACTGCTAGACCTAATCAAATCTAAATTGCCCTTGCCACCATATTCAAAAGAATGGACTTTGGTACCCGAATGACCGACCCCACCAGAAACTGCTAGACCTAATCAAATCTAAATTGCCCTTGCCACCATATTCAAAAGTATGGACTTTGGTACCCGAATGACCGACCCCACCAAAAACTGCTAGACCTAATCAAATCTAAATTGCCCTTGCCACCATATTCAAAAGTATGGACTTTGGTACCCGAATGACCGACCCCACCAGAAACTGCTAGACCTAATCAAATCTAAATTGCCCTTGCCGCCATATTCAAAAGTATGAACTTTGGTACCCGAATGACCGACCCCACCAGAAACTACTAGACCTAATCAAATTTAAATTGCCCTTGCCACCATATTCAAAAGTATGGACTTTGGTGCCCGAATGACCGACCCCACCAGAAACTGCTAGACCTAATCAAATCTAAATTGCCCTTGCCGCCATATTCAAAAGTATGAACTTTGGTACCCGAATGACCGACCCCACCAGAAACTGCTAGACCTAATCAAATCTAAATTGCCCTTGCCACCATATTCAAAAGAATGGACTTTGGTACCCGAATGACCGACCCCACCAGAAACTGCTAGACCTAATCAAATCTAAATTGCCCTTGCCACCATATTCAAAAGTATGGACTTTGGTACCCGAATGACCGACCCCACCAGAAACTACTAGACCTAATCAAATCTAAATTGCCCTTGCCACCATATTCAAAAGAATGGACTTTGGTACCCGAATGACCGACCCCACCAGAAACTGCTAGACCTAATCAAATCTAAATTGCCCTTGCCACCATATTCAAAAGTATGGACTTTGGTGCCCGAATGACCGACCCCACCAGAAACTGCTAGACCTAATCAAATCTAAATTGCCCTTACCACCATATTCAAAAGTATGGACTTTGGTACCCGAATGACCGACCCCACCAGAAACTGCTAGACCTAATCAAATCTAAATTGCCCTTGCCACCATATTCAAAAGTATGGACTTTGGTACCCGAATGACCGACCCCACCAGAAACTGCTAGACCTAATCAAATCTAAATTGCCCTTGCCACCATATTCAAAAGTATGGACTTTGGTACCCGAATGACCGACCCCACCAGAAACTACTAGACCTAATCAAATCTAAATTGCCCTTGCCACCATATTCAAAAGTATGGACTTTGGTGCCCGAATGACCGACCCCACCAGAAACTGCTAGACCTAATCAAATCTAAATTGCCCTTGCCACCATATTCAAAAGTATGGACTTTGGTACCCGAATGACCGACCCCACCAGAAACTACTAGACCTAATCAAATCTAAATTGCCCTTGCCACCATATTCAAAAGTATGGACTTTGGTGCCCGAATGACCGACCCCACCAGAAACTGCTAGACCTAATCAAATCTAAATTGCCCTTACCACCATATTCAAAAGTATGGACTTTGGTACCCGAATGACCGACCCCACCAGAAACTACTAGACCTAATCAAATCTAAATTGCCCTTGCCACCATATTCAAAAGTATGGACTTTGGTGCCCGAATGACCGACCCCACCAGAAACTGCTAGACCTAATCAAATCTAAATTGCCCTTACCACCATATTCAAAAGTATGGACTTTGGTACCCGAATGACCGACCCCACCAGAAACTACTAGACCTAATCAAATCTAAATTGCCCTTGCCACCATATTCAAAAGTATGGACTTTGGTGCCCGAATGACCGACCCCACCAGAAACTGCTAGACCTAATCAAATCTAAATTGCCCTTACCACCATATTCAAAAGTATGGACTTTGGTACCCGAATGACCGACCCCACCAGAAACTACTAGACCTAATCAAATCTAAATTGCCCTTGCCACCATATTCAAAAGTATGGACTTTGGTACCCGAATGACCGACCCCACCAGAAACTGCTAGACCTAATCAAATCTAAATTGCCCTTGCCACCATATTCAAAAGTATGGACTTTGGTACCCGAATGACCGACCCCACCAGAAACTGCTAGACCTAATCAAATCTAAATTGCCCTTGCCACCATATTCAAAAGTATGGACTTTGGTGCCCGAATGACCGACCCCACCAGAAACTGCTAGACCTAATCAAATCTAAATTGCCCTTGCCACCATATTCAAAAGTATGGACTTTGGTGCCCGAATGACCGACCCCACCATAAACTGCTAGACCTAATCAAATCTAAATTGCCCTTGCCACCATATTCAAAAGTATGGACTTTGGTGCCCGAATGACCGACCCCACCAGAAACTGCTAGACCTAATCAAATCTAAATTGCCCTTGCCACCATATTCAAAAGTATGGACTTTGGTACCCGAATGACCGACCCCACCAGAAACTACTAGACCTAATCAAATCTAAATTGCCCTTGCCACCATATTCAAAAGTATGGACTTTGGTACCCGAATGACCGACCCCACCAGAAACTGCTAGACCTAATCAAATCTAAATTGCCCTTGCCGCCATATTCAAAAGTATGAACTTTGGTACCCGAATGACCGACCCCACCAGAAACTGCTAGACCTAATCAAATCTAAATTGCCCTTGCCACCATATTCAAAAGAATGGACTTTGGTACCCGAATGACCGACCCCACCAGAAACTGCTAGACCTAATCAAATCTAAATTGCCCTTGCCACCATATTCAAAAGTATGGACTTTGGTACCCGAATGACCGACCCCACCAAAAACTGCTAGACCTAATCAAATCTAAATTGCCCTTGCCACCATATTCAAAAGTATGGACTTTGGTACCCGAATGACCGACCCCACCAGAAACTGCTAGACCTAATCAAATCTAAATTGCCCTTGCCGCCATATTCAAAAGTATGAACTTTGGTACCCGAATGACCGACCCCACCAGAAACTACTAGACCTAATCAAATTTAAATTGCCCTTGCCACCATATTCAAAAGTATGGACTTTGGTGCCCGAATGACCGACCCCACCAGAAACTGCTAGACCTAATCAAATCTAAATTGCCCTTGCCGCCATATTCAAAAGTATGAACTTTGGTACCCGAATGACCGACCCCACCAGAAACTGCTAGACCTAATCAAATCTAAATTGCCCTTGCCACCATATTCAAAAGAATGGACTTTGGTACCCGAATGACCGACCCCACCAGAAACTGCTAGACCTAATCAAATCTAAATTGCCCTTGCCACCATATTCAAAAGTATGGACTTTGGTACCCGAATGACCGACCCCACCAGAAACTACTAGACCTAATCAAATCTAAATTGCCCTTGCCACCATATTCAAAAGAATGGACTTTGGTACCCGAATGACCGACCCCACCAGAAACTGCTAGACCTAATCAAATCTAAATTGCCCTTGCCACCATATTCAAAAGTATGGACTTTGGTGCCCGAATGACCGACCCCACCAGAAACTGCTAGACCTAATCAAATCTAAATTGCCCTTACCACCATATTCAAAAGTATGGACTTTGGTACCCGAATGACCGACCCCACCAGAAACTGCTAGACCTAATCAAATCTAAATTGCCCTTGCCACCATATTCAAAAGTATGGACTTTGGTACCCGAATGACCGACCCCACCAGAAACTGCTAGACCTAATCAAATCTAAATTGCCCTTGCCACCATATTCAAAAGTATGGACTTTGGTACCCGAATGACCGACCCCACCAGAAACTACTAGACCTAATCAAATCTAAATTGCCCTTGCCACCATATTCAAAAGTATGGACTTTGGTGCCCGAATGACCGACCCCACCAGAAACTGCTAGACCTAATCAAATCTAAATTGCCCTTGCCACCATATTCAAAAGTATGGACTTTGGTACCCGAATGACCGACCCCACCAGAAACTACTAGACCTAATCAAATCTAAATTGCCCTTGCCACCATATTCAAAAGTATGGACTTTGGTGCCCGAATGACCGACCCCACCAGAAACTGCTAGACCTAATCAAATCTAAATTGCCCTTACCACCATATTCAAAAGTATGGACTTTGGTACCCGAATGACCGACCCCACCAGAAACTACTAGACCTAATCAAATCTAAATTGCCCTTGCCACCATATTCAAAAGTATGGACTTTGGTGCCCGAATGACCGACCCCACCAGAAACTGCTAGACCTAATCAAATCTAAATTGCCCTTACCACCATATTCAAAAGTATGGACTTTGGTACCCGAATGACCGACCCCACCAGAAACTACTAGACCTAATCAAATCTAAATTGCCCTTACCACCATATTCAAAAGTATGGACTTTGGTACCCGAATGACCGACCCCACCAGAAACTGCTAGACCTAATCAAATCTAAATTGCCCTTACCACCATATTCAAAAGTATGGACTTTGGTGCCCGAATGACCGACCCCACCAGAAACTGCTAGACCTAATCAAATCTAAATTGCCCTTACCACCATATTCAAAAGTATGGACTTTGGTGCCCGAATGACCGACCCCACCAGAAACTGCTAGACCTAATCAAATCTAAATTGCCCTTGCCACCATATTCAAAAGTATGGACTTTGGTACCCGAATGACCGACCCCACCAGAAACTACTAGACCTAATCAAATCTAAATTGCCCTTGCCACCATATTCAAAAGTATGGACTTTGGTGCCCGAATGACCGACCCCACCAGAAACTGCTAGACCTAATCAAATCTAAATTGCCCTTACCACCATATTCAAAAGTATGGACTTTGGTACCCGAATGACCGACCCCACCAGAAACTGCTAGACCTAATCAAATCTAAATTGCCCTTGCCACCATATTCAAAAGTATGGACTTTGGTACCTGAATGACCGACCCCACCAGAAACTGCTAGACCTAATCAAATCTAAATTGATCTTGCCACCATATTCAAAAGTATGGACTTTGGTACCCGAATGACCGACCCCACCAGAAACTACTAGACCTAATCAAATCTAAATTGCCCTTGCCACCATATTCAAAAGTATGGACTTTGGTGCCCGAATGACCGACCCCACCAGAAACTGCTAGACCTAATCAAATCTAAATTGCCCTTGCCACCATATTCAAAAGTATGGACTTTGGTACCCGAATGACCGACCCCACCAGAAACTACTAGACCTAATCAAATCTAAATTGCCCTTGCCACCATATTCAAAAGTATGGACTTTGGTGCCCGAATGACCGACCCCACCAGAAACTGCTAGACCTAATCAAATCTAAATTGCCCTTACCACCATATTCAAAAGTATGGACTTTGGTACCCGAATGACCGACCCCACCAGAAACTACTAGACCTAATCAAATCTAAATTGCCCTTGCCACCATATTCAAAAGTATGGACTTTGGTGCCCGAATGACCGACCCCACCAGAAACTGCTAGACCTAATCAAATCTAAATTGCCCTTACCACCATATTCAAAAGTATGGACTTTGGTACCCGAATGACCGACCCCACCAGAAACTACTAGACCTAATCAAATCTAAATTGCCCTTGCCACCATATTCAAAAGTATGGACTTTGGTGCCCGAATGACCGACCCCACCAGAAACTGCTAGACCTAATCAAATCTAAATTGCCCTTACCACCATATTCAAAAGTATGGACTTTGGTACCCGAATGACCGACCCCACCAGAAACTACTAGACCTAATCAAATCTAAATTGCCCTTGCCACCATATTCAAAAGTATGGACTTTGGTGCCCGAATGACCGACCCCACCAGAAACTGCTAGACCTAATCAAATCTAAATTGCCCTTACCACCATATTCAAAAGTATGGACTTTGGTACCCGAATGACCGACCCCACCAGAAACTACTAGACCTAATCAAATCTAAATTGCCCTTGCCACCATATTCAAAAGTATGGACTTTGGTGCCCGAATGACCGACCCCACCAGAAACTGCTAGACCTAATCAAATCTAAATTGCCCTTACCACCATATTCAAAAGTATGGACTTTGGTACCCGAATGACCGACCCCACCAGAAACTACTAGACCTAATCAAATCTAAATTGCCCTTGCCACCATATTCAAAAGTATGGACTTTGGTGCCCGAATGACCGACCCCACCAGAAACTGCTAGACCTAATCAAATCTAAATTGCCCTTACCACCATATTCAAAAGTATGGACTTTGGTACCCGAATGACCGACCCCACCAGAAACTACTAGACCTAATCAAATCTAAATTGCCCTTGCCACCATATTCAAAAGTATGGACTTTGGTGCCCGAATGACCGACCCCACCAGAAACTGCTAGACCTAATCAAATCTAAATTGCCCTTACCACCATATTCAAAAGTATGGACTTTGGTACCCGAATGACCGACCCCACCAGAAACTACTAGACCTAATCAAATCTAAATTGCCCTTGCCACCATATTCAAAAGTATGGACTTTGGTGCCCGAATGACCGACCCCACCAGAAACTGCTAGACCTAATCAAATCTAAATTGCCCTTACCACCATATTTAAAAGTATGGACTTTGGTACCCGAATGACCGACCCCACCAGAAACTACTAGACCTAATCAAATCTAAATTGCCCTTGCCACCATATTCAAAAGTATGGACTTTGGTGCCCGAATGACCGACCCCACCAGAAACTGCTAGACCTAATCAAATCTAAATTGCCCTTGCCACCATATTCAAAAGTATGGACTTTGGTGCCCGAATGACCGACCCCACCAAAAACTGCTAGACCTAATCAAATCTAAATTGCCCTTGCCACCATATTCAAAAGTATGGACTTTGGTGCCCGAATGACCGACCCCACCAGAAACTGCTAGACCTAATCAAATTTAAATTGCCCTTGCCACCATATTCAAAAGTATGGACTTTGGTGCCCGAATGACCGACCCCACCAGAAACTACTAGACCTAATCAAATTTAAATTGCCCTTGCCACCATATTCAAAAGTATGGACTTTGGTGCCCGAATGACCGACCCCACCAGAAACTGCTAGACCTAATTATACGTTCACCTTCAATGGTCTCTTATATTTCCAACATCGGAGTATAGCGCAAGTGCAAAAAATTCTCTCGTTTATAATCTACGAAGAAGAGTATGTGTCCTTCACCCTTTACTTGTAATACTACTGCACAAATAATAATAATCCGTACGCAAATACAAAAGTAGGTTTAATGCTGCGGAGATGAGTAGTCTGAGAAGTATAGCCGGAGTGACTCGGTTGGATAAAGTAAAAAATAGTGAAATAAGCGAACGCTGTGGTGTAAAAGAAGATGTGGTTACAAAGATAGATAAAGGAATGCTTAGATGGTTTGGACACTTAGAAAATATGGATGAAGGAAGAATGACGAAAAAAATTTATAAGTTGATTGTGAATGGTCGGAAGTCGGTAAAGGTCGACCTCGGCAAACATATCTAAATCAGATCAACATTTTTTTTAAGAAAGGCCAGGTCAAGAGTACCAACAACCAACAAACATGTATGAACGCTCTAATGAAAGAAGAAGAAGCGAAAGACGTGCGTAAGAACCGTAGCGGAAGTGGAAGGAAGTGGTCTCTGCCTACCCTTATAGGAAAAAGGCGTGACTATATGTATGTATGTAAAAACGTAAAAAAAACCGACTTCAAAGACTTATATGGTTTGTCAGAACTAAACCAAATTGAAATGGGACCACACAACAAGCACCTCCTTGTTTGAAGTCGGTTAAAAGGTCACTCTACTCTATTCTAGGATCTGCTTAGTTGTATTTCTCGAAGGTTTAGGTAGAAACACCTTCGAATGAGTCAAACCTGGTATATCCGACCAGTAAGTGAGTATTTTCCTCTCCGCCCAGTCCGAAATGATTGTTAGGCGGCACTTGTGGTGACTCCCAAAAACGGTTCTGGTCCAGTGAACGCAGATTTGCAAGGGTGTCGGATTTTTCGTTTATCTCAACCCCGTGGTGCCCAGGTACCCACAGTTAGGTCACCCTGTTGTTCGCACCAAGGTACTCTAAGGATTCGATGCAATTCCATACAAGTTTGGAATTTATCTTGTTAGAGCTCAGTGCTTTTAAAGCAGCCTGGCTGAAATATTATACTTAAGTTTTTCTTTGCTAGAGGTCTGCTGGTTAGCTCTCTTGCACATAATTCGATAGCAAAAACTTCAGCCTGAAAGATTATAGCATACCTACCAATACTGGTAGATAATTCAATCTTTGGTTTCCTGCTAAAAACACCAGCCCCAACTCCATCTGTGAACGATGCATAAGGCAACACTCATTTAAATAGAACAAGCACAGTAACGCGACATTTGATAAAATTTCTATGGCAAAAACAATCAAAACAAAGCCAAAATCAAAACAGAAAACTCTTTAAACAGCAAGATAACTAACTAATTTAAACGATGCTAGAGGCAAAACTCTGCTGGGGAAATAGAGCACTGTAATAATTCGATATTTAAAAGGAAACTCATTTAATAGCCATCTACAAATACCAAAATGACTCAAAATTAAACAATGCTACGAGTAAAATTCACTTGGTAGAAGAAGCACGTTAACTAAACATTTTTTTTTTATATATGTTCTGGTTCCTACGAAAAGGGATATCCTGTAGCCAAGGGAAAAAAGGCAGGAGTTGGTGTTCTTCTTAAATTTCTGGAGGTTGTATGCCTCGGGGAACACCTCCCTAGGCAATGAGTTCCAAAGCCTCGCAATTCGTTGGATGAATGAGTCTTTGGAAAGTGATGTTCTGCAGGTCTCCAAAGTGACCAGAAAGGGGTGTAAAGACTGAACTTGACAGGTTAATCTCGAAGAGACTGCCAAAGGAGGAACGATTGTTGATATTTCAAAAGAGCATCGCCCATGAAAATATCTATAAAATAGAGACAAATCGCCAACTTTTCTACGGTGTTCCAGACAAGTGAGCGAGTTTGTAAGCGAGGCATTACCGACGAGACGAATTGCCCTTTTTTGGACAGAATCCAATAGCTTCAGGATATGTTTAGGTGCCGCACTCCAAATATGGGAACAGTATTCCAGTACAGGCCGGATCTGTGACTTATAGATCATAAGCAGCTGACTGGAGGTGAAATAGCTCTTGGCACGAAACAAAAAACCAAGTTTTTGGGATGCACTTTTGGCAATGGACCTCACGTGATTTTCACAGGAAAGGTTATTGCTGATAGTAATACCAAGCATCGATATGGATGACTTCAGTGGTATGGTTACTCCTGACAAAGTTATGTTAGGCACAGTGAGATCGGCTTTTCTAGAGAAAAGACATGCTTGTGTTTTGTTTGCATTGAATTCTACCAAGTTATTGGATCATAATTTGAACCAAGATAACGGCAAAACACAGTTAAAAAAAAGCACATATATGCGATGCTAGAGATAAAACATAATACATAATAGCAAGTTAAATTAACATTCAAACCATGCCAGCAGCAAAAAACAATCATCAGAGGCTAATAGCACAATAGCATAAGCAAAACACTATCGTCTTAAATAACTTAACATATAAACCATTTCAAAAACAAAATACAATTGGAGACTAATAGCACATTACCTCAATACTTACACGATGCCAAAAGCAAAACAAAATTGTTTAAAAATAACTAAAAAACTTCGTCGAAATAAAACAGCAACTTGACATCAAAGCAATATACGCGGTAGAGGCAGTAGCCACGAAAAATCAATATCTAAACGACGTCAGAATTTATAGATAGAATAAAAATGTCTTAGAACACATGTATAGATTTTGGTTCTGTTATCGTAAACCGGTAAGTTAAGTGGTTATTTTAAGGATAGTTACGTGTCAAACACGCACGACTGGCTAAGCATAAAGGAAGGCTGGTACCTTCACTTATGTATGTGAGTTTGACAAAAGAAGTATAAAGATGAGTAGTCTGAAAAATATAACCGGAGTAACTATGATGAATAAAGTAAGGATGAGTTAAATTAGGATCAGCTCTAGTGTGAAAGAAAATGTGGGAACAAAGATGGATAAAGAAATGCTCAGATGGTTTGGAGACGTAGAAAAGATGTATAAAGGAAAATTGACGCAATATATTTATAAGGAGAGTGTGAATGGATAGAGGTCGGTAGAGGTCGACCTAGGCGAACACATCTCGAGCAGATCGAAATTGTTTTAAAGAAACGACAGCAACCGACGAACATGTATAAACGCGAAAGACGTGTGTAAGAACCGTAGCAAGTGGGAAGAATTTGTCAGCGAGAGAGAGATAATTTTAGAGACAAAAAACAGCACTAAAATGAGACAGATAAACAGTGGAGTACCACAAGGGTCAGTGTTGGGACCGACCTCATGGAACCTACTGTATGATGGACCTCTTAAAATGGAGCAGTCAGTAGGAGTCACGATAATAGCTTTTGCTGATAACGTTGCTGTAATAGTGGTCGCCAAAGGCGAAGAGAACCTGATGCACAAAGCAGACATCAGCCTGCAACGTACATCCAACTGGTTGGAAACCAAAAGACCTGAAAGCACCTGAAAAAACTGAAGCTGACCTTTTTACAACTAAAATAAAACTAAATCCAATTTAATGGTGGAATGTGTAACGATAATGCCAAAAAAAGCCATTAAGTATCTAAGTGTTTTACTTGATACTAAGTTTACCTTCGCTGCACACGTATACAGGGTATTAAAAAAAGTGAAGAAGACAATGGCAGCCCTGTCTGGGCTTATGCCAAACATCAGGGGGCCCAGAGCATCCAAGCGAAGAGTAATAATGAGTGTAGCCCAATCCCAGATCCTGTATGCTGCACCGGCTTGGCAACCAAAAACTGGTAGCACTCAGCACTTGCTACCACTCAGAAAAAGATGATAAAGAGAGACAATGATGGAAGACGATAAATAATACATGACAGCACTCCCATTAAAGTAATGCGTAAGCGGTTCTAGTTAAAGATGCGAGAGGAGGACAGGTTTTAGTCGGTATGAATCCGGCACTCTGGAAAGACCGGAGTCTCATGCAAGATTTCGTCTTCTCAGACAAAAAAAAACACTGCCTACCATTACAGGAAAACTTAATGTATGTATGTATGTTTAAGTAAAAAAGTTTAAATACTTTTTATGACAACGTATTATTATAGCATTTTCTTTATAGCGTGTGTTTTCTGTGACACGAAGTATGAAAACTTTAAAATTAATTGTTTAATGACACCACAACATAAACAGAAAAAAAAAATACGTTAAATTAGGTGCAAGATCAAACTGGTTTCCAGGTCACTACTGAAATCGGAAATTTTAAAGTGAAAATAGCCTCATTTGTATTCAGAAGACGCTGACCGCTGATTTTATCTTTTAGAATGAAAAATGAAAGCAAGTTTAATCCATTCGTAGCGAGAATACCTGAATAATTTCACTTTTACTCTCTGTAAAAAATTACAAGTTATTTGTTGACTCTTTCTCCATTTCTTTACTATTCTACTCTCAACTGACTGGCGTCTTTTCAAAATTGTGATCAATGATTTGCTCTTGGATTGATTTGGAAAAGTATATGTGGAACATGGACGTTAGCAATTGGTACAAAACTGTTAGCGACGGTGTGTACGTCTGACTTATCAGGAAAGAGACTTACTACGTGTGCAAGAGATCAAATAATTTCTCTTTAAAAATTTGTTCATTTTTACCACATTGGCTTTAATGAAATATATATTCTACGAATTAAAAAGCATAATATTTACTCATGAAAAAAAAATAAAATTTGAACTCCAAAAAAACATTATAAATCTTATGTAATAAATAAATAAACCATCTTGTTGTGCTTAATATTAGCTAAATCTATAAAACATGAAATTTTGTGAGACCATGATGAAAAAGCAAAATAAAAATGATATTTTTTTATAAAGCGAGTCATTGTTTTCTTTATTTAAAAAACACAAACCATCCGTTGTACGAACCCACCGCATCGTCGGCAAATCGTACATTATTTATGAGGGTGCCTTTGATCTTAATGACCTCTTTCGTATTTTTCAGTGCTTCTCGGAAAACTGCCTCAAAATATATATTAAAGAAAAGCGGTGATAGGATTCATCCCTGTCTGACACATTTCCGTATTTCTAACCCATCCGATGTGGTGTTTTCTACTCTGACTTCTGCAGTGTAGCTGAGTGATGATGCGTTGATCTACCGCATCGACACCCGTGGACTTCAACAACTTTCGACAACTTCGGTCGACTGGAGATTTGCTGGCTTATGTCACTCAGCTCTGGACAAACACTATTGAGAAGTTTGGTAAATCCCGTGCAATAGCCTTGGATATATCTAAAGCCTTTGACCGCGTTTGGCACCAGGCATTGTTAAGTAAATAATCTGTCTACGGTCTTCCAACCAAACTGCACCAATGGCTCTTGAGCTTCATGCAAGATCGCTCCTTACATGAAGCAGTTGACGGTATTTCTTCCGATGCGTTTAAAACCAATGCGGGGTTCCCCAGGGTTCCATCCTGTCCCCCACCTTATTTCTTTTACACATCACGACCTCTTGAAAATAACCACGAACCCCATTTACAGTTTCGCAGACGATAGCACGCTTGTATCAACTTTCACATCCTATCGATCACTTTCGGTGAATGATACAAATAGACTCGGGCAGGAACAGGTTGATTACATCAATAGAGATCTTGAAGCAATCGTCGAATGCGGAACCAACAATCTTGTTCAGTTCAACGCCCAGAAAACATAAAACGCCACGTTTTCCAAAAAAGTGAATTACTTAAATTATTCCATCACAATGTCCGGAAATACCCTTGAATCAAGTCCCATCATCTCGATTTTGGGAGTCACGGTGTCCAATAATATGTCTTGGCATGACCATGTTGCTAACATCGCAAAGTCAGCAAGCCAGAGGCTAGGTTTTCTGTGGAAAGCTAGAAAGTTTTTTACTCCTGATCAACTGTTGACGACGTACAAAGCTCAAATCCAACCTCTACTGGAGTATTGCTGGCACATTTGGCATTCTCTTCGTCTTCTAGATTCCATTCAGACAAGGGCCATTTGGTTGATAAACTGCTCAACTCTCACAGATACCCTTCACCCTCTAAAACATAGAAGAAGAGTTACAGACTAGTCATTACTCTACAGATATTTTCATGGCAGATGCTTCAGAGTAATAAAAACTCTTGTACCACCATTGGCCACATTCGGCCGAAGAACTTGGCACGCTGATCGGTCTCACCCATTTACTCTTAAGATTGACACTAAAAGGGACCAATCTCCATCATGAATCCTTCCTTTACAGGGCTGCTACGGAATGAAACAAGCTTCCAAAATCAGTTTTTTCAGAGAACTATGACCTGCAACTTTTTAAAAAGTGGTCTATAATCATTTCCTTTCGATAATCCCTTTCCCTTCTAATAGTCGCAGTGCGAGCCGTCCGCGGCCCACACGCTAGATCTACCCTTTTTTCGACTATTTTCAGTAAAAAAAAAAGTCTCTGATGCGACACACTTCTTTTGCTTCCTTTACTTTTATCAATGCTCTTATATATGCTCGTCGGTTGTTGGTATTTTTGACCTGGCCTTGGCGATATAAAATTATCTATTTCTATTTAGAACAACAAGGTGGTTTGTTTGAACCTTTACTACGTTACCAACCGACGCTTTTGGAACAGTGACATTAATTTTCTCGTCAGTAATTTTATTCCTATGTTAAGAATTATATATATATATATATATATATATATATATATATATATATATATATATATATATATATATATATATATATATATATATATATATATAATCCAGGATATCTACAGCTGTCGCTGCCTTCCTGCTTTCAGCCCTTGTCTCCAGTTGTCCTTGTCCTGCCAGTCTCCGTCCTGCAGGTTTCTTAATTCCATCGCCTCATCCACTTCGTCTCTCCATGATCACCTTGGTCGACCTCTCTTTCGTCTGCCTAATGGACTCCACTCAGTTACCCGGTGTATCCAGCGATCCTCCGGAGTTCTTCTAACATGTCCGTTCCACGTTAGTTTCTTTTCCTCTATGTGTTCTAGTATGTCTTTTTTTACCTCCATTCTTCTCCTGATCTCCTCATTTCTTATTCGATCTAATCTGTTCACTCCACAACTCCTTCTCCAAAAGTCCATTTCTGTGGCTACAATCTTCCCTTTGTTTTTTTTGTTGATCACCCACATTTCAGCTCCATAAGTCATTATGCTGCGAACTATTGAATTGAATATTCTCGTTTTATTAGTCTTGGTTATGTGGCGATCCCATAATATTGGGTTTAATTGATTAATACATGCCCGAGTTTGACCTAGTCTAGTTTTTATTTCTTCCTCTGTTGTTCCACTTTTTGATATTATAAATCCTAGGTACTTAAATTTGTCTGTTCCTGAGATCTGTCGGTTATAATCTATTTCTAGGTGATATATCCTGTCTTGTGCCGTTGACATATATTGGGTCTTTTCGAGGTTGATTTCCACTCCATTTTTCCCATATTCCTCCTCTAGTTTCCGCATCATAAAACCTAAATCCTCCTCATCTTGAGCTATGATTACTTGATCATCGGCAAAGCTTAGAGTATACAGATGATCATTTCTAATTGGTATTCCCATTCCTGCACATTTTCCATGGTCTTAGTGTCTGTTGTAGAAATATTTTGAATCGTGTGGGTGATGTTGAGCATCCTTGGAGGAGACCCTTAGTTGTTTTGAAGGCATTTGATAGTTTATTTCCCTCTTTAATCCTTACGGTATTTTTTTTGTACATATTTTGGACTGTTCTGATAATTCTCTGCGTTATACCCATTTCTAACATGGCTTCCCAGATTTTAGACCGAGGGACAGAATCATAGGCCTTTCGGATATCCACAAATGCAAAATGTACCTTTCTGTTCTTGGCCATTTTTTTCTCTATGAGTTGTTGAATTGTATATATATGGTCCATACATGATCTTCCAGCCGTAAATCCTGCCTGATCTTTATCAACTTTTCCTTGTATCTGTTCTTCTAATTTTTGTTTGACGACTTTTCCAAATAGTTTGCCCATCGAAGCTATTATGCTGATTCCCCTGTAGTTTTCGCACTTTTTTTTCTCTCTTTTTTTATGGATAGACGTTATGTAGGCTTCCGTCCATTCATCTGGTAGTTCTTCTCCATTTAGCGCTCGGAGGAACATTGCGTGTATCATTCGCCCCAACTTCTCAGTTCCGTATTTAATTAATTCCGGTGGTATTCCTCCTGGACCGCTAGATTTCCTGTTCTTCATAGATTTTATAGCACGTTTGACTTCCGGTAATGTTAGAGTAATTTGTTCGTTTTCATCTGCTGATATTTCTTCATTTCTCATAAATTGGGGCCTAGTCTTCGTGAGTAGATCTTTGTAATATCGTTCCCACTCCTGTTCTTTGATATATGATATGTTAAGAATTATTATTTACTTTTAAATTTAATTAACTCTAAAAGCTTTAATGATAAAGATAAATTTAAAACACTTACACCTTTTTATCTTATACATTTTATTTTAGTATTAATAATGATCCAGCGCAATACACACACTGTTTTACAATTATTGATGCTGTTTTTTTGAGATTTTTTGAAACTCTATTATATGTATCTTATTATAGTTATCATAAGCCACTAATTTCTATGATAGAACATAATGATAAGATTTAAAAAAAAATTTCATTACGTATTTATCTTCATATAATGTATAATTTACTATTTTGTGTATAATTTTTTATGAATAAATATTCTGATGTTATTCGTTTCTTTAGACTATTTTCCTTAAAAAAGTAATATAAAATAAAAATTGAAATATACAGATACAGAGGAGAACTGGGAGAACGAAAATCAAAACGTACCAGACCGTGATAAGACCCGTGGTACGGTTGCGAAACCTGGACTCTTAAGGTGCGAAATGAGGAACTCATTCGAAGATTCGAGAAAAAAATGCTGAGGAAAATTTTCGGACTAGAACAAATATACAATCAGCCAGAACTGATTAACCTCATAAAGGCACAAAGGTTGAGATGGGCAGGGCATGTACGAAGACAGCCAGAGGATAGAATGGTCCGCTTAATATGGGACAGAGCACCAGAAGGAAACGACCACTTGGAAGACCGAGATTAAGGTGGCGTGATAATATAACATCGGACCCCCGGAAAATGGGCATCGGGAATAGTCTAGAAGTAATGGAAGACCGAGATAGATGGAGGCAAATTGTTACCTCAGACAAGGCCCATCAGGGGCTGTAGCGCTACGAAGTAAGTAAGTAAGATTTCATTGCAAATTACATTCGTAGTGTAAATAAAAAATTTTCTTTTTGTTGTTGCGCTTTTTGGTCTCCTGATTTTTCATTTAGGTATTATTCTAAACATAATTTTTTTTTTATTTCTTCAACAACTACCAAAAGTTTCGCTAAAGTGATATCGTTATCGTTCTTTGAACGAACAAACCGGGTGAAACTTTCGTGGAAAAACGATGCCCGTCTAAAATTTTGTTCTTCTGCGAAATCGTGACTTTAACTATTTGATATTTGCGCGCTGTTCGCCAAACAACCCGATATTTTAGGTTTCCCAATTTATCGGACGGAAATTATTCCATTCAGTTGTTTTTGGCAATGTGATAATCAGAAAAAGATACGGGTTTTGAATTGAAAGCATCTTATAGTTCATGTAATGACACATATATGAGATTTAATAAAAATTGCCTCTTTTAAAAATCACTGACTACAAATAATCTAAATAAATGTAACTAAAAAAAAAGAAAAAAAAAGTGAATCGAAGTGAATACTTGGATCTTAACAACAAATACTTATTTATACAGGGTGTTAGTAAATAAGTGCAACAATCTTCAGGAGGTAATTCTGCATAAAAAAATAATAAAAAAAACTTATATCCGCAAAAACTTCGTTTCAGAGATAAACATACATACATATAGTCACGGGTTGAAATATTTGTTTTAGCGATGAATTAACGTTCTATTTAAATGGCTTTGTTAACATAATTGTAGGTACTAGGATCACACAAATCTTCACGTGTTTTGACAGGATAATACTCAGTTTTCAGCAAGAATCAATGTATGGCCTGGTATTCTAAAAAATAAGATAATTGGACCACTTTTTTTGACCAATACCTAAAAAAAGAATTGCACCTTAAATTATTAAAAAAATTAATTTATCCATTAATTACTCAGTCACTAGAAAGGCAAGTTGATGAACAGGGAAATATGGTGCTAGATTAACAAAATATTTACCTTCAAACAACAAGACGGAGCTACACCACATTACGCACTAGCTGTGAGAAAATGGCCGGCAAGATCTCCAGATCTAACACCATTTGACTTATTTCTGTGGGGCTATTTAAAAAAATTAGTTTACAAAACTCCTTTCGAAGATATTAAAGAACTAAAGCTTATAATAACTGAAGCATGTAAACGAATTACTAGCGAATCCTTGCAAAGAGTTCAAGAAGAATTTAAAAATAGGTCATACTATTGCCAACAAAATAACAAAGCATACTTTGACCAGTTACTGTAATGAAATTTAAGGAGCTGTTTATCGCTATGTTTAATGTTATCTGCAAAATTAATCGATAGAATAAATTGTTATTTATATGGTTGATTTGCATTTTTCTTGGGAGTTCATATGATGCATCACAAGCTGGGGATTGCTATTTATCAACATTTTAAAGAAGGCGTGCGGAATGCTAAAGGAATGCCACTTGGAAATGGCAGAATAACATTTTTCCTCTTCCTTGATTTAAAATTGGACAGGTTTTTAGTTTTTCTTACATTTACGCAAAATTAAAAGTTATTTGGCTGGTTTTGAAATAAAAGCACTGTATAAATTATGCTTTTAAATGTTTGTGTGAATATTTTAAAATGTTATAGTTTTAGTAAAACTTAAAAGCATTTTTAAAAGCTTTTATACGTAAATACTAAAACGTAATTGTTTATGTATTGATATAACTTGAAAAATTTTAAGAGCATTTTTATTACCTTCGAAATTTATTGCACAAAAAATAGATTTATAGAGATTTAACAATAATCTGAAAAACATAATAAAATGTACGTTTTTTAAAAATTAAATGCGTGCAATTGGTTTAAAAAAAATATTAAATTGTAAATTACAAAACTGTTAAGCTATTTTCTACCTAAATAGCGCCAAATTTCACGGCCTATTTTTGTCCCTCATTGTAATTAATGGTTAAAAGCTTTGCAACTGCATCGACACACAAAACGTATATATATATATATATATATATATATATATATATATATATATATATATACACACTACAAACTAAAGAGAACAAACACTACATTTCATTCAGAACATGATCCTTCCATTTACCTTTATTAGTTTGTGAACTGCTTCACTTTTCTATTGAATACAAAATACGACGTTACTATTGCTGCTTTTATACAGAGTGGACTAAAAGTCTGGAAACGGACAATTATCTCGTAAATTGCTAGTCCGAATATTGTACAAAATTTGGAATAAGCCTGTTTTGAGATACGAAGATTCCAGACTTGACATTTGCAATGTTGTGAGATTGATCGTTTCTCTGATATTATTAGTCACTTTGATTTTTTAAATACATTATCCTGTATATTCAGACATTGTTGGAATCTCCTCTTCAATACGAGTTTATCCACACATGTCATTTATGATTTTATGTAGTCTAAAAGGTCTTAAAAAAATTAAACAGAAGTGTGGCAATACCTAATTGTGTTAATAATTTTTTAATACAAACAATTTTTAACTACGCTAAAACGTACTAGTTAAAAGATTACAGAATTTTAACATAATGATTACTTAATCTAGTGTTTAAGATGTGCTCCCTTTGTAAGTTGACAGTACCCTAATCAATGGTAGAATGCTTCACCACATTTCTCCATGATTGTTTAGACCTTGACTAGACCTTTTAGAGTACATAAAATCATAAGTGTTACATATGGCTGAACTTGTATTGAAAAGAAGATTTCAATACTGACTGAATATATAGCGTGATGTATTTAAAAAACCAAAGTGACTACTAATATCAGAGAAACGGCAAATTTGACAACATTACAAATGTCAAATCTAGAATCTTAAAATAGGCTTGTCCCAAATTTGTACAATTCATACTAGCAATTTACGAGAAAATTGTCCGTTTTCAGAATTTTAGTTAACTCTGTATAATTTTCTAACACTTGCCATGACCATGAGCGCCGACAGGAGAGTGCAAGGACATAAAAAACAATAAGGAATTTTTTTCAAGACACTGTTTTAATTAAAGCTTAAGGCTTCTAGGTTGCTTTTACAAATTTGTTCATCAACTTTTCGATGAATTTAGTGACCTCTTCTATTCTTTTCCTGTGACCGTCGTAACGTGCTTAATACGTTCAACGCTACATGTTATTGTTAAGCTAAGGGTGCTGACAGGGAAACAAATTAATGGGGCCCTGCATAACTTAATGAACATTTAGGACGTCTTAAAAAAGGAAAGACTGGCTATGAATAGAGGACTGCTGGTTCCTACACTTATGTATGGTAGTGAATGTTGTGTTTAGCAGAAGAAGCATAAAAATAGGATTATTGCTGCGGAGGTGAGTAGTCTGAGAATTGTATAGCCGGAGTGACTCGGTTGGATAAAGTAAAGAATAGTGAGATAAGAGAACGCTGTGGTGTGTAAGAAGATATGGTTACATAGATAAATAAAGGAATGCTTACATGATTTGACGCGTAGAAAGAATGGATAAAAGAAGATTGACGAAACAAATTTATGAGGCGATTGTAAATGGACAAGACGGTCGACCTCGGCGAACATATCTCGATCAGATCAACATTGTTTTGAAGAAAGGCCAGGTCAAGTGTACCAACAACCAACGAGCATGTATGAGAGCACTGATGAAAGTAGAGAAAGCAAAAGATGTGTGCAAGAACCGTAGCAAGTGAATGGAAGTGGTCTCTGTCTACCCCTACGGAAAAAAGGCGTGACTATTTGTATGTATGTATGTTATTCAAAACATAATTGTCACAGGTACTTTTAAATAAAAAAAATTGTTTTTCATTTTAAAAATATAAGCGAATATTAGCGAGTTAATTGTAACGGCGTCGAAAATGTTAAATTTTGAAAATTGCTCGAGCGTTTGCAAATATTTAGACGAACCCGTATTGGTTTTAACTACATATAATTAACTAAATAAATCCTTCTGTGGTTTTGGTATCTCAAAACGGACACTGGATTTAAACTTAAAACTATTTCGTAAACAAGTCACTCCTTATCGAAGCAGAAGAGACAAAGATGTTTGAACAGATGTTGAAGTTTCGACATAATTCATATTTAATACAGCGTGTCCCAATAGTGCGGCAAAATATCTTGTATCTCTTATCTCGTTTTTATGATAAACATATGTAAATTTGTAGTTTGCTGAAAGTCTGCACAACATTCTGCCTGTAACCCTTTCCTGCAACAACCCTAACTGCCCTTTCCTGTAGGTATTGCAAATATTCGGTTTGTATGGCAAGTATCCCCATGTGAATATGGTATAAGTGGATATTGATTGAAGTACAGCATGAAATGATTAGACTTATACATGGAAAGGAAGGTTTTTGTGATATGTATATATATATATATACTTTTATAAAGTTTCACAGCCATTTTATTAATGTAAATCTTAAAAGTCAACTTTAGGTCCAGGCACACTTCCAGACACCTAAACTGTTAAGAATTTTCCTCCGAAATCCTTCTTAGCCCAAACACTACCCCAATAGTATTTTCCTTAGTCTTTTGACCACAAACCAATCCTGTAGCCCCTCACCATTATGTTGGGCAGATGTCAACAAGTCCTTTTAACTACCCGCATTATCATATTCGACGACCTCTCTTTCTTACGACAATCACTCTGCCAGATTAGACTGGTGTTAAGAATATTAAAATTGGGATAGTATTTTTTAACCCATTGTGCCCATATTTGCTGGTGTTTTTGGTTTTTGTAAAAAACTAATGCAAGTGGTTGTCCCCCACATATTGTAACGATGTTCTATTACTTTTAAGTGTTTCTTCAGATTTATTAAATTTCTGCTGGTGTTTATGTATTTCATATAAAAGAACATGGGTACTTGTACTTAAAAATACAAGGCTGCTTCCTTACTTACTTCCTTCCCGAACATGACCAATTTCTGAACAGCCATCAAATATGCCCCGCCCACCAAAACGTATACAGCCTGCGATCGCGACATACAAATGTCATAGACTGTCAGCCTTAAAAAGCAGACAATTAATTATATCTCCAGAAGATGCCATCACATTTTTTTTTAATTTACATCGCTTTTATCATTTCTAACTTTTGCTAATATCGGTTAATTTGCAATAGTTTCAAATTAAATAGAATCAAAACAGAACCGTGGAATAGTCCTACTGAGAAAACGTTAAAAAAAACGCTCATAGGTGGCGTGAAAACGTGTGCATATTATGACGATTACAACTTTTTCAATCGTTATATCTCAGAAACAGCGGCTCTTAGGAAAAAAAGTATTAATACATATTTTATAGATAATTTTATGATCTACAATTTTTATAAAAGTAATTTTATAATTAAACTTACCGTTTTGCTGAAAATCGCGAAAAACTAATTTTTTTGACCTTTGACCTTGAGTAAAATTTTTTCCATACACGGGAATGATAGAGAATTTTAATATTTTATTTATAATTATATGTTGAACCATTTTACTAGCTTGTTGGGAATTTATGTAACTTTTAATGTCTAGATTAACCGGACTAACAAGGTGGAGGGAGCTATTGTTATTAAGTATTTTATACTTTTTCACATTATTTTTTTTTTGGGATATCATAAATCAAAAAAATTAAAAGACTTTGGTGTGCGTATTACGACTTTGTGAGTTAAACTTGTATATTACCGACTACCTCCCAAATTCGCGGAAAACTTTTACTCCTTTCTGTAAACACAAACAATTTATTACAGTTTTGAAAAGTTTCATATATCATTATAATGTCGTTTTTTTTAACTCACAAAATTATACTTTTATTAGTCAAGCCAACATAACTTTTATACTTACATTAGGAATGAATACAATCAAAACAAATGATTTTTATTTGTTATTTCTTTTATACCATTTTTATACTTACTCTTTATTTTATTCTTACTCTTTATAGTACTGGACTTACCTGAAAAAGAAAATATATATGTAAAACATTAATTCATATTTCACTGTTATAATTAGCTAATTACCAATGTTTTTAAATGAAACAATGAAATATATTAAGCTACATCTTTAATACATAATAAAATAAAATCCATTGATTTCGATTTTTATTTTCTGAAACTATTTTTTTTATGAAGTATTGTCATCATATTTTTCATACAAATATTTCTAACATGCAATAATCATATTATTAAAAAAAAATTAAAATTCTTTATTAAAAATAGTATAATTTATAAATTTCAAAACTCAGGTAGTTTACTTTTTTTTTCAGTGTTTTGATTCTTCACAAAAAAGGCTCAACCGAATGCAATTTGTCCCACATCGATATCATTTTTTTGTTCTCGAGATAATCGACACAAAAATAATTTCGAACGCGCGCGCGCGCCCACACACACACACACACACACACACACACACAAACACAAACACAAACACAAACATGGTAGCGATTGCAACACAACTTTTATTGGCCGGAGCGTTGTCCTGGTAGAAGAGCACACCTCGACTTAATTTTCCTTTTCACTTATCTCTGATCGCTTCGCGCACTTTTTGTTTTAAATTCGTATAATATTCACCTGTAATCGAGCGCCCACGCGGTGAATAATCCATAAAAATATCACCTGCAAAATCCCCTAAAACTGTATCCATGATCTTACCAGATGATGGGACAACACGAAATTTTCAAGTGGGAGGGAAACCCCTATGCCACCATTTTATGCTTTGTTTTTTGGATTCTGGATCGTCGACCGTAAGACATTTTCGCTTAAATTTATCGGGATTCCTGTTAATGATCTTCAAATTTGTCTTCACTGCAACCTATCGAACACGTTTCTGGTTTGCCGTGAGCATTCGTGGAACCCAACGTGCAGGCAAGCCACAGAAGGACAAGCCTGTGCGTAGGATGAATTATTTATAGCTTATGGTAGTTATGGAAGTAAGTACATTTATTAAATAATGATAATATAAAAATTTACACGTGGAAATAATCCAGGTGTGAGATAGGGTGTACATGTGACATAATAATAAAATTAAAGTAGATAGATAACATATAATCATAGATCTATTATCAGAGAAGACGGAACTATTCACTTTTAAACGCGATCATACATCCCCACTTTCTGGTCGACTGTATCACCTTGATACGGCCGACTGGAACGTGTTGTGCTGTGATGTTGCCTGTTCTTCAGTTATGGCAGGAGATTTGTAATTGTTATTGAATCGTCCATAGTATTTGATAATTATATTTGCAACAATATTGTGACCATATTGCTATCTCATTAATATTTCATGAATTATTACAACCTGAATAATACAACCTATTTTATGAAATGTTGAACCATTGAACTATTTCATTCCGTTAGATCATAGAAATGAGTCGCTTAATAAGCGACAATGCCGCACGGCTTGTCTGAATGGTACCACGTGCAGAGATTTGTGCGTACCACGAAATTTGACAGTTTTGGTTATAATTTGTAGCGTTGTTGCCGAAGTTGTTGCAACGAGATTTTGTAGTATAATCGGTGATTTTTAGCACATTATTGGTAAAATTCAGTGAAATTTAGTGAAAGAAGTAAATCGTGACTATTTAAGCCACAGTGTTTCTTTTCACAAGTAAGTTGAAATATCTCTTGGTTTGCTATATTTTCATCCAGTGGTAAAGCGGGAACGATTTCAATATCAAAATAAACAAGTATTACTTTGAGGCGTAAAAGACGAATCTGAAAAACAAACGATGCGGAAATCAATACTTTTCGAGACATTCTCAAAAAAGGTCATTATTGCCCTGTTATTCAGCAACACTTATTCAGTGGTATTATCCTTCTTTTGTTGTTATTTGAAGAACTATATACCTTCCTGATCCATTTTATAGTAGTATTTCATAAGAAATCTATACATCCCCTCAAATTTAATCAAATCGAGAAATCAAGGAGTCACGGAATCCTGAGTATAATTTTAAAAATTTTTATTTTAGGTTACTAAGCTGTCAATAAATAGTTTAAACATTAAAAAACATTACATTTTATTTGTACAATTTAATTAATTTTTTTTTTATACTTCAGAAAGTTAGGTAAAATTATTAAAAAATCTTTTTCAGTACTTTAATTTTATAAAACAATTTAGTTTAACAAATATTAGTAAAACTATTTGCTACACAATTAGCAACTCTTGAGTTGTAATAATTTAGTTTTATAAAAGTAACTTATAACATTACACACAATTGGCTTTAGAAAAGAAACTTTAACGTAACACAAAATTGTCGCCCAACATTTGCGGAATTATTAAGTTTTTTAAAGTTACACAAAATTGATACCCCACTTTTGTAACTTTTAAATGCGATTCATTATTAAATTAAAATGTTTTTTTCGATTGGAAAATAAAAAAATAATGACATATATGACACTGGAGAGATCCCAATCGATTGGCTAACTTCCACCTTTGTCGCAATCCCTAAAAAACCAAACGCTAAAACATGCGAAGACGACCGACTCATCAGCCTTATGAGCCATGCACTAAAGGCATTCCCGAAAATTATCCACAAAAGAATATATCAGAAGTGCGAAGAAAAATCTGGCGAAACCCAGTTTGGCTTAAAAAATGGCCTAGGCACACGAGAAGCCCTATACTGCATGCAATTGCTAGTACAGAAATGCTATGACCAACGAAAGGACGTATTTGTATGTTTCATCGACTACCAAAAAGCATTTGACAACGTACGACATGATATGCTCCTACCTATCTTACGAGAGACAGGAATTGATGAAAAAGATATACAAATAATACACAAACTATATTGGAACCAAACAGCAAAGCTGCGACTTCATGACTCACAGCACACAAAGAACATAACTATTGCTAAAGGGGTCCGACAGGGTTGCATACTATCTCCAATGCTGTTCAATGTCTACGTGGAAAGGATTTTTCAACTGGCACTGGAAGGAAACCCGAAAGGCATCAAGGTGAACGGCATTCCCATTAACAATTTGCGTTATGCCGATGACACAGCTATATTAGCAGATAACATAGAGGATTTACAAGCAACCATAAATGTTATAAACACCATAGGAAAAGATTTTGGTCTCGATGTCAATATAGGTAAAACCAAACTAATGATAGTGAGTCGGCAGCCTCATGAGAACGCTCACCTCTACATCGATAATAAGCAGATCGAGAGAGTGAACAAGTTTAAGTATCTTGGCACAACGCTGAACGATAAGTGGGATAATGATGATGAGGTCAAAAGACGTGTGGCTATCGCTCGAAGCACATTTGTCAGGTTCAATACCTACCTCCTACGACAAGAAATACCCTTGAATCTCCGGCTGCGAGTTGTCAAGTGCTATGTGTGGCCAGTGCTGCTATACGGAGCGGAGACCTGGTCACTAAAGGCCAAATCCCTTAACAGAATCGAGGCCTTTGAAATGTGGATCCTGAGAAGGTTACTCAAGATTCCCTGGGTAGATCATATATCAAATGAGCAAGTCTTACAAAGAGCAAGAACACATCGGCAACTACTGAAAATTGTAAAAGAAAGAAAAACATCCTATTTGGAACATATTTTAAGAGGTCCTAGGTATATTCTGCTCAAAACTATACTTATGGGAAAAATCGAGGGAAAAAGGGGACCGGGCCGAAAACAACATTCATGGCTTCGCAATATTCGAAACTGGTGTAACATCGCGGATGCCGCCACGATATTTAGAAGAGACGAAGAGGGCACGCTTCACATTACTCAATGAACACGTGATCGCCAACGCGCTACAATAAAAAGCGTACGGCACCAGAAGAAGAAGAAGAACACAATTTGGCGCCCAATTTTTGGGGTTAGGAAAAATACTTTTAGTAGACTACAACACTTTAATTTGATAAAAAACGAGTATCACCCATTCATAAATATATTCCGATAAAAAACTAAATATTACTCCATGGAAATATTCCCATTTTGAACAAACAGCACGCCACTGATTACAAGCGTAGCCATAAGTCCACAATAACGCTACAGCGTTGCCAGCACGAGGACGGGACAAAGATAATCGATTGGTATTCTTTGTCACGGCCACTCTCGTGTAATCACTGCGACAAAACAAACAAAGTTTTATGAAAGGGATGTTGCGTCTCCTCTGGATAATAGGTCTATGCATATAAAAATTAAATACTACAATTAAAAGCGTATAACTAAAATTGTTTTTATATTTATGTCTGAACGAGAAAGATATAAAGTTAAAAATTGATGAGAGTTAGTTTGGTCTTAACTAGGACAAGCTAAAAGGTTCTACTCATGCAAAATTATTTAAATAAAAAACATACTTTGAACACAAAAATAATTAAGTGCAACTTTCCACATTGAATTCTTAAACGGGAAAAACAAATATGATTTGACGGAAGTAGAAAAAGGGACAGAAAACAAAAACTTCCTTTAATGTTTTCACATTGACGCTATTTTTCCCATTTAAATAAAAAGCGGTGACTTTAAGAGGCTTTAAAACTTCACAACAACTTTATAGTTTTATACATTTAATTTTAATTTTTATCACTTTTATTCTCACTGCTGCTGCTGCACTAAACTTATTTAAACTCTTTTCGTTCGTCTCTAAATAAAAGTAAGATAAAAGATAAAAGTAAGACTTCTCCTCACTGAGTTAGGTAAACAAAGTCACTCTTTCCTGGGCACACAGAGATAAATGGCAACGAGGTAGCAGATGAAATGGCAAGAAATGGAACCCTGGTGGAACCAAGAAGCCAGTTGGTCGAATTGCCAATCGAATTTATTGAAATTAATTCTTGAACAAGAACATATTGTTCAGTAAAATGTAAATACTGGCTGCAGAACATCAAAGCAGCTGATAAAAAAACCTCTCGAGAAGAGGGCTGACGCACTCTGGACGATGGACCGGAGTAGACTAAGCAGCACGCTTGGCCTGCTCGCAGGACACATCGCACTAAGGGCACACCTCTTCAAACTTAAGCTGGCGGCCGAGAAAAACTGTCGACTATGCGAAAAAGAGGGGGAGAGCAGTATACACATTCTCTGTTACTGCCCGATGCTAGCATTGTACAGGTATCAAACCTGGGGCCGTATGATAATGGATATTGGATCCAAAAAAAAAAATCATCATCATCATCACTCAGCTATAGTAGTCCACTGCTGAACATAAGCCTCTCGTTTATTTTGCCACTCTGCTCTATCTTGAGCCATTTGTATCCAATTACCACAGATTCTTTTGATGTCATCGGTCCATCGTGTGGGAGGGCGCCCTCTACTACGATAAGCTTCGTGCCTCGGACGCCACTCCAATAGTTTTTTAGACCATCTTCCGTCAGTTCTTCTAGCTACGTGGCCAGCCCAGTTCCACTTTAAAGTTGTTATTTTTTCGATTACATCTATAACACCTGTTCTTTGGCGAATATTCTCATTTGGTATTCGGTCTCTAAGGGAGATACCCAGAATAGCCCTCTCCATCGCCCGTTGGGTGACATGCAGTTTCTTTGCTGACTTTTTTGTTAGCGTCAATGCTTCGGCTCCGTATGTCATCACTGGTAATATGCACTGATTGTATACTTTTCGTTTTAGACTGATGGGAATATCCGACTTGAAAACATACTTTAATCTTCCAAAGGATGCCCACCCCAAGCCTACTCTCCGGAGAAGTTCGCACGTCTGGTTGTCCCGTCCTATTCGGATCTCATGACCCAAATATTTGTAGGCGGTGACCTGTTCAATAGATTTGCTTCCAATAGTTATGTTTTTACTGGGGACTAGGTTTGTCATGACTTGCGTCTTTGCAAAGTTAATTCTTAGGCCAACTTCCCTTGAAGCATTGTATAATTTTTCCAACATCATGGACGCTTGATCTATACGGTCGGTGATAAGGACGATATCGTCTGCAAATCTTAAGTTATTTAATCTTTCACCGTCTATATTTAGGCCCATTTCCCCCCAGTCGATTTTCTTACAGACATATTCGAGCAGTGTGGTGAACAGCTTTGGAGAGAGGGTATCTCCTTGACGTACACCTTGTTCTATTCGGAATGTTCTTGTGTTTTTATGTAATCTTACACACGCCGTTGCTTTCTCGTATATACCCTTAATCAGTGCAATGTACCTGTAATCAATTCTGCATTCTGTTAATGATTTGAGCATATGTTGTTGGCTGATTGAGTCAAAAGCTTTTTCATAGTCTACGAAAACAAGGATGAGAGGTTTATTATATTCTGTTGATTTTTCTATAAGGGTCTTGATTGTATGTAAATGGTCATTTGTACCGTACCCTGCTCGAAATCCTGCCTGTTCTTTCGGCTGGTAAAAATCTAATTTTGGAGTTAGGCGTTTAGCAAAAGAGAAAGGGCCAACAGAAATCCAAAATCGCCAAAATCAGATCTACCCTTTTGGCAATTATTTTTGATTAAAAAAAAAACCAGCAACTACAGGTGTTTCAAAAAATCCATAATCCACCTAACCACAATTGTCAATAAATCTTAGGGGGTGTCGGCCACTCAAGAAACCTCGCTTACTCGCTTAACTGAAGCGATGAAGAAAAAGAGACTGCATTATGCAAGGGAACACCGGAATATGACTTATGAGTACTAGAGTCGGGTAAATATGATTAGTAGAAACTCTGACTAATGCTTTTTTTGTAATATGGTTAGTTTTTACAGGTCTGCTTCTCAGATGAATCCACATTTCAAATTTTGGTGAACAAAAGCACGTTTGTTCGACGACGATCGGGAAAGCAGTACCATCCTGACTGTCTTGTTCAAACGGTGAAACATACCCTCAGCATAATGGTATGGTCTGTAATATTAGCCAGGGGTATAGTACGCCCCTACATCGTATAATGAACTATGAGGCAAGATCAGTACAAGCGAATACTGGAAAGTCGCCTTCTGCCTCAGGTGCGAGAATGGTTTCCTAATGATGAAGAATATGTTTTTATGCATGCCTCAGCACCTTGCTACAAAGCCGGAAGTGTTACTGCATTCCTGATTAATAATGACGTAACAGTTTTACCTTGGCCAGGAAATTCGCTGGACATGAACCCGCTAAAAAATTTATGTAAGCTTACAAAGCGAGAAATCGCTAAAGAAGTGATAACGACCAGACACGAAACAATATTTTTTTTTTGGTATTTTAAACTAAATTTAAAAAATTTATAATAGGTCCATTCAAATTCTAACGAAGAAATATAATAAATATTCGCGAGAAAAAATCAACTAATTTTTAATGTATATGACAAACTGCCAAAAGGCTATAGTACAAAATTCTTTAAAATCAATTTGCAATGTTTTCGGTAACATTGCCATCATCAGGAGAGAATTCTGAAAAGTGAATTAATTATGTGAAAATTCGTTCGTGAAAAATTGTTTTAATTAAGATTGTTAAAAATAATTGGAAAAATCAAAAATTAACTTACTTGTCAAAATTCTTTACAAAGGGTCAACTAATTAATTACACGACTCTAATTAGAACTGTCCCCACCTAGTCGTTATGTGTCTGCGACGCTAGAAATCAGTCTGAAACTGTTAGCGACTGTGTGCACGTCTGACCTGTCAGGAAAGAGACTACGACGCAAGCAAGAGATCTAACAATTTCTTAAAAATGTGTTAACCCTCACAACAACTGCCCCAAAAACAAGTCTGCTACGCCGACGACGCTGCAATATTCGCAGAAAGTGAGAATGAACTACAGATACAGTTATTTAAGTTCTTCCAGATCGGTCAGCAACTTAATATGGATATATCCATAGGCAAAACGAAAACCATGACCATCGCTAGGGAGCCAATGAGATGTAAGCTGGTAATAGATAATAAACCGATAGAGCAGGTCATGCAATTTAGATACCTGGGCATAGAGATGTCCAGAGCTCACGACCCGGTAAAGGACCTGAGAAACCAAATTAACAAATCAGCTATAATATCAGGATGTCTAAGGAAAACTGTATGGGCTAATCCTTATATGCAAAAGGAGAGTAAAATCAAAATATATAAGATATGCGTCAGGCCAATAATGACATATGGTATAGAAGTAAGAGAGGATACCAACAAGACCAAAAGAATGCTACGAGTAGCCGAAATGTCAGTACTGAGAACAATAGCCGGGAAAACAAGAAGAGATCACGTAAAAAACACTGACATTAGAGCATAATGCGACGTACAGGATGTGGTGAGATAGAGAAGGCAGAGGAGAAGAAAATGGTATAATCACGTGAAGAGAATGACCCACGATAGACTACCACGCATTGTACTAGAGGGAAAACCAGCAGGGACCCGTCCAACCAGAAGACCACCAAACAGATGAAGACACAGTTGCCAGTCCACATCTCAGGAAATATTACAGAGGCAAGTCCGGAATCAACAGATCATCTAGATCTTTATCAAGTAGAAGTAGAAGTTTTTTTTGAGTTCAAATTTTTAGTTAAGGTAATGTTATGTTTTTTAATTCGTAGAATATTAATTTGTGGTCATTGTGGTGAGGGTGAAAATAAAATATCATGTGACACCGATAAATAATGAGGTTTTTAACATAAGCAAAAAATCAAGAAACAAAAGCTTTTTTATACGTTTAAAACATATGGTGAAAAGGAGTATTTAAGTTAGCGGGGCAGTAAACATTGCCACGTCTTTTTTGTTCTCTAACGAGTACTCTGCTAGCGGTCTCTTTACTGGCAAATTATGCCCAAGCTCAGCCGTAGAAGGTAGAAGACAAAAATATAAAAGTGAGCTGCGCCACCGGCTTGACGGTATAAGCCGGAAACCCCTAGATCTTATAGGCACTAGCAGGGCTACAAGATAAACAACTATGATTATGGTGAACCAAATAAATAAAATTATAGCAAAAATATGTTGGATACTTTACTCACACAATAGATAATTAAGGTAAACAGTTCAATAGCAACATCATAACAAATATAGTTAAAGTTAACAGCTATGGTAAAATTTCCTTGCTAAAACAAACCAAAAATGTAAAATTTACAACTTTATAAAATAACCAAAACAGAAGTAAGAGTAACAGACTTTACCAAGTTACAACAAAAGGTAAGACATATATAAATTAACTCATTAATAACACTAATTCAAACATTTACATAAAGGCAAAGAAGATTCACTAGTTAACTGTTTACATAAAGATTTTCACTGCCAAAACAATTTAGTTCATTTAAAAATATCTTTACAATGGTTGTCCTTTAAAATATCAAGATTGTAGGATATTTACAAATAAGTAGAAAGAAAATATGTTTTTACTTGGACATAAAGAATTATTGAGAAGGTTACTTTAATCCAAGTTTAGTTTTGGCATATTATCTAATGCAATAAATAGTTTCCAACAATGTACTATACTAATAAACTAAACAGAACATAATAGTGGTGTCAGCATGAGTCACTGCGTTATATATTTAAAAATAAATCACTTATAACCTTTGGATATACGAATTCACGAAGTACTATACTTATAAACTGAAACAAGACTTACTCGTGGTGTCGAAATGAGACACAGCGTTATATATTTAAAAATAAATCACTGATAACCTTTGGGTATGCGAATTCACATGTACTCCTGTGGCCTACTCCGGTGCTACTCCTGAACTACTCCGGGGGCTAGTTAGATTATGGGGGTGGCACTGGTTAACAATGGCTTCCCTCAAATAGATCCCGATAACGGTTATTTTAACTTGACACCAACTCCAACAATTTCCACAACAATGGCAAGACAAAATGGTAAAGTTAAAAATCAAATGGTTTTTCTTCAAAATCCAATTAAGAAGGCCCAAATACAGCCAGATATAAAAAAAATCCCATAGAGGTTCTGCACACGTGCTAATAACACACCGTCCCCAACAACGTTCACCGACACCTGGCCTCCAAGACTCTCAAAACACGACTGCCGCTCCTATCCCGGAAATCAAAAAAAATGGCGCGGAATAAACGTCAACCCACAATCTTCTCAAATCTGTGCCTCGTTCGTGTGGATATCCAGTCCCATCCACACAGAAATTGCAAACCAACTATCGAAAGTTATGCAACATTATCTACAACGAATGATATATTCGAGTTATAGCATAGTGTACTGTATGCAACAAGGAATACGAAACTATAGAAAAAATAGGCACGTGACAACATTTGCATTCAGATAAGTTAAAGTTATCGATTTTAAATGGTATTCTTTTGCTGTGCTATTTAATTAAAGGTTCTTCTGTTTCAATTTCCTTGCGGCAAAACGAAGCAGTTTAACGGATATGAAAATTGTCGCAAAAGAATTAAGTTCGAGTCTGGAGAATGGTGGGAAATTGTTTAGGATTAACCGAATGCGGATACTGCGCGGTTTTACTTTTAAAATACCGCCCTACCGACGGAAAATTAGACGTTGAAATTGAATTTTCGAACTTATTCTAATAAATATAACAACTTTCAATGGAATTTTTAATCAAGCTAGAAAATAATCCTCGCAAAACAAATTACAATCCGTAAACTTTTTTACATGTAAGCAAGTCGTTGAAAATTAATACGTCCATATTATTTAAATTTATTTTTTATAAGTTACGTGTTGTTTGTTGCCAAACGGTTCGCAGCAGAAATGTAAGAACTACCGAGGTATTAGTTTACTCAGCATAGTCAGCAAACTGTATGCAAAGATATTGATTAAAAGAGTAACGAATGAAACTGAGAAGATGATATGGAATGTGCAAGCAGGATTTAAAAGAGGAAGGAGATGTATGGATCAGGTCTTTTCATTATGAGGTATAGTCGAAAAATTCTTGACTAAAGTCAGGTCTATTCCGCTTTTATAAACTTGGAAAAGGCCTATGACAAAGAAGTGAGAAGTGAATTGTGGTCGACATTGTCTATGATTGGTGTTAGTGGTAGTTTAATACGAGCACCGAAATCACTTTACGAGGATTCCACTGCTTGTGTCAGGATAAACAAAGCTTGCACGGACTGGTTTAACATCGAAAAAGGTGTGAGACAGGATGTGTGGCTTTGCCATGGCTGTTTAACACATAGTTAATTGCTTCAAATATTTAAAAGAGAGTGCCTACGGATTGAAAATGAATGATTTGATCGTCAAATGCCTTCTTTACGCCGATGATCAAGTCATATTAGCGTCCTCTAAAGAGGAGTTGCAGGCGATGGTTAATGTTATGTATGATGCACTGAAAATCAAAGGGATGAAAATAAATGTAAGCAAAAAGAAAGTAATGGTTTTTGAAAGAGAAGAAAGCATGACAAACTGTGAAGTTTCGAGTGAGGGAGAAAGATTGAAACAAGTAAATGAATTTGTGTACTTGGGTTCAAATTTAACGAAAGATGGAAAGTATGACAGTGACATTGAGCGAAGGGTGTTGGCATAGCCTTATGAAAAGCCGGAAAGTGTCAAAAAAGCACGTCAGGCTGTGCATAGAGGTGTGTTGGTTCTTACACTTATGTATGGTAGTAAATGTTTGGTTTGGCAGAAGAAGCATAAAAATAGGATTATTGCTGCGTAGATGAGTAGTCTGAGAAGTATAGCCGGAGTGACTCGGTTGGATAAAGTAAAGAATAGTGAGATAAGAAAACGCTATGGTGTAAAAGAAGATGTGGTTACAAAGATACATAAAGAAATGCTTAAATGGTTTGGACACGTAGAAAGGATGGCTGAAGAAAAATTGACGAAACAAATTTATAAGGCGAGTGTAAATGGACGGAAGTCGGTAGAGGTCGACCTCGGAGAACATATCTTGATCAGATCAACATTGTTTTAAGAAAGGCCAGGTCAAGAATACCAACAACCAACGAGCATGTACGAGAGCACTGATGAAGGTAGAGGTAAGAAGGATACCAACCCAGAGAAAAAAAATGTCTTAAAAAAAATAATGGAGAACTCATAACCAACGAAAAGGATATTCTATATACCTGGAAGAAATACTTCTGCGAACTGCTAAATAATAATGAAAATACAAATATACCAACGACCGAAATAGAAACACGGCCAACGTCGTACGAAGAAGCAGTAAAGGCAATAAAAAAATTGAAAAATATCAAAGTTTCAGGCAGCGACGGCATACCTGCCGAATGCATAAAATCTGGCGGAGAAACACTCCATAAGGCCATACATAAGCTTATACAAATCATCTGAAAGACAGAGACCCTACCGGATGGATGGAAGGAAGGAGTTATCGTCCCTGTACACAAAAAAAAAGAGACAAAAAAAATGCACAAACCACCGTGGAATAACTCTTTTAAATACATGCTATAAGATACTCTCCAATATCCTGCTGTCTTCTTCTTCTTCTTCTACTTGTTAGATATCTAGATGATCTGTTGATTCCGGACTTGCCTCTGTAATATTTACCGAGATGTGGACTGCCAGCTGTCTCTCCATCTCTTTGGTGTTCTTTCGGATAGACGGGTCCCTGCTAGTTTTCCCTCTAGTACAATGCGTGGCAGTCTATCGTCGGTCATTCTCTTCACGTGATTAAATCCTGCTGAAGAGAATGAAACCAAAAACCGAAGAGATTGTTAGGGACTACCAATGTGGTTTTAGAGATCAAATAGGTCCACCATAGACCAGATTTTTACCATTAGACAAATAATATAGAAAAGCTGTGAATTCGACAGAGAACTCCACCAAATGTTTATTAATTTCAAACAGGCATTCGAAAAAGTATGTTGATCAAAGTTGTGGCAAGCAACGCAAGAACTTGGATTCCCAAAAAAACTTATATCGATGATAAAAGTATGTATGAAGGGTACGCGATGTAAAGTAAAAGTGGGACAGTCTCTCTGACTCCTTTAGTATCAATAATGGTCTCAAGCAATTTGACGCCTTCTCACCTCAACTCTTTAACATAGCATTGGAATATGTAATTATAAACTCCAAAATCGAGAAGCCAACTGCTATTTTTCAAGAAGAGGGACCAAATCTGCTCCTGGCTTTTGCAGACGATGTCGATGTATTTGGCAATAGCAGGATCAACCTAAAATACTCCTTAATAAAGTTCAAAAAGGTAGCAAAAATAGCCTTAAACTAAAAATAGACTCTTCTTCTTCTTTTTTTTCTTCAGCCAATTATTGCCCACTGCAGGATATAGGCCTCTTCTAATCTCTTCCATGCGTTTCTGTCTTAAGCTGTTTGCTGCCAATAGGTGCCCGCTGTTCTCTTCACATCATCTAGCCATCTTTTTGGAGGTCTACCTATGCTTCTTTTTATTTCTCTGGGTCTCCACTGAATTAACTTTTTTGTACATCTGCTGTCGTTTTGTCTAGCCACATGTCCAGCCCATTGCCACTTAAGGTGTGCGAGACGCTCTATGATATCGGTGACTTTGGTTCTTTGTCGAATGGTCTCATTACGTACTCTGTCCCTCAGACTTATTCCAAGCATTCTTCGTTCTATTGCTCGTTGCGTCGTTCTAAGTCTTTTTACGCTTTTTTCAGTTAATGTGGCGGTTTCTAGACCGTAAGTTGAGACTGGCAGTATGCAAGTTTCATATACCTTCCGTTTCAAGCTTATGGGCATATTGGCATCTTTAAATATATATTGGAGCTTTCCAAAAGCCGACCATGTCAAAGCTACTCTTCTGCCAATCTCCGCCGTTTGATTTTCCTTTCCAAGATTTACTGCATGTCCAAGGTATATGTACTGATCTACGTTTTCTATTATTTGGCCTTGAATTTTCAAATGTTCTCCTGTTGGACTCATTATTTTAGTTTTGCTGACATTCATCTCGAGTCCCACTGTCGACGATATGTGCTTTAGATCTTCTAGCATTGTTTTAAGTTCGTTTATGTCGCAACTAATAAGTACAATGTCATCAGCAAAGCGTAGGTGATTTAGATAAGAGCCGTCGATTTTAATTCCTTTCTTTTCCCACTGTATCTTCTTAAACATGTTCTCTAGGGCCAGCGTAAACAATTTTGGGGAAATTATGTCTCCTTGGCGTACACCTCGACCTACCGGGATTGTATTCGTCTTAGTATCCTGATCTATTTGAACGGAGAAGGTGGCATTTTCGTATGTTTTTTTTAAGCTGCAAGTATCTGGAATCTATTCTAGCATCATCCATTGATGAGAGGAAGGCCCATATTTCTAAAGAGTCGAAGGCCTTTCTATAGTCTACAAAGGCTAGGTGAAGTTGGATGTTATATTCATTTGCTTTTTCAATAAGTAATTTTAGTGTTTGAAGGTGATCCAAAGTACTGTAGCCTTTTCTAAACCCAGCTTGCTCTACTGGTTGGAATTGGTCAAGCTTTAATGTTAGTCTGTTTGTTACAATTCTGATTAATAATTTATATAAGTGAGAGAGTAGACTTATCGGGCGATAATTCTCGATGTCGGTGTTATCCCCCTTTTTAAATATTAGTATGACCTCCGCGTTATGCCAGTCTTTTGATATTTTACCTTTATCCAGGCATTTGTTGAATAATAATTTTAGGGCGTGTATTAATGTTGTTCCTCCTTTTTTTAGCATTTCGCAAGTTATATTATCTTCGCCAGGTGTCTTACGATTTTTCATCTATTTAAGTGAGGCATATATTTCGGAAGTTGTAATTTCTGGTATTTCTTCCGAGCCTACGTTCATAATTTTTGGTTTTTGTCGGCTAGAGTCTGCTATCGCTGTTGTGGAAGTGTATAGCTCACGGTAGAAGTTTTCCACAATTGAAGTAATCCCTATTTTATCCGTTATTAAAAACATAGACAAGACCAAGTATATGTACCTCAGCAAAAATAATCGGAACCGAGATAGAGTAGGACAAAACTTCTCTATCGGAGACTACAACTTTGAGCCGGCAAGATCTGGGTACAAGTATTAGTGAAAACAACGACATCACAGAAGAGATAAATAACAGGATAAAGGTTGCAAACAGATGTCTTTTTGCTATGCAAAACGTAATAAAATATAGATTACTTACTGGGAAAACTAATTTAAACATACAGTATGGAACAGCCAAATGGAATAAATTCGATAACGAATAAATGAGAGCGTGTTGGAAAAAACGCTTAGACACGTCGATTCGTATTTTTAGATGCGCATTTTTTTCAAAAAAAAATAATTATATAGGGTGTGTCATGTGACAGTGGCCGATACCAACTTTCTTATTTTAAATACAACCTCCTGTATATTATTTATTTTTTGGATTCTTCAGAAAATTCTAGACATAATTCATGTACAATGTCCCATACCTATCTTCAACTGTTTGGGAAATATTAAGTGTTTTCAGATGTATTACAAAAATTAACATTAAAAAAAGAAAATTATTTTATTTCACAAATTCGCTACATTACACTCAATACTTATTTCCCATTTAGCTTTTAATATTGAGAAAATAAGTAAAAACCATTAATTCGTTCCTTTTTAGTGATAAGAAATAAAAAAAATACAAAAACAGTTTTGTTTATTTTCGTATAAAACTCATAGCCTTAGCAACTTATTGTCTGTCTGCAGGACAATAGTGATCAGTGTCAGTGCTATTGTCGTTTGAATTTCGTTAACTGTACGTAATAATTTTAGAAAAATGGTTCATTTAACAGAAATGCACAAAATAACCATTCTACAAATGATTGGTTATGGAGATAACACACGGACACAAATGGAAGTTTTTCGCTTATTTCACGAAAAATTTCCAAATTTGCCGCATATATCTCGAGGAACAATTAGCAAAATAGAAAAACAGTTTCGCGAGTTTGGTCATGTAAGACAGACAAAAAAAGTAGTTGCCAATGAACTAAGCGATGATGCGAAATTGGATGTTATGCTTGAGTTTCAAGAAAACCCACATAATTCTGGTCGAAAAGCAGCCTCACTGTTCAACATTAGCCACACATCAATTTTTCGAATATTAAAGGAAAGTAAAATGCATCCCTATAAAATGATGCCAACTCAGGAGCTCATGGAAGACGATTTAGACAGGAGAGCGTATTTTTGTGAACAAATGATGGAAATGTTAGATAACAATGTGATCCAATTAGAAGATGTTTTGTTTTCTGGTGAGAGCACATTTACACTTCACGCCGCTATTGGTCTAATAAGAATCCTCACTGGATGAGAGAGGAACATACGCAATATCCTGTAAAAGTTAATGTTTGGGCAGGAATTGTTGAAAATCATATTGTAGGTCCCTCTTTCATTGATGGCAACTTGAATGGAGATAAATATATAGAACTGCTTCAAAATAATGTCGTGCCAACTTTGACAAACTTATATCCTGATCCAGCAAACCCACAAGTTCTTGCCAATATACTATGATTTCAGCAAGATGGAGCACCGCCCCATTACCAAATCAATGTCCGGCAGTACCTGAACCACAATTTTCCAAATCGGTGGATAGGGAGGCGCAGATCGATAGAATGGCCAGCACGATCTCCTGATCTGACGCCATTATACTTCTTTTCGTGGGGATATGTCAAAAGTATTGTATACAAAACTAAACCACTCAACTTACATGACTTAAAAAGACGAATCACGCTTGCGATTAGATCAGTCAATTTTCTTTTTTTAATGTTAATTTTTGTAATACATCTGAAAACACTTAATATTTCCGAAACAGTTAGAGATAGGTATAGGACATTGTACATGAATTATGTCTAGAATTTTCTGAAGAATCCAAAAAATAAATAATATACAGGAGGTTGTATTTAAAATAAGAAAGTTGGTATCGGCCACTGTCACATGACACACCCTATATAATTATTTTTTTTTGAAAAAAATGCGCATCTAAAAATACGAATCGACGTGTCTAAGCGTTTTTTCCAACACGCTCTCATTTATTCGTTATCGAATTTATTCCATTTGGCTGTTCAACACTGTATACAAAATAATTATAAGGTTAGCGTTGTATTGTAAATCGCTTTTATGTTAAAATTAAATGTTAAATTGAGATTGCAAAAATGACTTAATTTTTCATTAAGTTTAATACATAAAGACCGAAAAAGTTTTTCTCGGGATAAAAGCCAGCAAAGTTAACACATTCCTTTTAATGTAATTACGGTATCATTGCGGGATAATTATTCAGGACAATAAGAAATAATTGAATTTGGGATAAACTATGTAAGAAATTTTGTAGTCAAACTTCAACGGGACTGTCCGTTTTACTTCAAATGCATCTCATTTGTCTCGAGACCAACTTAAATAGTTCAACTTATATCAAGCATAAGAGAGACAAATTTATTTACATTGAAATGGAAATTAGCATATTATTGAATGGAACAGAATGCACCATTACCGACCATTTGGTACAATCGATGGAATATAATTACGGGTGGGAAGCTTTTCAGTAACACCGGTTACTCGAATAAGTCACTTTTTAATTTAGATTTTAAATTTTTTCATTCTACTTAAAACGATTTCATTCTATTGGCGATATGAATGGAATTACAGTAATTATTCGCAGTCCGAGCATGAACTGAAACAAATTATTTTTTGTTGCAAAGAGGAAGCGTTTGATTTCATTAAAAAGCACAAATTGGCTGGTTAATACCAGTTATTAAATCTTTACTTTGACAAAAATGGTAAAAATTTTTTTGTGAATCAATTCGGCGAAACATTTATAGAACTCTGATTAAAGTTAAATTCGACTGACTATTTTATTTAAGCCGCATCAACCTCGGATCGAGTACATTCGGAATTCCTCGGGCCTCTTGACGATGAGTCCATCACATTCCTGACTGGCATTTTTAATAACATCTACAATACTGGGAACATTCCAAAATAATGGCTTATCTCTGAATTTATAATGTTTCCAAAAGAAACAGGAAGCAAAAGCATGTGTCGAAAACACGAAAATATGATAGACGTCTTGATGAATACGGGGATGGATGATACTGGAATCAATCATCTACTATTAAAATTAATATGGAAGAGCAAACCAATACAGTAACATTCTTCGAGGAATTAGGCAGGGCTGTATCCTGTCACCACTCATATTTAATCTCTTCTTCTTCTTTTGGTACCATGTTGGCAATCACAATGACGAGCTGTGCTCTGTCCTCGGCGATTCTAAAGAGTTATTCTGCGCTTCGAATTACGGTCCACTCTCTAAGATTTTTTAACCACGAGGCTTAACTTCTACCGACTCCTCTACGGCCTTCTATCTTGCCCTTCATTATAAGTTCAAGGATACGGTAACAATCAGCCCTAAGTATGTGACCTAGATAGGACAGCTTTCGGCATTTAACTGTTATTAGTAGTTCGATGACGGCGTTTGCTCTATTTAAAACCACTTCATTAGTCTGCTTGGCTACCCATGGGATTCGGAGCATACGTCTATGTAGCCACATTTCAAATGCTTCAATACGATTAATGGTTGCTGCTTTTAAGGTCCAAATCTCTGCCCCATACAACAGTATAGACTATATGTAGCACTTGATCATTCTATGGCGGAGCTTTAAATTTAGATTATTATTGCAGAAGAGCGATCTCATTTTTTGAAAGGTTGCACTTGACTTCTTTATCCGGGTCGAGGTGCTCTGTAATATAACAACTAAGATATTTGAAACATGAAACCCTTTCAATGTTTTGACCATTTATTTGCAGTGCAGCATCATTATACGGCTGAAAGCTGAAAACCATAAACTTGGTTTTAGTGACGTTTATGTTTAGACACATTTCTTGTACCATCACGTTCTTCTTTTTCTTCTTGTGGTTCCTATCCGTTACGGATGTTGGCAACCAGCATGGCAAGCCTAACTTTATTTACGGCAATGCGGAAGAGTTCGGCTGATGTTTTTCCGGTCCACTTTCTAAGGTTATGCAGCCAAGATATTCTTCTCCTTCCTGGACCTCTTCTTCCATCGATTTTTCCCTGGATGATTGTCTGGAGTAAGGAGTACTTGGAGTCGTTTCTCATGATGTGGCCCAGATATTGCAGTTTTAGGATCTTGATGGTGTTCATAATTTCTTTTTGTTTATTCATCCTTCTTAGTACCTCTTCATTAGTGATATGTTCGGTCCATGATATCCTCAGCATTCTTCGGTAGAGTCGCATTTCGAAGGCTTCTATTTTTTTGGATGTGTTTTCATTGAGTGTCCAAGATTCTGTCCCGTACAAGAGGATAGAAAAGATGTAACATCTGAGAAGTCTCATTTTTGTTTCCAGTGTAAGGTCATGGCTTCTGAAGAGTTTGCTCATTTTGTTGTAGGCGGCTGTGGCTTTGGCGATTCGTAATTTGATTTCTTGAGTTGTGTCCCAGTTCTCGTTTATACGTGTTCCCAGGTACGTGGTGTGTGGTACTCTCTCTATTGGTTGGTTATTGATGGATAACTGGATGTTGTCGATCTTGTTTTTGCTAATGACCATAATTTTAGTCTTTTGTATGTTTATGTCCAAACCATATTCCTTACTAACTCGTGCTATTCTGTTGATAAGTTGTTGCAGTGCTTGTGGGCTATCTGCGAACACGATGGTGTCGTCCGCCGTCTTATATTACCCATCTTATATCTTATATTACCCATCACGTTGACCAAGACGTTGAAGGTCCTGGAGATCATCACGATTGCGGTGTCATCGGCATAGCGAATGGTATTGATCAGTTCGCCGTTAATCTTAAATCCGTAATCCTGGTCATGCAACGCCCGTTTAAATATTTTATCAGAGTATAGGTTGAACAACAGTGGAGACAGTGTACATCGCCGTCTCACTTCACGCCGAATCTGTCATTCGTCGTTTAGTTTTCCATTGACCCGAACCACTGTTTTTTGTCGCCAATACAGGTTTTTAATAATGCGTATGTCTCTGTCATCAACTCCAGTACTCCTCAATATATCTACAAGTTTTTCATGTTGTACCCTGTCAAATGCTTTTTTATAGTCTATAAAGCATACGAAAATGGCTTTACGTTGATCGCGACACTTTTAAAGAAGTATATTTAAGGCAAACATTGCTTTCCGGGTACCAAAAGACTTATTAACCTGTAATCACTGCATTTTTTTGCACGTAGGTTTTCAGACACGCCTTTCACACCTCAAGACACAATTAGTGAGTCCAAACAATTAGTGCGAATACAACGGGAGAAAACTTAAACACTTTTAAGTTATCTAGGCTTTACTCTTCTACCATAACAAGAATGAAATTAAACCATGGAGGTTATCCCTCACACTTAGCCAAAATTGGAGTAAACATATCACCTATCTGCCCTTGCAACAACTGCTCAGAAGCAGACATCAACCACTAAATATTCTCGTGTAACCTCCATAACACACATCAGTCGGAATTTTTAAATTAATCCTACAAGGTATCCAATTGCCAACAAATATTGTTATTCTGCCGAGTACATTCAAAGAAGATATATACATAATAATTAAGGAATTTCTGATCAAAGAAAAAATTACAATTTAATTTTAATCTAATATCACGATAATAATGATATAAAAGTCTGTGGCAAAAAAACTACGGTTTAATGCCAACCCACCACAAAAAAAAAGAGTCACGCCTTTTTCCCGTTGGGGTAGGCAGAGACTTGCTACTGTTCTTACACACGTCTTTCGCTTCTTCTCCTTTCATCGACGCTTTTATACATGTTCGTCGGTCGTTGGTACCCTTGACATTGCCTTTCTTTAAAACAATTTCGGTCCAAATAAGGTATTGCATTTCAGGATTTTGTTTTCTAGAGACGATTGCGATTTGCTTTCTAACAAAAATAATTCTCGAACCTTTATTTTCAATACGTTATCGTTGTTTGTAATGTGTTGTCCTTAAATTAATTACAGATAGTTTATTGGTGAATATTTGCAATCGTCAAAGTTCGAACTGCAGCTGCGAGGTAAGCATTAAATTTCAATGTTTATGCTTGAATCGGTGATGGAATTTGCGGTCAATGGGGGCGGTCATTAATTAGGGTTTGCGTCAAGAGGGTTTGCGACACCCGGCGACACATGATTAATTACCCCAACCCCATACTGACCATTAACAAAAATCGGCCTCGATATGCACTCCGGCATATTTACAATTAAGAACATGTTTACAAAGAAACGTCTGAGATGTAATTTATTTATCGACATTAAACATGTTTTCATGAAAATTTATTACCTTCAAAATACTTTTTTTGATATTATTCTTTAAGTTAATAAATTTAAGTAATGTGGGTTTATGTTTTTGAATTTATTTTTAATTCATAAGTAAGCTTTATTTAGAATAATATTTTATTTAGCAACAGGACAAACTGTAAAGTTCTGATTAAGAGAGAAAGAGTGGAACAAGTAAATGAGTTTGTTTAACTGGATGGAAAGTATGACAGTAACATTGAGCAAAGGGTGTTGGCAGGAAAACAAATGAATGGGGAACTGCGTAGCTTTAAGAACACCCACAAAGTGTCCAAAAAGGCACGTTTGGCTGTGCATAGAGGTGTGTTGGTTCCTACACTTATGTATGGTAGTGAATGTTGGGTTTGGCAAAAGAAGCATGAAAATAGGATAAATGCTGTGGAGATAAGTAGTCTGAGAAGTATAGCCGGAGTGACTCGGTTGGATAAAGTAAAGAATAGTTAGATAAGAAAACGATGTGGTGTAAAAGAAGATGTGGTTACAAACATAAATAAAGGAATGCTTAGATGGTTTGGACACATAAAAAAGATGGATGAAGGAAGATTGACGAAACAAATTTATAAGGTGAGTGTGAATGGACAAGTCGGTAGAGGTCGATCTCAGTAAACATATCTCGATTTGATCAACATTGTTTTGAAGAAAGGCCAGGTCAAGAGTACCAACAACCGACGAGCATGTATGAGAGCACTGATGAAAGTAGAGGAATCAAACGATGTGTGTAAGAACCGTAGCAAGTGGAGGGAAGTGGTCTCTGCCTACCCCTACGGGAAAGAGGCGTGACTATATATATTACTATATATGATGTTTATTATACAATTATAAAAAAATATAGAAAATTGGTAAAAATTAAAAAAAAATTAATATTTGGTAACAGCGCCTATTGCCACGATGATGGCCTCTAGGCATGCTCTTTATGCAGACTTGAGCATTTTGACAAAGTTTAGGGTCATGGTTTCATACCCCAATGAGGGTATGAGTTGGCGCTTGGTCGTTATCACTTCTTAAGCGATCTATCGCTTTGTGAGCTTCCATAAATTTTCTATCGGGTTCATGTCCGGCGAATTTATTTACTACACCGTAAATAGATCTATTATTTATTAATTTAAGTTAATAATATAATTACATTTTTAATAACTGTTTCAGTGGAAGATGACATTCACACTAATTTTTGTTGCACATTCATTAACTCGGATGGAATCTGCATTTCCATATAAATTATTAATTTAATAAAAAATTTCTGGGACTACATAATTTTTATTACTTTAAAAAGTCCTTTTAAAAGACCCATTCGGAGGCATAAGTGAAATATAAAATGAAAGTGAAATTAGTGCGGCAGAAATTGTGGAAGCGTTAAACAGTATAAAATTAAGTTTAGCTGCTGGGTACGACAGGATAACACTTAAAGTGCTGAAGGCTGGACAAATCGTGGTAGCTAGTCTGCTGTACCGCCTTTTTAACCTTTGTTGGAGGAGTGGTAGCGTACCAGACGACTAATGCAAGGCCGTTATCGTGCTGCTTTACAAGGAAAAAGGTTCGCAACAGGACTGTAAGAACTACCGAGGTATTAGTTTACTTAGCATAGTCGGCAAACTGTATGCAAAGATATTTATTAAAAAAGTAACGAATGGAACTGAGAAGATAATATTGGCCTATGACAGAGTGGTAAGAAGTAAATTGTGGTCGACATTGTCTATGTATGGGGTAAGCGGTAGTTTAATACGAGCACTGGAATCACTTTACGAGTATTCCACTGCTTGTATCAGGATAAACGAAGCTTGCACGGTCTGGTTTAACTTCGAAAAAGGTGTGCCATAGGAATATGTAGCTTTGCCATGGCTGTTTACCTTATACATAGAAGATTGTTTAAAAGATTGAAAAAAGACTGCGTATGGATTGAAAATGAATGATTTGATCGTCAAATGCCTTCTTTCTGCCGATGATCAAGTCATATTAGCCTCATCTAAAGAGGAGTTGCAGGCTATGGTTAATGTTATGCATGATGCCCTGAAAATCAAAGGGATGAAAATAAATGTAAGCAAAAGTAATGGTTTTAAAAAGAGAAGAAAGCATGACAAACTGTGAAGTTTCGATTGAGGGAGAAAGAGTGAAACAAGTAAATGAATTTGTGTACTTGGGTTTAATTATCTCTGCCCACCCACGGGAAAAAGGCGTGACTATAAAATGTATGTTTGTGAAACATTTAAAATCCAAATACAACACTGGATCAAGAAAAAAATCACCAACTCAATGACACATGGCAAAACGAATAGGATTACATAATAAACCAATAAAAAATAAACAAATTCAACTATCAACAACCACTCTAAATGGTAAATTAGTCTATATGGACTGTTTTTTTAATCAAAATAAGGCGAAGTTTCCAGTCATAAAGTATTTCTGCGGTATCACTGCGCCAAAAATCCAGTCGTTTAGAAATAACAAATTGTAACGTATGTATTACTTTTTTTGCAGTTTGACAAGTGTGAGTTTGGAAAATTATGAATGCGGTATTTTTGTGAATATAAATGTAAAGAAAACCACTTCACGGATATTCGAGCGTTTTTCTTGAGTTTGTCGTTACCGCGTGAACGATAAAGCCTATAACATTAGAGGAAGATCTGAATGATGGCTTTTAATGTCGTTTCTTTTATTTTCACAAAAAAAACCAAATACGTCTATGTTTCATTATTGTCAATATTCAAGAGTGCAATATATATATATATATATATATATATATATATATATATATATATAAAAATGGATGTGTGTATATACAGGGTGTTTCAAAAAATAGGACCCCGTCTCTCCGATGAGTAGAAGACTAAAAAATAATTGAGGTTTGTTTGGTATAAAATTTTCTCAACGTCATCCGCATTTAAAATAAAGCACGGTAAAGAAAAAAATGTTTACACATTTATTATGATTTTGCTTAAACTACTGGAAACATTGTAATAAAATTTTATACGAATATGTTTTAGAAGCTGATACATCCCATGAATTTGTTTTTATATCTGACTTTTATAGATGGCACCAGTTACACAATTTGTACCAAGTAGTATTGAACATAATCATTTTAAGGTTAGATTTATTAATTAAAATTTTAAATAAACTTAAACATCAATTTTACACCAAAAAAGTACTCTTGGTTTATGTATATATTTTGATTGATGTTTAAGTTGACTTGAAATTTTGATTAATAGATCTAACCTTAAAAAAGTTATGTTCAATACTATTTGGTACAAACTGTGTATCAGCTTTTAAAACATATTTGTATAAAATTTTATTACAATGTTTAAGTTTCGACAAAATCGTAATAAATGTTTATAATTTTTTTTTCTTCAACGCCCTTTATCTTGAATACGAATGGCGTTACGAAAATTTTTTACAAAGCAAACCTTAATTATTTTTCAGTTTTGTACCTATCCTAGAGACGGGGCCACCTTTTTTTGAAACACACTGTAATGTAATTAAAATATAAGTATTATAGAAAACTAAAATATTAGTTTTTTTAGCGAATAAACATGAAAATAGATAAATCTGATTTATAAAAAAATAGCTAATTTCGCTGCATAATACCTGTAACTATAGGCATACGTGGGTCGACTATATATCCGAAAACAACTATTTTGCTGACAATATTCCTCGACAAACATTATATCTGATAGATAATCGTGCAGTCCTTTTTAGAATCACAATGCAGATGCTTGTTAGGTAAAAGAAAGAATTATTAAATTTATCCACTCCCAGTGACCACCTATGGACTGGTTTTGGGGTGCTGCCCCCCATCAGCATAGGGTAGGTCTTGCAAACTCACGTCTGCACTTTGAAGAGACAAATGGACTTCCTAGATAGAGTTAAAACATAGTTAGACGTAGATACATACATACATACATAGAGTCACGCCTTTTTCCCATAGGGGAAGGCAGAAACCACTTCCTTCCACTTGCTACGGTTCGTACACACATCTTTTGCTTCCTCTACTTTAATCAGTGCTCTCATACATGCTCTTCGGTTGTTGGTACTCTTGACCTGGCCTTTCTTCAAAACAATGTTGATCTGATCGAGATATGTTCTCCGAGGTCGACCTCTACCGATTTGCCCATTCACACTCGCCTTATAAATTTGTTTCGTCAATCTTCCTTCATCCATCCTTTCTACGTGTCCAAACCATCTAAGCATTCCTTTATCTATCTTTGTGACCACATCTTCTTTTACACCACAGCGTTTTCTTATCTCACTATTCTTAACTTTATTCAACCGAGTCACTCCGGCTATACTTCTCAGACTACTCATCTCCGCAGCATTAATCCTATTTTCATGCTTCTTTTGCCAAACCCAACATTAACTACCATACATAAGTGTAGGAACCAACACACCTCTATGCACCGCCAAACGTGCCTTTTTTGACACTTTCTGGCTATTCATAAAGCTATGCAGTGCCCCATTCATTTGTTTTCCTGCCAACACCCTTCACTCAATGTCACTGTCATAGTTTCCATCTCTAGTAAATTTTGAACCCAAGTACACAAATTCATTAACTTGTTCCACTCTTTCTCCCTCAATCGAAACCCCACAGTTTGTCATGATTTCTTCTCTTTCAAAAACCATTACTTTCGTTTTGCTCACATTTATTTTCATTCCTTTGATTTTCAGTGAATCATGCATAACATTAACCATCGCCTGCAACTCCTCTTCAGATAACGCTAATATGACTTGATCATCGGCGTAAAGAAGGCATTTGACGATCAAATCATTCATTTTTAATCCATACGCACTCTCTTTTAGATCTTTTAAACAATTGTCTATGTATAAGTTAAACAGCCATGGCGAAGCCACACATCCCTGTCTCACACCTTGTTCGATTTTAAACCAGTCCGTGAAAGCTCCGTTTATCCTGACACAAGCAGTGGAATCCTTGTAAAGTGATTTCAGTGCTCGTATTAAACTACCACTCACCCCATACATAGACAATGTAGACCACAATTTACTCCTCACCACTCTGTCATAGGCCTTTTCCAAATCTATAAAAGCGCAATAGACCTTCTGACTTCTAGCCAAGAACTTTTTGACTATACCTCGTAAGGAAAAGACCTGATCCATACATCTCCTTCCTCTTCTAAATCCTGCTTGCACAGCCCCTATCATCTTCTTAGTTTCATTCGTTACTCTTTTGATCAATATCTTTGCATACAGTTTGCCGACTATGCTGAGTAAACTAATACCTCGGTAGTTTTTACAGTCCTGCTGCGAACCTTTTCCCTTGTAAAGCGGTACGATAACGGCCTTGCACCAGTCGTCTGGTACACTACCACTTCTCCAACAAAGGTTAAAAAGGCGGTCCAGTAGACTAGCTACCACGTTTTGTCTAGCCTTCAGCATTTCAACTGTTATCCTGTCGTACCCAGCAGCTTTACCCAAGACTTAGATCTAATAATTAATGCCAAATTTGTTTTGATGATGTGCTTGTGGGTTTATTTTGCCACCTCAAGTTGGCTTTTTAAACTACCTTGCTGTGCAGGAGAAGCCGGCAGTTTGCAATCGGTACTACTTGCAGAGATAGGACAGATACAGCTGAGAGGGTAGTGCCCTCTCTAGCTAGCTCGTCCGCCTTACAGTTGCCTGGTATGTCCTTGTGGCCGGGTACCCAAACAATGTGAACTTTTCACTTAGTTGCTATGGTGGCTTGGTATTGCACCACTGGCCTAGAGGTCAAGTAGACTAAGTTCGGTGATTTGATAGGGGCCTGGCTTTCGGAAAGAATGAATATCTTGCTAAACTTTTGTTCATTGTCCAAACAGCTGCTCGGTAGTGGCTCTCATTTTGGCTTGATACACGTTACAGTAATCATGCAAACGAAACGTTAGGCTAAGTGAGGGGTCTTCTGAGAAGACACCGCAACCTACTCTCCCCTCTAGTTTGAAGCCGTCAGTATAAAATACTGCGTCCTGAGGTTTAACTAAATTCTCGACCCAACCTTCTCTGGATGGGATTTTCAGGAATAGGTCACCTTCGAACATGGAGGTAGGTTTAGTAGGCTGAAGTGTAGCTGGCGATAGGACCAGCATCCCAGCAAAAAATATATCAAATTTCTGTAGTCAATTCATCTAAACATAACCTTAAATATTTTACAATTTTTAAATTCTTTTATAAATGAAATAATTGACGAATGTAACGTGCATCGAATATTGAGTTACATCCGCTATTAATTTAATTAATATTCTTCTTCTTTAATCTAGGCGAATCGCCTGTTTCTTTTCATCGTCTCTTTGCCTATTGCACTGCTAAGTTGTCGCTCCATCGTTTTAGGTGGCGTCCTAAACTTCTGCGACCCATTGGTGATTTGTCGCGTGCTGTTCTGACTATTCTTTCGTTGTCCATTTCCCTGATGTGCTTATTCCACTCCCTCTTTCTGCCGAGAACCCCCTCATTGATGTTTTCTACCTTGCATGTCCTTATATTCTCGCTTCTTTCTCTATCCAAGATCGTCTTTCCAGTTATTCTACGAAGTACTCTCATTTCGGTTATCTCCAGAAGTTGTTTAGTTCTCGCTGTGTCTGTTCGAGTTTCTGCCTTGTATGTCATAGTTGGTCTTACTATTGCCTTGTAAATTCTTGATTTGGTTTATATTTTATATTTTAATGTTTTTATTTCGCCGTATTGTGTCATTTAGGCATCCTGCTATTCTTGTTGCCTTCGTTGTCTGTTCTCTTACCTCCGTCTCAACATCACCATAGCCTGAGATTTCTATGCCCAGATACTTATATTTCATTTCCTGTTGATAACTTTGCCTTTAACTTCTAGTTTGCACCATAATGGCGTTTTTGATTCGTTATGCTTTTAATTTTCTGGGACGATATAACCATATTTAGTGATTTGGCAGAGCAGTTAAATCGATGTAATAGTCGCTGCAGATCGTCTTTATTTTCAGCAACTAGTACTGCGTCATCGGCATAGCATATAACAGTAATTTCACGGTCATCCATTGTGTATCCTTTAGTAAACGTACTTTGCTTATTACTTCCTTCATAATGATGTTGAAGAGCAGAGGGCTCAGGTAATCCGCTTGTCGAATACCTTGGCCCACAGCTATTGGTTCTGTGTTGTTGCTTGAATCTGATTTGCTTTGTATATATTTTTTATGGTTTTGGTGAGATTATGTGGGATTTTCCTATGGTAAAGAAGGTGTATAACGTCTCTTAACCGCATACGATCGAACGCTTTTTCCAAATCAATAAAGCACATGTATGCTGGCCTGTTGTATTCAATTGACTTTTCCGTTATCTGTCTTATGACAAAAACCGCATTAATATTATTAGAACGTGAAACTAACCAACGGTGGATTAAAGGTTATTTCCTTAAATAAACATTTGAATTCTTGGTGTAATCACATTTTGTCTTAATTCCGTATTTAGTAAACATATAACCTTATAACTAATTCCGAACGACTACAATATTACAAAATCCTCCATTTGACAGAACTGATTACAAGAGTTGGTTAAATAATCTGTTTCAGTATGCAAATTGTAATGCAGCACAATATCGAATATGTTTCTCAATCCGTTAGACAGACACTTTGGCATATACACATATACGTACACTCTAAAGGCGACATAGCAGATGTTTCTTATTAAAGTTTCCACCATTCATCAGATATTATGGAAATAAGTTTGCTTGTCTGTGGTGGAACTGGAAGATTAGGTGACGTCGAGCTTCTGGGAAAATGGCGCAGTCGCGAACAGGATCAAACAGAAACTTTTCGTCTCTAGTCGACAGAGTGGCGATGAACAAATAAAAAGTCTGCAATTCCAAAAGTATTTCGCACGGAATTGCACTTCCAGGACCCTACTTTTGCAGAATAACCGTTGTGTTTACTCAAAAATATTTAACACTCAGACATATACGCTGCTGGAATTGTAATTTAAGGAGATAAGCGAGGTGTCTAAAATTAATTTCCAAAACTCCGCGACGAAATGCAAACAAAACAATTTTATGCAAATGCAAGCAACTTTTTCATTACGATTGTAAATTGAAAATTTTCCTTATCTAAATTTAATCGGCATAAGTAAATTATTTCCAAATAATTTTTTAAACGAAGTAAGAGATGGAACTTTATAAATATCTAGCTGATTTAAAACAAAACAAAAACTGTTCATCGTGTCAGTTCCATTTTGACCTCATTTTCTCAATCTTAATCTACTGTTATTTTCTTGTCGTCTGCGATTTAGCAATTTAAGTCAAGTCGTTTTACCAATAGCAAACGAAAGAAAGAATGTGATTGATTTCTGGCTTATGTATTTTCAATTTCAAGTGGTAGTGGAAAATCCTAAATCCACTTTTTTTCCAAAAGATTAGTCCTGAGTAAACGAGAAAAAACGCGTGGACTGTAATTTTTTAGCAAATAACATTAATAATAATAATAAATAGAAATAATTAATTACCGTAAAACGAGAAATTCCTGAGACATAACAATGAATCACTCACCTGAATCTTCTTTGGAAAGTTTAATGCAAACAAATACCTACGAAACTGCAGTATGTTGCAATGTCATACCTACGAGGGTTAATTCAATCCCTTTTCTAACAAGACAACGCAGGTCATATAGCAATGAATGCTACAGATATTTTACAAGCTAAAAACATAACTTCTTTCACGGCCTTCTTGCTCTACAGACTTTTAACCAATCGATAAAAAATCGCAGCAGGACCACAAAATATTTATTGGTAGGATACGTCCTAATATACATACATATAGTCACGCCTTTTTTCCGAAGGGGTAGGCAAAGACCACGTCCTACCGCTCACCCCATACATAGACAATGTCGACCACAATTCACTCCTCACCACTCTGTTATAAGCCTTTTTTAAGTCTTTAGAAGCGCAGTAGACCTTCTGGCTTATAGCCAAGAATTGTTCGACTATACCTCGTAATGAAAAGACCATACATCTCCTTCCTCTTCTTAGTTTAATTCGTCATTCTTTTTATCAACATCTTTGCATACAGTTTGCCGACTATGCTGATTAAACTAATACCTCGGTAGTTTTTACAAGTCTGCTGCGAACCTTTTTACTTGTAAAGCAGCACTATAACGGCCTTGCACCAGTCGTCTGGTACGCTACCACTCCTCCAACAAAGGTTAAAATGGCGGTACAGCAGACTAGTTACCAAGCTTTGTCCAGACTTTAGCATTTCAACCGTTATCCTGTCGTATCCAGCAGCTATCCCAATTTTATACTGTTCAACGCTTCCATAATCTTTGTCGTACTAATTTTATTTTTATTGCATCTTTTACTCACATCTCCGAATGTTTGTGTTTGTGTATCATAATATAATATAATAATTATTCCTTTAAGATAAGGACTTAAAATTTGCCACGTCTTTTTTTTGGTTCTCTAAAGAGTACTTTGCTAGTGGTCTCTCTACTGGCAAATTATGCCCGAGCTCAGCTCAGAGGGTAGAAGAAAAAAATCTAAAAGTGAGCCGCGCCACCGACTTAAGACGGTACAAGCCGGAAACCCCTAGGTCTTTTAGGCACCAGCAGAGCCACGCGAAAAACAACAAACAATTATGGTGAACTAGATAAATAAAACTATATTTACAATTACTGCAATATATTAATTAAGTAAAAAATGATGTTCTGATTTTTTATAATAAATTCTGTATTTTCGTAAAGTGGTTTAAACGAATTTAATACACTTTCTTAAAATAATATTTAAATTAATTATAACAATCTTCCAGACAGTAATAAAAACCTAATGAGGTACAAAAGAGCATTAAAATAAAAACACAAAAAAACAACAACAAAAAAACAAAAAAACAACAAAAAGAAAATGTCACGGTAACCTCGATGATCCAAGAACCGAAACACCAAGTAGTATTATCATAATAATTTCTGCTAAAAACACCAGGCAAGTCTTTATAACACTGAAATTTATCGTCGATGTGGATGGAACGGCACGTGGTACTTCACGATGGCTTCACTTCATCAAATCCCACACGTGGTGATCTTAACTCGACCCCAATAACCAAAAATATTCACCACATAGGCACGACAGAATGGTCAAGTTAAGAATTAAATGGTTTATCTTCCTAATCCAATAAAGATGGCCCCAAATACAGCCAGATATGAAAGAAAAAAACCGTAGAAGTTCCGCTCACGTGTTAATATCAAATCGTTCCAAAAACTCTCAACCGACTTTCACCACTGACACCAAACGACTGATCATCACTCCTCGCTCCCAGACCGGATATCAGAAAATCACCCGGAACACGCGTCAGCCAACCTTTTCACGTCTAAATTCCTAGCTCATAATCGCGTTCGTCCGCATTAATTGCCAGCCCAAGCAAACCAACAATAATATATCTGACAACACACGACAATCTAGGCCAATAATCAAGGCGAAGTCTAATAAGAGAGACAAAAATGTCACAGCTATTAATAATCGAATTTTATCACTACTATATAGGCAACACTATATACAACGAACCCAAATGCAGTATGCAAAGCTAATTACGAACGCCAGACTATCATAATAATAAAACGGCAGATGGGAGAAAAAAAAATAGGCACGTGACAAATTAATAACTAAATATAAATAATTATATGAATCAATTTTAATATTAGTATAATAATAATATATGATAAGCGAATACAGCAACTTCTAGAAAACTTTTATGCAAATACATACATTTCAAAGCAAAATATCAAGAATCAGTTTTAATATATAAAATTAAAATGTTTTCCAAGTCATTCAATGATTCCTATTCTTTGATAAAGGTTGGTAGTTTATTGAACTTATTGAGGCCCTTATAGTAAAGTGAGGACAAATTCTGCCTTGATACGTAGAAATTATTGTTACCTCTGGTATAATAGTAGAATTGTACGTAATGAATTCATCGAAATATGTAGGTAGTTGATGATTTAATATTTTATAAATAATTATTATAGATCGCAGATAGGTCGTTGCTTTACAGTCAACCATTGTTATGTTTTAAGCATCAGGGATATATTAAAGAGAAGGTTACACCTAAAGATAATACGCGTTGAGAATCGTTGGAAAATTCTTGAAAAGAAGTATAATCTTTTATTTTTCCGGACAGTTAAAGAAAGCTCCAAATAATAAGTTATTATACAACGTGAATCCTAGATGTTTAAATACAGTGACAAATTTAATTTGGCTATTATTTTCAATAGTTATATTATGACAATTGAGGTTTTTATATCTGTATAAAGTTGTTAAGATCATTGTCCATAACGACGCGTCGCACATCACACAGCATTGTAGCATTGTATCAGCCTCACACAAAGCATTGCTATCAAATATTTGGACTACAGGAGTGGAATATTTGTACGAGAGTAGCATTTCAGGTGACAGTATACCGGCTGGAATCGATGCGGGTGGTCAAATTTAATTGTTTATACTGTTTATTAATGCTTGCAAGGTTTGCTATTGTTGGTGATATTAAATTTCAAGCATTGTTTTCCTTGAAATATTAGTAAAAAAAACTTAAACCTATTACTTTGCCACGTCTTTTTTTCGTTCTCTAACGAGTACTCTGCTAGCGGTTTCCTGCTGGCAAATTATGCCTGAGCTCAGCCGTAGAGGGTAGAAGAAAAAAATATAAAAGTGAGCTGCGCCACCGACTTGACGGTATAAGCCGGAAACCCCTAGGCACTTATAGGCACTAGCAGGGCCACAAGATAAACAACTATGATTATGGTGAACCAAATAAATAAAATTATAGCAAAAATATGTTGAATACTTTACTCACACAATAGATAATTAAGGTACACAGTTCAATAGCAACATCATAACAAATATAGTCAAAGTTAACAGCTATGGTAAAATTTCCTTGCTAAAACAAACCAAAAATGTAAAATTTACAACTTTATAAAATAACCAAAACAGAAGTAAGAGTAACAGACTTTACCAAGTTAGAACAAAAAGTAAGACATATATAAATTAACTCATTAATAACACTAATTCAAACATTTACATAAAGGCAAAGAAGATTCACTAGTTAACCGTTTACATGAAGATTTTCACTGCCAAAACAATCGAGTTAATTCAAAAATAACTTTACAATGGTTGTCCTTTAAAATATCAAGATTGTAGGATATTTACAAATAAGTAGGAAAAAAATATGTTTTTACTTGGACATAAAGAATTATTGAGAAGGTTATTTTAATCCAAGTTTAGTTTTGGCATGTTATCTAAGGCAATAAATAGTTTCCAACAATGTACTATATTAATAAACTAAAACAGAACGTAATAGTGGTGTCAGCATGAGTCACTGCGTTATATATTTAAAAATAAATCACTTATAACCTTTGGGTATACGAATTCACAAAGTACTATATTTATAACTAAAGCAAAACTTACACGTGGTGTCGAACGAGACAAGGCGTTATATATTTAAAAACAAATCACTGATAACCTTTGGGTATGCGAATTCACATGTACTCCTGTGGCCTACTCCTGTGGCCTACTCCTGAGCTACTCCTGTGGCTGGTTAGATTATGGGGCGGCACCGGTTAGATATCAATGGCTTCCCTCAAATAAATCCCGATAACGGTTAAATCCAATTAAGATGGCCCAAATACAGCCAGATATGAAAGAAATCCCATGGAGGTACTGCACACGTGCTAATAACACACCGTCCCCAACAACGTTCACCGACACCTGGCCTCCAAGACTCTCAAAACACGACTCCCGCTCCTATCCCGGAAATCAAGAAAAATGGCACGGAATAAACGTCAACCCACAATCTTCTCAAATCTGTGCCTCGTCCTCGTCCGTGTGGATATTCAGTCCCATCCACACAGAAATTGCAAACCAACTATCAAAAGTTATGCAACATTATCTACAACGAATGATATATTCGAGTTATAACAGAGTACTGTATGCAATACTACTTACGAGTAAGACACAATTATAATGAACCGTAGATGGGAAAAAATAGGCACGTGACAACTTAATGAACAATTGGATTTTGGGAGATTCGGGAGAAGTTTTAATATACAAGTTTGTGGAAATTTGAAACAGTGTTTCATTTTACACTGATAATATGAATTTTCATCGAGTAACAGCTACATCAGATATTAAAAATAAAATGAATGAGAGATAAGCTGAATACTTCTCTGATATTTTCCCATTTTCTTATCAGTTTTAACGTTGTCAACCCTGACGAGGTCACATCTATAGATGCATTGCATTTTCCTTCTCCAATTCCGTTGAAACTTTTATAGCTGTGACCTTTCTTTGTCTACAAATAAAACAAATTGGAGAGATTCGCCTCCGAGCTTTTTATTTCCCTTTTTTTTTCTTTCCAATTCATTGTCCAAATCCACCTTGATGAATATTCAGGGCTCTTTGTTTTCTTTTATTCTTCTTGAACTCAACACCTTTTGTTGATTATTTTTATACAGGATGATCTTATTACTGCCTTAACATTAAAGGTATTTTAGAAACAATTTGGAATTAAAACGGAGCAAAATTAATTATTATAACGACTACTTACATTTTACAGATGTAAAAAATATTGCGGACGATACGTTTTTTCACTGCATATTGGCAAATATCAAAAATTAGAAGTGAGCATCGGCAGATGGCTACCATCAAGCATTCAGGCGTTGGCTATCATAGAGTTGACAATTTTTTGCAAAGCTTCTCGATCGGTAGCTACATTCTTCGACTGTTCGACCCGTTCAATGTGTAATATTACGAAGCCAAGAAAGCTGTTTTCTGCCAATCCATCGCTTTCCTTTTATTTTACCCTGGATAATTAATCGGGGCATGTGATATTTATGCCTCCTCATCATATGTCCAAAGTATTTGACTTTTCTTATTTTGATGGTGTTTGTCAATTCTCGCTCTTTATGTAGTGATTCTAACACATGTTCGTTAGTTACGTGTGCTGTCCACGAAATTTTTAGCATACAGCGATAGCACCATAACTCAAACGCTTCCAATTTATTAAGATGCTTTACTTTCAGTGTCCAGGTTTCACATCCATAAAGCAAAACAGACCAAACGTAGCACTTTAATACTCTTAGACGGATGTTCATCGAAAGACTTCTATTTTTTTTTTTTTTTTAAGAAAATAGTCGCAAAAAGGGTAGACCTATCGTGTGGGCCACGGACGGCCCGCACTGCGACTATTAGAAGGGGAAGGGATTATAGAAAGAAAATGATTGTGGACACGCTTTTTAAAAAGTTGCAGGTCATAGTTTTCTGGAAAAACTGATTTTGGAAGCTTATTCCATTCCGTAGCAGCCCTGTAAAAGAAGGATTCTTGATAAAGATTGGTCCTTGTAGTGTTAAGCTTGAGAGTAAATTTGCGAGACTGATCAGCGTGCCTAATTCTTCGGCCGAATGTGGCCAGTGGTGGTACAAGAGTTTTTATTTCTCTGGAGCATCTGCCATGGAAATATCTGTAGAGCAATGACTGGTCTGCAACTCTTCTTCTATGATCTAGAGGGTGAAGGGTATCTGTGAGAGTTAAGCTGTTTATCAAGCGAAAGGCTCTTTTCTAAATGGAATCTAGAAGAAGAAGAGAATGCCTTGATGCTGAACCCCAAATGTGCGAGCAATACTCCAGTAAAGGTCGAATTTGAGCCTTGTACGTCGTCAACAGTTGATCAGGAGTAAAAAACTTTCTGGCTTTCCACAGAAAACCTAGCCTCTGGCTTGCCGACTTTGCGATGTTAGCAGCATGGTCATGCCAAGACATATTATTGGACACCGTGACTCCCAAAATCGAAATGAAGGGACTTGGTTCAAGGGTATTTCCGGACATTGTGATGGGATGATTTGAGGAATTCACTTTTTTGGAAAACATGGCACTTTGTGTTTTTCGGTCGTTGAACTGAACAAGATTGTTGGTTCCCCACTCATAATTGCTTTAAGATCGCTATTGATGGAATCAACCTGTTCCTGCCTGAGTCTATTTGTATCATTCACCGAAAGTAATCGATAGGATGTGAAAGTTAAGACAAGTGTGCTATCGTCTGCGAAACTGTAAATGGGGTTCGTGGTGGTTTTCAAGAGGTCGTTGATGTGTAAAAGAAATAAGGTGTGGGACAGGATGGAACCCTGGGGGACCTCGGCATTGGTTTTAAACGCATCAGAAGAAATACCGTCAACTGCCACATGTAAGGAGCGATCTTGCATGAAGCACAAGAGCCATTGGCGCAGTTTGGTTGGGAGACCGTAGGCAGATAATTTACTTAACAATGCCTGGTGCCTAAAACGGTCAAAGGCTTACATAGTACAGAACGCCAACTAGTGAATCTTTTACGTGCCAGTTCTATTCTGGTTGAGATTTCTTCATCGCTTTCAACTCTACAGTCTATCCAGCTACCCAAATACCTAGAGTGTTGTACTCTGTCCAGAATTTTACCATCTAATTTTAATTTTGGATACTCGATATTAATTTAACCGACAACCATCCACTTCGTTTTATTTGTGTTGACACTTAAACCCTTTTCCTTGCATGCATTGTTTACTGCATTTAGTAGTGTTTGAAGGTCTTCGAGGTTTTCTGCCATTATAGCAGTATCATCAGCGTACCTAATGTTGTTAATTATTTCTCCACCAATTTTAACACCTTCATGGCGATATTTCATCGCTTCTTCAAAGACAGCTTCCGAATAAACATTGAAAAGCATTGGTGACATGACACATCCCTGCCTAACGCAGCGTCTATTAAACCAAATTAATAGAGCATATCTTAGTTTCTTTGACCACATAGCTAGAAGAACAGGTGAGATGAAAAAGCTCGTGGTCGAGTTAAGGGAGAAAGATCTAGAGGACGGTCTCCAAGAGGTGGACCGACGGAACACTCAATGCACGAGGCAATCTAGATAGAAACGCATGAAAGAAAGAAAAAAAGATGCTGTTATTAAAATAAAAACTGATTTATCCTTTCCATAGCCAGAATAAGTTATAAGAATTATAAACATGATTATTTGTTTAGTATAATCGCGTCATAGCGGTAATCAATAATAAAATGTTTATCAAAGGCACCTATACTTTTCCCTACAGCTCGCAGAGTAATGTGGGAGTCAGCCACCTTTTAACCGTTAAAAATACATTTCCTGTTATCCTGTCAATATCCCCCTAAATCCGAACAAGATTCCGCACTTTCTCCATGTTAAGGCCAAAGCCGTAACGGAAAAAACCTCTGGGGTAGTTTCCCTTTGCAATTAAATATCTAAAAGAAAAATCTAAACATTCTTCTTAGTTTTATATATACACTCATGGAGGTAATCTAAGATTATTAATTGAGGTTTTGTTTAAACCATAATTTATTTTAAACAATAGACAAACTTTAAAATGCAGTGAGTCTCTTACATATATTAATTTAGTGATTTTATTTAATATTGTATTCAGTTTAAAATCATTAATGTAACATTTTCGTTTCGTATTATTATTAAATGCACAAGCAAAGATAAGTGGGCAAACATGGCTTAACACGGATATGATAACCTACTGTCATTATTCAGTTTTGGACTTATGTCAGATTTTTATCTGGTGACACAGTAAGCGCGTTTAGTTCAGCTTCATTTAAGAATTACGTTATAAGTATAAGTACCGACTACTACAACTTATTCTACAGGGAAAGGTCGACGGTAGAAGAGGACCAGGAAGATGAAGTAACTCGTGGCTGTAAAACCTACGCCAGTGGTTTGGGATAACATCTTTACAATTATTTACACAGGCAGCTGATAGAATAAGAATATCCATGTTAATCGCCAACGTTCGCAGAGAATAAGGCACCAAAAGAAGAAGATATTTTTTTTATTTATCTTTCCAACTAGTATAAAATTGAGCTGTTTGCCTTCTGAGATAAAAACCATTCAATCGAACTTAACAAACTAACCAAACCTAATCAAATTGATACTTAATTATTCGATTTAATGGTTTTTCTTAATACTGACTTTATATTCACAAAACTTGCTATACATAATTTCTTGAAACATTATTGCTGAAATAATTGCGGTAATGACTAAAAATTGCCATACAATTTACCAAAATATGGATTGTGAGCCTAAGCTGACTTGGGACTGTAAACAATCCCTGTGAGAACTGGCAGCAAACAACACTCTGATGTAGGTTTCATGTCACAAGGGAGTTAAAGGCAAAAAGAAAGTAGACTGCCTTGCCAAGAAAGGGGCAAATACACAATTTTCCGGCCCAGAACCCTTCTGTGAACTCTCCAAGGTCCACTTGAAAAAAGAGGTTCGACGCTGGGAAACAGATAAAATGAAATCTCACTGATATAAAGTGCCAGGACAAAGACAAGCAAAAAAGGTAGTAAGCCTTTTACCACAGAAAACTAAACAGCTTCTAGTGTTGGACAAGAAAGACTTGAGACTGGTGAAGGTACTCCTCATTGGACACCCTCCTTTGAGGTATTGCCTGAAAAAGATGGGCAAAACAAAGAGTGATAGTTGCCGCTAAAAGTCGCTAAAACTGCAGAACATTTGCTTTGCGAATTCCCAGCGCTTTTCTATAAGAGGCTCATGTTTCTAAATGGGGTCTTTTTAAAGCCCTCCGATGTCAGGAACTTCATCATCATCTCCCAGCCTGGTGTTAAATTCACTGCTGAACATAGGCCTCCATTAAACTGTTCTACCAGGGCTCTATCTTGAGCTGTCCGAAACCAATGTCCGTCTACTCTTTTTATATCGTCGCTCCAACGTGCTGGTGGTCTTTCTCTGCTTTTTTTGTCTGCGCGGGCTCTCTAATTTACTATTCTGTAGTCTTTGAATCTCGCAACATGTCCTACCCACTTCCATTTTAGTGTCGTGATTCTCTGTATTGTCCGGATGCGCGTATTTCTTACGCGATCCTGGGATAGAATTCCAAGCATAGCTGTCTCCATTTTTCTCTGAACATCTTTTATGCTGACTTGGGACTGTAAACAATCCCTAAGACAACTGGCAGCAAACAACCACGTCACTCTGATGTGGGTTCCATGTCACAAGGGAGTTAAAAGCAACGAGAAAGCAGATCCATGTACGGTGTTCCTTGTCAGTGTTAACGTTTCGACACCGTAGGTCATTACTGGTATTACGCATTGATTAAAGACTTTTGATTTTAGGCTTATTGGTATGCTGCTTCTAAAGACTTTCCTTAGTCTACCATATGCAGCCCACCCTAGAGAGATTCTTCTTTGTAGTTCCTGCGTTTAATTGTCTTAAGTTATTCTAATTTCGTGACCTATATATTGTCCTCTAGAGATATAATTCCACCGAGTACCAAGATAGTCATGATTTTTGTGTTTTGATGACTTATACACAAGCCAACGTTTTTCGTTGCCCGCTCCAACTCTTTTATCATTGAATCGGACAGTATATGTTGCAATTTTTAGCTTCAGTGGTTTTAAATGGCACGATTTTTATTTATCAGATATTTGGCATAAGATTCTGGACTTATGGTCCTAATTACCTGGGGTAATAAAGTATTAAAATATGACATTTTATCTGCAGTGTGGGATTTTGGAGGTTAAAACGCCACGCTTGCCATGCGGGTTGGCGAGTGGTGTGAGAACTTAGCTCCCAGGAAATTAATACTTTGTACGAAGTCTCAGAATCTCGTGCCTCGAATAGATTAAGTATTATCTGATAGGTCAAGGTGCTTGAGAAGCTGCATAGCTTTCACGACCCCCCTCCCTACAATCTACAATCTACCACAAAATGGACACAAAACTACTATTTGACAACATAATAGTAGCCTATTGAATATTTACAAATAAAACGTTTTAATATACAGTGCTTTCATTTGAAAATAAGCCAGTCAAAACAACTTTTGTTTTTGCGTAAATGCATGAAAAACAAACAATACGTCGAGTTTTTAATCAAGGGGAAGGTTTAAAAATGTCATTCTGCTGTTTCCAAGTGGCACCCCATTAACATCTCCCAACCCCTTTTTTAAAATGTCAAAAAGCAACCCTTACCTTGTGATAAATCAAATAAAAATCCAAGAAAAATGCAAATCAGCCATATCAACAACAATGTATTCTATATATTTATTTTGCTGATAACAACAAATTTTGTGAAATAACATGAGTCCATAATAAAAACGACCTACGTCACAGTTGACAGTTGGTTTATACTTGTAATAAAAGTAACGAATAGAACTTTTTATATAAATGATTACGAAAGTGTTGTTTTATGTATAATAACTATATCATACTTTTAAATATGAAAACTTCATCATGGAATTAAAAGAAGTAGACGTATGGAAGCATAAATCAATCTTTCCATTAAAAATGACCGGGAACATCACTGTTATTCCTTTTCAGCCGACAAAACATCTGTAATGCAATTATAAACCTCATAATTTTATTTTTATTGCGGTTTTCTTCCAAACAGTGTTGTTTGTTCACTGGATCGAAGGGCGCGCGTTTTTCCAGCCTCAAAAATTCTAAAGAGAGAGAAAGCTGCATTGGAAAACCTGGCTATCAATATTTCTTTTTGTTTGTTTTTCTCGTTGAAAGAAAAACGCCGTTCCTCGATATATATATTTTATTTTGTAGCACAGCGGTGAACTATGCGACAAAACTGTTTATTGAAGCTTATAAAAAAAGTAAAATTATATACATATATTTTTTTTTTAATGAAAATAGTCGCAAAAAGGGTAGACCTATCGTGTGGGCCGAGGACGGCCCGTACTGCGACTATTAAAAGGGGAAGGAATTATAGAAAGGAAATGATTGTAAACCCGCTTTTTGAAAAGTTGCAGGTCATATTTCTCTGGAAAAACTAATTTTGAAAGCTTATTCCATTCCGTAGCAGCCCTGTAAAAGAAGGATTCTTGATGGAGATTGGTCCTTGTAGTGTCAATTTTAAGAGTAAATGGGTTAGACTTATCAGCGTGCCGAGTTCTTCGGCCAAATGTGGCCAATGGTGATACAAGAGTTTTTATTTCTCTGAAGCATCTACCATGGAAATATATGTGGAGTAATGACTGGTCTGCAACTATTCTTCTATGTTCTAAAGGGTGAAGGATATCTGTGAGAGTTGAGATGTTTATTAACCGAATGGCCCTTTTCACGAAGAGAATGCCTTGGTTCTGAACCCCAAATGTGCGAGCAATACTCCAGAGGTCGGATTTGAGCCTTGTTCGTCGTCAACAGTTGATCAGGAGTAAAAAACTTTCTAGCTTTCCACAGAAAACCTAGCCTCTGGCATGCTGACTTTGCGATGTTAGCAACATGGTCATGCCAAGACATATTATTGGACACCGTGACTCCTAAAATCGAAATAGAGGGAACTTGGTTCAAGGGTATTTTCGGACATTGTGATGGGATGATTTGAGGAATTCACTTTCTTGGAAAACTTGGCACTTTGTGTTTTTTGGGCGTTGAACTGAACAAGATTGTTGGTTCCCCACTCGACGATTGCTTTAAGATCTCTATTGATGGAATCAACCTGTTGCTGCCTGAGTCTATTTGTATCATTCACCGAAAGTGATCGATATGATGTGAAAGTTAAGACAAGTGTGCTATCGTCTGCGAAACTGTAAATGGGGTTCGTGGTGGTTTTCAAGAAGTCGTTGATGTGTAAAAGAAATAAGGTGGGGGACAGGATGGAAAACCTGGGGGACCCCGGCATTGGTTTTAAACGCATCAGAAGAAATACCGTCAACTGCCACATGTAAGGAGCGATCTTGCATGAAGCTCAAGAGCCATTGGCGAAGTTTGGTTGGGAGACCGTGAAAAATATCAATTATTTGGATGTGATCCAAACGAAGATTTCTTGTTTTTCTTTGTTGATCCCTTCAATTTAGTCACCATCGTTAAATTCGTATCTAAGAATGTAAGCTTTTCGATTTGAAATAACAAATGCAACAATTTTACTGGATCGCGATCTGAGGTGTCAACAGCATAAACCTCTCCACAACTTTGAAACTCCTTTTCCCTCTGTGTATTATTTGATGAACAGAACTGATAACATGCGCTTTCTCTGTGTTGCATTTGCGACAGTGTTCGTCGAACTTGATACACCATTTAGTTGTAGACTAAACTAGTCGTGAAGGCTATGCAGCCTTTTGAGCAACTCGACCAATCAGATCTTTTGTGCGTAACCCTTAATCTATTCCGAGACTTCGTACAAAGTTTATCAGTTTCCTAGGAACTAAGTTCCTGACATCGGAAGGCTTTAAAAAGGCACCTGCCAGGAACTTGAGCTTCTTGCAGAAATGCGCTGGGCATTCGCAAAGCAAACGTCCTGGACACCGACTCACAAAATCAAGATGAAGGGACTTGATTCAAGGGTATTTTCGAGTATTCACGAGTATTATTAACAAATATCCCCTACCAATAAAATGAAACAATTTTCGGCTTAGCCATTCATTAATTTACTTGTCAGAATCAAATCTCAACTGGTAGTCTGTCGATTACTTTTTCGTGACAAATACTTTTGGTCTTCAGTAGAAGTTATGAATAGTACATTATACTTTATTTTCAGTGATTAAAATACACTACTATTCACTTGTGAGCACAATGTTTATAATAAACGGATAAACATTACATGTACAAAAAAAACTTATGATTACTTAAACATTTGTAGCCTACTAATGCAATGTTATATAGACTTTGAAAAGGCATTTGATGGGGTCCGTCATGAAACACTGATTTAGATACTGCAGTCTTAAAATATCGACTATCAAGATATACGTATTATACAAACGTTATACTGGAACCAACAATCTGAAATAGATATTGAAGAAGAACTTGGTAAGAAAATAGAGATAAAGACATGTGCTCTATCGACGTTGCTTTTTAATATATACAGTGAAACAATCTTTGATAAAGCCTTGGCGTCGAAAAAAGATGGAATAATAATAAACGGAAAGGTAATTAATAATATAAAATTTGCTGACGACACGATTATCCTTGCAAGTACAGCAAAAGAACTGCAAAGATGAGTGAACCGTACAAAAAATCTCTGTGAGTATTAGTGGCTCACAATAAACATTAAAAAAACTAAGAACAACGAAATATAGATACTGACATAACAATTAAAGAAACATAGTTGAAGAAAGTAAAGAGCTACAGATACTTAGGTACTTGGATAACACACAACAACGATCAAACAAAGGAGACAATTACCAAAATTAAGACGGCTAGGAATGTTTTCAATAGAATGAGAAAGATTATCTGCAGCCCAGATCTTTCAAAACAGCTAAGAATGAGAGCGCTAAGATGCTATGTATTCTCAACATTACTGTATAAAATAGAAATTTGGACACTCAAGCAAGAACATGTAAATAAATTACAATCCTTCAAAATGTGGTGCTATAGAAGGATGTTGAGAATATCATAGACTGAAAAAAGAACAAACATCGAGGTAATGAGGAAAATGGGAAAGAATTGTGAACTAATGACAACTATAAAAACAAAAAAACTTTATTACTTGGGACATATAATAAGAAGGGAGAAATATGAGTTGCTACGAGTAATAATGCAGGGGAAAATAAAAGAAAAACAGAGTATTAAAAGAAGAAGGATATCGTGAATGAGACATCTGAGGGAATGGTATTGATGCAGCTCAATAAAATTGTTTAGAGCAGCAATAGACAAAGTTAAGATAGCCAGGATGATATCCAACCTCCGATAGGAGAAAGCACTTAAAGAAGAAAAATAATACAATACCGAATAGAGGATAAATTAGGTTAAAATAAAAGTAATCCCAAAGCTGCAGTATATGAGCTTCTACTCCTTAACAGGAGAATTGAAGTGGGACTAAACTAAGAAGCTGGAAAGGTACAAAAAGCAGACAATGCTGCATTGCCTAGGGAAAAATAAGACTTCTTCCACAACTCCTATTTATTGATTCATTTAACCCCAAAGCTGCTGATTCGGCTTTTAAACGAATTCATCAAGTTTAACATGTACCGCAAAAATATACCAAAATTGGGGTTAAAATTTAAACAAAATTGACAAATTTTATTTTATCAACAACCCGTCTTCATGACTACCACAAATTTTTAAACTGACTTTTTTTTCTTCTTCATGTACCATATCCTCCCAGAACTTTGGTCACCAATACAGCTATATGAATTTTGTTTACCACCATCCTGAAGAGTGTACTTGAGCTTATGCCAAACAAATCGCGTAAATTCTTCGGCCATGACGTTTTGCATTTACCTGGACCACGCTTGCCAGCAATTTTACCCTATATGATTGTAGGGGGGGGGGTCGTGAAGGTTAAGCAGCCTCTCAAGCACCTTGACCTATCAGATCTTTTGTGCATAACTCTTAATCTATTCGAGGCCCGGGATTCCGAGACTCCGTACAAAGTTTATCAATTTCCTGGGAGCTAAGTTTTTGACACCAGAGGGCTTTGGGGAGGCTTCTTCTAGAAACTTGAGCCTCTTGCAGAAAAGCGCTGGACATTCGCAAAGCAAATGTTCTGCAGTTTTAGCGAAGTTCTTGCAGTAAGGGTAACTATCACACTCTGTTTTATCCATTTTTTTTAAGGTGATAGCTCAAAGGGCAGTATCCAGTGAGGAGTCCCGTCACCAGTTACAAATCTTTCTTGTCCAAATCGACAAGCTTTTTAGCTTTCCTTGGCCTTTTCGCTTGTCTTTGTCCTGGCACTTTTTCGAGTCGGAATATTGTGTATTTGCCCCTTCATGTCAAGTAACAAGTGTCAATCTTATATACAATTTTCATTAAAAAGAATTATTGTTTGTTAAGAAAAATCATTTCAAGTAATACCTGACCCGTTTTTTTCAGAATATAATTTTAAAATTGCTTATTAATAAGGTGAGATGTCAAATGTTACACATCGTATGCGACTACTGTAAGGTTCGCTCGTTTTTTTTACAAAAATTGCCAAAAACTATGTACAAAACTACACATATCGAAAAAATCGAGATTACTAAATAATCCAAAAATTAAATAAAATACTTGGTGTTGCATTTGAAATAAGAAAGTTGGCATCAGCCGCTGTAACATGATACACCCTGTACATTAAGTTTTTGTTGGAAGAAATGCCCTCTTGAAAATTTCAATCGATGTGTACGAGCGTTTTCTCAAACACGTTCCTATTTATTCATTATCAAATTTATTCCATTTGGCTGATACACACTGTATATAAAAATGCAAATGCACTCCGCTAAGAATGCATTCCAACTAATCATAAACCAGCTGCTATTCCGTTATAAAAAACAAGCGTTAAAAGATAAAATGCAATAAAAGTTACGCTAAGCTGTTGCCAAAAATTATTGTTCGTTGTTTCTGAATTTCGAACCATACACCATATGGTGCAGTGAAAAGTTTTACAAAAAAAAAACATTATAAATGGTTAGAGAAATATGAGAATATGCCAAATAATGGCTAACTAACTGTCTGTTTTTTACAATTATTTTTTAAGTGCGTTTCCACAAAAATCACTTTGCTTACAATCTTTTTTAAACTTCGCATACTTTTGAGTGTCTTTTCACTCACATTGAATACCTTTTTCTCCGTCCAATTTTTTTGAATTTTCATTTTAAGTGCGCGTAGCCCGAAGTCGGGTTGTAGCGCGATGAATTATATGTATCTTCACGATAATTCTCTAACTCGGAGAATGCGTTATAATGACAACATACTGTTTCATGATTATGTACGTATGAAAAAAAAAACTTTTGAATATATTCTAAAAACTATACGACCTATACGACTCTGGACAAACACTATTGAACAGTTTGGTGAATCCCGTGCAATAGCCTTGGATATATTTAAAGCCATGACCGCGTTTGGCACCAGGCATTGTTAAGTAAATTATCTGCCTACCAAACTGCGCCAATGGCTCTTGAGCTTCATGCAAGATAGCTCCTTACATGTGGCAGTTGACGGTATTTCTTCTGATGCGTTTAAATCAATGCCGGGGTCCCCCAGGGTTCCATCCTGTCCCCCACCTTATTTCTTTTACACATCAACGACCTCTTGAAAACCACCACGAACCCCACTTACAGTTTCGCAGACGATAGCACACTTGTCTCAACTTTCACATCATATCGATCACTTTCGGTGAATGATACAAATAGACTCAGGCAGGAACAGGTTGATTCCATCATTAGAGATCTTAAAGCAATCGTCGAGTAGGGAACCAACAATCTTGTTCAGTTCAACGCCCAAAAAACACAAAGTGCCACGTTTTCCAAGAAAGTTAATTCCTCAAATCATCCCATCACAATGTCCGGAAATACCCTTGAATATATATAAACATGATTTTTAAATCGTCAAACCAGTTTGTGTTTTGTTTCCAAACTATTAGTTTGATGCATTCAACACATTAACCTAACCTAACTTTTCATTAACAGTTATTTCAGGTTTAAGGTTATGTTTTATGTTTATAAAGTTAACATAAAACAAAATAAACATTTTGCAACTTTTGTTTATTATTACTATTAAATATAATAATAGAATTTTGAAATGTGTATACAGTGTGGAACAGCCAAATGGAATAAATTCGATAACGAATAAATGACAGCGTGTTGAAAAAAACGCTTGGACACGACGATTTGTATTTTTAGATGCGCATTTTTTTCAAAAAAAAAAATAATTATATAGGGTGTGTCATGTGACAGTGGCCAATATTAACTTTTTTATTTTAAATACAACCCCCTGTATATTATTTATTTTTTGGATTCTTCAGAAAATTCTAGACATAATTCATATACAATGTCCCATACCTATCTTCAACTGTTTCGGAAATATTAAGTGTTTTCAGATGTATTACAAAAATTAACATTAAAAAAAGAAAATAATTTTATTTCACAAATAATGTAAAAAAAAACAAAAAAAAACTAATTTCAATGTAAGAGATGTTCAAAATATTCGCCGCGAACGTCTTGGCAACATGCTAATCTGGTATAGAAATGTCTTTTAACGTTACTCAACATCTCAGGCGTGATTGATCTAATCGCAAGCGTGATTCGTCTTTTTAAGTCAAATTAAGTCAAGTGGTTTAGTTTTGTATACAATACTTTTGACATATCCCCACAAAAAGAATTCTCTTTGCATCAGATCAGGAGATCGTGCTGACCATTCTATCGATCCGCGCCTACCTATCCACCGATTTGGATAATTTTGTTTCAGGCACTGCCGGACATTGATTTGGTAATGGAGCGGTGCTCTATCTTGCTGAAACCATAGTATATTGGCAGGAACTTGTGGGTTTGCTGGATCAGGATATAAGTTTGTCAAAGTTGGCACGACATTATTTTGGAGCAGTTCTAAATATTTATCTCCATTCAAGTTGCCATCAATGAAAAAGGGACTTACGATATGATTTGCAACAATTCCTGCCCAAACATTAACTTTTTCAGAATATTGCGTATGATCCTCTCTCATCCAGTAAGGATTCTCATTAGACCAATAGCGGCAATGTATTGAGTGTAATGTAGCAAATTTGTGAAATAAAATAATTTTCTTTTTTTAATGTTTATTTTTGTAATACATCTGAAAACACTTAATATTTCCGAAACAGTTGAAGATAGGTATGGGACATTGTACATGAATTATGCCTGGAATTTTATAAAAAATCCAAAAATAAATAATATACAGGGGGATGTATTTAAAATAAGAAAGTTGGTATCGGCCACTGTCACATGACACATCCTATATAATTATTTTTTTGAAAAAAATGCGCATCTAAAAATACAAATCGACATGTCCAAGCGTTTTTCCCAACACGCTCTCATTTATTCGTTATCGAATTTATTCCATTTGGCTGTTCCACACTGTATAGCTATTCTATGTTCCATATTTTGAAGAGAGTGTTGAATAACTTTTTATTTGTTAAATGCGAGCGCAAGTAAATTACTATCCTTTACAAATATATTCGATTAGGTCTCGCACTAACTTCTTTTCATTATGCAAATGTTTAATTAATTTATATAATTGTGTTTACTTAATAAAATAAGCGGAATTAAAAACGTACCGTAATCACTTTGACTTTGTGCTGAAATTGAGTTTATGACCACCGGCATATTTGGTCTTTCTTCGCGAGATTTAAACGAATTTTTACTCAATTTTTCTGCGAGAAAAATAACAGAGGGGATAAAATATATTTGTGTGAAAAGCCGCATTTGCATTTTTTTCTTCTATTTTTAATTGTCTTCAAACCCCAGTGAGACATAAAATAATACAGTGTGTACATAAAGTGACGTAACTTGCTAATATTTCGATTAATGTTGGGTTTACAAAAAAAATGTTAAATAAAAGTTTTTTTAATTAATTTAGGCCATCTGCCTAAGTCGATTAAAGGTATACAGGGTGCACCGATATATTTGAAAATAATCTACAGTATGACGAAGATCATTTTTATTTTCAACAGAACGGTGCTCCTCCGCATTATGCGGCTATTGTTCGTCAGTATTTAGACCAACGTTTTCCACGGCATTGAATTGGAAAGAGCTAGTCTACTGGACCGCCTTTTTACCCTTTGTTGGAGAAGTGGTAATGTACCAGACAACTGGTGCAAGGCCGTTATCGTGCCGCTTTACAAGGGAAAAGGTTCGCAACAGGACTGTAAGAACTACCGAGGTATTAGTTTACTCAGCATAGTCGGCAAACTGAATGCAAAAATATTGATCAAAAGAGTAACGAATGAAACTGAGAAGATGATATGGGATGTGCAAGCAGGATTAAGAAGAAGAAGGATATGTATGGATCAGGTCTTTTCATTACGAGGTATAGTCAAAAAATTCTTGGCTAGAAGTCAGAAGGTCTATTGCGCTTTTATAGACTTGGAAAAGGCCTATGACAGAGTGGTGAGGAGTGAATTGTGGTCTACATTGTCTATGTATGGGGTGAGTGGTAGTTTACGAGCACTGAAATCACTTTACGAGGATTCCACTGCTTGTGTCAGGATAAACGGAGCTTGCACGGACTGGTTTAACATAGAAAAAGGTGTGAGACAGGGATGTGTGGCTTCGCCATGGCTGTTTAACTTATACATGGACAATTGTTTAAAAGATCTGAAAGAGTGTGCGTATGGATTAAAAATGAATGATTTGATCGTCAAATGCCTTCTTTATGCCGATGATCAAGTTATATTAGCGTTATCTGAAAAGGAGTTGCAGGCGATAGTTAATGTTATGCATGATTTCCTTAAAATCAAAGGGATAAAAATAAATGTGAGCAAAACGAAAGTAATGGTTTTTGAAAGAGAAGAAAGCATGACAAACTGTGGGGTTTCGATTAAGGGAGAAAAAGTGGAACAAGTTAATGAATTTGTGTACTTGGGTTCAAAATTTACTAGAGATGGAAAGTATGACAGTGACATTGAGCGAAGGGTGTTGGCAGGAAAACAAATGAATGGGGCACTGCATAGCTTTATGAATAGCCAGAAAGTGACAAAAAAGGCACGTCTGGCGGTGCATAAAGGTGTGTTGGTTCCTACACTTATATATGGTAGTGAATGTTGGGTTTGGCAGAAGAAGCATAAAAATAGGATTAATGCTGCGGAGATGAGAAGTCTGAGAAGTATAGCCGGAGTGACTCGGTTGGATAAAGTTAGGAATAGTGAGATAAGAAAACGCTGTGGTGTAAAAGAAGATGTCACAAAGATAGATAAAGGAATGCTTAGATGGTTTGGACACGTAGAAAGGTTGGATGAAGGAAGATTGACGAAACAAATTAATAAGGCGAGGGTGAATGGGCAAATCGGTAGAGGTCGACCTCGGAGAACATATCTCGATCAGATCAACATTGTTTTGAAGAAAGGCCAGGTCAAAAGTACCAACAACCGAAGAGCATGTATGAGAGCACTGATGAAAGTAAAGGAAGCAAAATATGTGTGTACGAACCGTAGCAAGTGGAAGGAAGTGGTCTCTGCCTACCCCTATGGGAAAAAGGCGTGACTTTATGTATGTATGTATGATTGGGAAAGAGGCATCATTGAATAGCCTCCATGATCGCCAGATTTATCGTCCCTCGATTTCTTTTTGTGAGGACATCTGAAAAGTAAAATCAATAAAACACAACCAGCGTCGTTGGAAGATTTGCGTCTAAGAATCGTTGACGAGTGTCGTCGAATTACTCCGGAAATTCTTCGGAATGTGCGTGAACGTTTTGATCAAAATGTTTATTATTGTATGGAAGTGGGCGGTCATCAGTTAAAATATTTAATCAATTAAGTAGTAAGTAAGCATCTAAAATAATTGGAATTTTAACATGTAGTTTTTTTCAAAGTATTGTGATAAAATGTAAAATTTAAATACTATTGTAAAGAGAATTGTCAGAGCTTTTAAAAGACATTTTGTTCGACCTCCAATGCCATTTAAAATTTTTGGAGTAATTCTTACCATCGCTTGGGGTTGAAAGTAGTGGAGTCAAAAATACCGGAAAAGAGTGTCCCCCTTTAATCAAAAATCGAAGGGTCTAATAGTTTTCTAAAATGTTGACGAGGTTCCTGCAAATGGCTCTGTTTCGTTTTCGGTTGGCCACCCTGTATATAAAAACAATTTAATCGAAATGTTTTATAATATACGTTTTTGTTTTATTTATTGTTGCAACAAAAAAATTTATATTTGGAAGTGACACGTGTTAAATTTATTTCATAAAAACGCAAAGCACATCCACCCAAAAATAACCTACGTTCTACCTTCAACACTTTCATCCACTTAAATGGATAAATAAAAGTTATCTCCTGAAAAGGGTCGTAATTAATGCAATAATTATCCAAGGCGGGCCCAAACGGGGACGGAGAATACAAACGTACAAAAGAAAAGAAAAACAGGTGAAAGTTAGAGAGAGAGGGCTGACCCCATAAGCCCGGCAAGATAACGTTTATCAGTCCTCGTACTTAGCGCCATCTATCATAACAGCAGCGCAATGGGCGCAGGACGAACGCCCTAGTGTTGGCCGCGGCATGGAATATGGCGGTCATTTACATAACTCTCTCGACAGGGTTGAACTCCTTTTTTTTATTTTTTTTATTAAAGCTCAATCACTGTAATTTTTAACACGCTTATATTAGTTTCACTTGTATCTTTATTTGTATGTTTGTATATTTGTATGTTTGTAACTGACACTTTGGCCTCGATTTTGCCCTACTTTAAGCAATCAGAATTACTTTAAACTTTGCACACTTGTCAAAGACAGACGACAATGCAATAATTTGATCAAAATATCCGATTATCCTGATTACTTTTGCCAGGATTCATCAATTACTTCAGGGATCCTTTGCAAGAGAGTAAAAGAGAACTAGAGCGTGAACTACGCATGCGCGCAAAACAATTATTAAAACAGTTCGTCGCATCGGTGGTGCAATGGTAGAATGCTCGCCTGTAACGCAGGGTTCGATACCCGGCCGATGCATTCTTTTTGTGCTTTTACCATTTAATACATAATTTTTTTAGTGAGTAAAACAAATTGAATCAAAAAGCGAAAAATAAATTATAGTTTAAAAAACTAAAAAACAAGCTTTTAGAGTTATATATATATATATATATATATATATATATATATATATATATATATATATTTATATATATATATATATATATATATTTATATATAATCTTGAACCCTTTTTCCCTTAGGGTGTCGGGTTATCAGTTTATTCTTGTTTTATAAACTTTCATTCTTTTATGTCTCTTGTCAATGTTTTTGTTTCTTTCTTGTAAAATCTTTCCTATTATGTCGTTCCAGGTTTTTCTAGGTCTTCCTCTTTTTCTCTTATTCGTGTATTTCTTATTTTCTCTCTCCTTGTCACTCCTTTAATTCTTCTCAGATATTTTATTTCTGTTGCTTGTATTTGGACAAAAAGGCTGCTCGAGTGGAGACCAAGGGCTGACAAGAGAAACAGGGGAAGACCTCCCACGCGATGGACGGACGATATCAGAAGAATGACTACAAACTGGATGCAGAGCGCTCAAGACAGAAGACAGTGGGCAGAAATGAGGGAGGCCTATATCCTGCAGTGGATGCGACAAGCTGATTGATGATGATGATGATGATGCTTGTATTCTACTTTTGTTTTTTTTTGTTAATTTCCAAGATTCACATCTATATGTTAATACAGGTCTATATATTGTCTTGATTATTTTTAGTGTTGTATGTCTTGAATTTTTTTTTGTTGATAAATTTTCTATTTATTGCATAATACAGTTTTATGGTTTTCTCAATTCTGTCGTTGATTTCCGCTTCTTGCCTTTTCTTTTTCGTCTATTGTTACTCCTTATTGTTTAAACTCTTTAACTTGTTCTATTTTTATATTATCTATCATAATATTTATTTCTTTGTCTGTTCTAAAAGCGTGGGGTGCTTTGTATGACACCACACGCTTTTAGAATAGTGACATTAATTTTCTCGTCAGTATGTTAAGATTTATTTTATAGGACGACTATAAGAACACCCCCACACGAGTTACAGAAATTAGTCGTATGTTTACTCTTTGGAAGATTAATATCATTCTGTAACTTGGTCTAATATCAAAAAGCAAACAATTCAACTGCGATGTACTCGCTGGATCTGAATTTCAAATCGGGGCGTATATATCGAGATATTTTAAGACGCCGACGTCGTTTGATGCAGATATGGCGGCAGCTTCGGCATTTTTGACAGCGCTCTGATCAAAAAGAGAATAAGCGATATTTTATGGAAACGGGTTGTATATTGAATTTGATACGAAGGCCAAAAGAAAGTTCAAGGGATTATATTTCTTTTTTGTTTTACTTATTTTCGATTGATTTCTTCAACGTCGTTTGTTTCTTACAAGAAAACATATCAAAAGATAAATAACAGAAAAACTATAGAAATAAATTACTGCTAAAAATCACATACATACATATACGCCTTTTTCCCGTAGGGGTAGGCAGAGACCACTTACTTCTACTTCCGCTTCGGTTCTTACACACATATTTTGCTTCCTCTACTTTTATCAGAGCTCTCATACTTGCTTGTCGGTTGTTGGTACTCTTGACCTGGCCTTTCTTTAAAACAATGTTGATCTGATCGAGATCGATGTTCGCCGAGGTCGACCTTTACCGACTTCCGTCCATTCACACTCGCCTTATAAATTTGTTTCGTCAATCCGTCCTTTCTACGTGTCCAAACCATCTAAGCAACCCTTTTTAACTTCCCAGTGAAAGTTATAGTAATGAGTCCAATTTTGCGAATTCCGAATTTTGACATATCTCCATATTTCTAGGTCCCCATTGTCGAATACAATAAATTTTAAGTGGACGTCTGTGTGTGTATGTACGTATGTTCGGAATTATTTTTCGTCTCGATTATCTCGAGAACAAAAAATTATATCGACGTGGGACCAATTGCATTCGACGCATAATTACACAACTTAAAACTGATTGGATTTTCAGTAAAATCAGTCCAACTGTTTTTTATTGAGAATCAAAAAATGGTAAACTTTCGGAATTATTTTTCGTCTCGATTATCTCGAGAACAAAAAATGATATCGACGTGGGACCAATTACATTCGATGCATAATTACGCAACTTAAAAATGATTTTCAGTAAAATCTGTTTAACTGTTTTTTATGGAGAATAAAAAAACTGAAACAAATGGTAAACTTTCGGAATTATTTTTTGTCTTGATTATCTAAAAAATTATGGGACCAATTGCATTCGATGCATAATTACGTAACTTAGAACTGATTTTTAGCAAAATCGGTCCAACTTTTTTTTAAGGAAAAAAAAACTGAAAAAAATGGTAGACTACCTAAATTTTGTAATTTATAAATTATACTATTTTTAATACAGAATTTTAGGACCTTTTTGTATGAAAACTATGATGACAATATTTTTAATAATAATAATTATAACAACAAAACTCAGCGACCTTGAAAACTATAACTTTGACACTAATATCGGCATTTTTTACAGTTTTTATATTTCATCCCCTACACATCCCTATCATAAGGGTGCTAACAATATTGGGAATGTTACCATCAAACTCAGTCACCACAAAAACAATAAATTTGACACTAATATCGGCATTTTTAATAGTTTTTATACTTCATTCCCCTCCTAACCCTTTTGTATGGATGCTTACGTTACTGGGAATGTCACCATCAAACTCAAAAACGCTCCCAACGCTCCAACTATGAATTCGACACTAATATCAGCCGTTTTTATATATTATAATCCATACCCTTTCCACCACTGTCGTATGGGTGCGAACACAAAAGTTTTTTTTTACTTAAACCACCCCTGGTTTATATAAAACAACTTCTGAAAATTTTATCTTAATCGGTCCAGCCGTTCGGGAGTTTTTGAAGAACATACATACATACATACAAACATTTTTTCATTTTTATACAGGGTAATTCGTTAAGAATGGGTAATCTCTGAACTGGAGATACTACACACCAAAATATGGCGATTGAGCTTAACAAGTCTTATACAAATGTTGCAGGTTTACAAGATACAGGGTATTTAGTTGGAATTTTAATTTGAAATTTCTTATTATTTTTTTGATTTTAAGCAGCATCGTCTTAAAAATTGACAACTTTATGTTTTTTGGCATGAAATTTACGAATTTTATGCTGAATTTAGCACTATTCATACAGTGCCTTAGTAACACCCTGTTACTTGGGTAAATTACAACATATCTTTTTTGTCTAATGAGTTATGGCTAAAATGACTACAAAATCTACAAAGCAGTTCAATTTTGAATGGCTGCCATTCACAATGCAGGATTTGAAATGTTTGATCAAACATCTTATTCTCCAGATTTGGCCCCCAGCGACTACCGTCTATTTCCAAAATTAAAAGAACATCTTCGTGGAATCCGCTTTGCTGATAATAACTAAGTGATGTCGGCCGTAGATGAACGGCTGATGACTCAAAGCAATTAATTGTTCTCAAAAGTGTTCGAAACACTACAACACCAATATACCAAGTGTATAAACGTTGCAGTTAACTATGTTAAAAAATAAATTAGTTTTGTTCTTCTCATGTGTTTGCTTCTATGTTAGGGACAACAATTCGTGAACTATCCTCGTATAAATTATTAATTGCATTAACAAATTATACATTAAGTAATTAATAGATTAACTGTCAACAATATGCCGACGACGAATTCTCCAATACTATGGGCATATAAACAGAAGAGAAGGAGACAACATGGGAAAATTGATGATACAAGGAAAAATGGAAGCCCAGAGGACAAAGGGTGGCTCTTCCACCAAGTGGGTAGACCAGATAAAGAAAATTACAGAAAGACTCTTACAAACAACCATTAGAGACAAAGAAGATAGAACACTTTGGAAGCAGATTATCAACAACACAAATTGAAAATCATGGAATCACGACCTCTCAGCTTTGAGAGTACGACTGACAAAGAGAGAAAAATAATTAACAAATATAACTATTTCATTTTTAACGCAAATGACCTGTAAATGTTTCAAAACAAAATTAGATCCTACAATTGGTTCATAACGGCTGAAAACTTTACAAATGTTTGTATTTTCTCGAGTTCACGGGCTGAAATCAGTCCGAGGACAATATTTAAAATAAAATATTGTAAATATTTATTATGAAACGGCCGCCTTTGTGATATTAGTTCACCAGCCCGACGCCAAAGACGCTCGAACTTGTTATCCAAACGTTAACATGGAAGTTGCACTGCTAGAGGGGTCCATACTCTTATGTATGGTACTGAATGTACCATAAAATCAACGCTGCAAAGATGAGTAGTCTGAGAAGTATAGTCGGAGTGGCTCTGATGAATAAAGCAAGGAATAGTGAGGTAGGGGTACGCCGTGGTGTGTTATTTATCTCTACCAACGTCTATAGGGATTTGGTTAACTCATATCCAGTCCACTCTAATAAGAAATCACAGCAAGAATACAGTTGTCGGAGTGATTTTATATTCTTATTATTGTGGATGTAAGGGTATACGTCTTGCAGAATGAAAATATGTAATTGTTTACTACACTGTATAAAAATATTAAACAACTAAGATAAAAGTAAGTTTTAAACTAATAATTTGATAAAGAAAAATAAATTTTCGAATTTATTCCCCAAATAATAGGTTAATTCTCTTTCTACAAGATAATGCAGAATCGTGATAAGTGAAAATCGATACCTACATAAAAAACTAAGAGGATTTATTTTGAAAGTAAATCGGTGTTTTCGATCAGTCAAAGACAGTTTTAGGTCTCAACAAGCTTTTTCCCTCAAAAAATATTTCTACGAAGCTTTTCCCCCGAGGCAGCTTCGACGAGTGTTTAATCGAAAGGAATATTACTACTAGTTTTGTGGGTGAGGGCCTACCGACGGACATCAATCACTTGTTGTCTCATTACATTGGCACCCTAAATATTACATTAACGTCTGTTCGAGGTTATGACTTTCTACTGTGACACTTTGTCCGAAGGATTTTTGATATAAGTTTATAATAGGGGTTAAACCAGCACACCGTAAACACATTTTTATTTGTGGGTACAGTTAGGGTAGGTTACCTTTAACAACTATTGACGTTTATTATCAGAACACTGACATCGTTCGGTACCTCGATAACATGGTATATTAAATAGTATTAGTTTATCTTTAATCGTCAGTTAGAAGTAGCTGTTAGTTTAGTACTTTTATTGTGATCGACTTAGTCCGAAAATGTGTGTGGTTTCAGAAAGTTTGTGACACTTTTCTACCGCTTGGAAATTAGGAAAAAAAATCTATTTTCCTTAAATGGTTTATTGAAAACACAGACTTGACCTTAGCCTACTTTACGCCAATAATCAGGTCATATTATTCATATATTCATATTCCCCTTTAAAGAACCTTTTATAGATATAATAGCTGATAACCACGTATCCAAAAAAACTGCGAATAATCACAGATAATTAAACTTCTTCAATTCGTCCTTAAATGACTTTAAATACCAACTTGGAACAATGTATTAGAATGAGACATACTTATCCAGAATCTTTCTCCTCCAGTCTTTTAGTAACTAGTGTTACATTCTATTATTTCATTATTTATATCTTAATGTGCATTTTATTCAACCCGTTATCTCTTACCAATTAAATCAAATCGTCTTAACTGCTATGTTTGCTTCTACTTCACAATAATTGTATTTTTCACGCCAGTAAAATTATACTCACCATAATAAACGAGAAACCTTTTCTTCTTCCTCAAATATTGGACGAACAGAGTGGATTTGTTCCAGGAAAAGGCACCATCGAACAAATACTGAATATTCGCCAGATCATCGAAAAAGCGCGCGAATATAACGTCACAATGTTTATGTGCTTTGTCGACTACTCCAAAGCGTGGGATGCCCTCTGGCAGATCTTACAGAAAATGGGCACACCAGGCCACCTAATACAACTGAACCTCTATGAACACAGCACAACAAGGGTCAGAATAGACCAAACAAATTTAGAGCAGAGGTTAGACAAGGGCGTATCCTGTCACCAATCCTATTTAACATATACAGAGTGATTCATTAAGAATGGGCAATCTCTGAACTGAACATACTACACACCAAAATATGGCGAACTAAAACGTCTTCTTTATCATCGACGTAGATATTTTTTGGAGCACCATTTAAGCTTTTAGGACGAAAACACCCTGTTTCGCCTAGGCGGACATAAATACGACTGAACAATTTGTGATTGGGTTGTCTTCGATTTAGGTATGATTCTAAATACCTTCTGGCTGCACCAAGTCCACTATAATTTGACTAAGCAAAAACACATCATATCACGCATTTACATACATACATAAAGTCACGCCTTTTTCCATAGGGGTAGGCAGAGACCACTTCCTTCCACTTGCTACGGTTCGTACACACATCTTTTGCTTCCTCTACTTTCATCAGTGCTCTCATACATGCTCTTCGGTTGTTAGTACTCTTGACCTAGCCTTTCTTCAAAACAATGTTGATCTGATCGAGATATGTTCTCCGAGGTCGACCTCTACCGATTTGCCCATTCACACTCGCCTTATAAATTTGTTTCGTCAAACTTCCTTCATCCATCCTTTCTACGTGTCCAAACCATCTAAGCATTTCTTTATCTATCTTTGTAACCACATCTTCTTTTACACCACAGCGTTTTCTTATCTCACTATTCTTAACTTTATCCAACCGAGTCACTCCGGCTATACTCCTCACTGTTGCAAAATTCATTATGTCGTGGCATTTTCTTATTTTACTACAAATAATACACTCTTACTTAGTGACAGTAAAATTTTCAAATAATTCTTTACACGAAAAACTGTTCTGACACAAGCCTACTTGAAAAAAAGTCAATGTAATAACGGTGGCATAGGAGTCTTTACGCTGAATGTTTAAAATGCAATTAACTTAAAAACTGATAGAGTTTTATGAAATAAACAGGAGTACCTTTTTTATTCAAAATTGAACTGCCTTTTAGATTTTTTAGTCATTTTGGCTATAACTCATTATGCAAAAAATATATGTTGTAATTTACCCAAGTAACAGGGTGTAACTAACGCCCTGTATAAATATTGCTATATTCAGCATAAAATTCGTAATTTTTATGCTAAAAAACATAAAGTTGCCAATTTTTAAGAAGATGCTGCTTAAAATCACAAAATTATTAAGAAATTTCAAATTAAAATTCCAACTTTAAATACACTGTATCTCGTAAACCTGCAACATTTGTAAAAGACACGTTAAGCTCAATCGCCATATTTTGGAGTGAAGTATCTTCAGTTTAGAGATTGCCCATTCTTAATGAATCACCCTCTATAGTGAGTACGTCATGCGCAAAGTAGTCGATGAATGGTATGGGGGGATTGCAGTGGGAGGAAGGCGCATAAGTAATCTGAGATATGCCGATGATATTCCCATATTGGCGACAGATCAACTCGAGCTGGAAATGATCATGACAAGACTGGGAAATATAAGCAAAGAGTACGGCTTAGAACTAAACATCAGTAAAACCAAGGTCATGATATAAGACCGGGAAACGAACAACTCTCCGCATATCCGACAGGTAGCCGGTTCCGAAGTAGTGGATAAATTTATTTATCTTGGCGCCCGCATCACCAACACAGGAGGTAGTGAAGCCAAAATAGAAAAAATGAAAATCGAGGACAGACCATCCAAGAGAATCAACCGGAACAAAGTGCGGTATTTCGAGCACGTCTCCAGAAGACCGGATGCTTTAGAAAAGCTGGTGGTTCAAGGCAAAGTCGACGGACGAACGTCACGAGGAAGATCTCCAACCCGATGGGTAAACGAAATCACAAGCTTGACTGGACTCTCTGCACGAGGCCACAGTACTAGCCCAGAACAGAGAGAAGTGGAAAATTGCTATTCTATGCAAACTACATAAAAATACACAAAAATTTCCTTCAGCATTTACAGTAGTATCGGATTTTCTTGTTCTTTTTTTTGTCACAATGAAAATAACTCCCATGCTCATCTAGTTCTCTTTGACAGATATTGTCACGTGTAAATTAATTGTAGGTATTATATAATCCATTAGGGGCAAATAATGCTATTTTCAGCAGCGATAGGTTTGAGGACAGACCTCTAATGCAGGATGGCCGAGTGTAAAATATATCTGGATCCACCATTTATGCAAGGTCCGTCAGTGGAGGCATAAAGGAGCGTTACTCGAGATAGCAATAACAAAAAGCTGATGGAAGAGTTGCCACGTCTTTTTCGTTCTCTAAAGAGTACTCTGCTAGCGGTTTCTCTACTGGCAAATTATGCCCGAGCTCAGCCGTAGAGGGTAAAAGAAAAAAATATAAAAGTGAGCTGCGCCACCGACTTGACGGTATAAGCCGGAAACCCCTAGATCTTATAGGCACTAGCAGGGCCACAAGATAAACAACTATGATTATGGTGAACCAAATAAATAAAATTATAGCAAAAATATGTTGGATACTTTACTCACCAAAAATGTAAAATTTACAACTTTATAAAATGACCAGAACAGAAGTAAGAGTAACAGAATTTACCAAGTTACAACAAAAAGTAAGACATATATAAATTAACTCATTATTAACACTAATTCAAACATTTACATAAAGGCAAAGAACAAAAGGTAAAACATATATATAAGTTAACTTATTAATAACACTAATTCAAACATTTACATAAAGGCAAAGAAGATTCACTATTTAACCGTTTACATAAAGATTTTCACTGCCAAAACAATAGAGTTCATTTAAAATTTTTTTTACAATGGTTGTCCTTTAAAATATCAAGATTGTAGGATATTTACAAATAAGTAGGAAGAAAATATATTTTTGCTTGGACATAAAGAATTATTGAGAAAGTTATTTTAATCCAAGTTTAGTTTTGGCGTATTATCTAATGCAATTCCATCAATGTACTATATTAATAAACTAAAACAGAGCGTAATAGTGGTGTCAGAATGAGCCACTGCGTTATATATTTAAAAATAAATCACTTATAATCTTTGGGTATACGAATTCACAAAGCACTATATTTATAAACTGAAGCAAGACTTACTCGTGGTGTCGAATGAGACACGGCGTTATATATTTAAAAATAAATCACTGATAACCTTTGGGTATGCGAATTCACATGTACTCCTGTGGCCTACTCCTGTGCTACTCCTGAACTACTCCGGGGGCTGGTTAGATTATGGGTCGGCACCAGTTAGTGAACAATGGCTTCCCTCAAATAAATCCCGATAACGGCTATTCAACTCGACACCAAAACTCCAACAAAATATCCACAACAAAGGCAACACAAAATGGTCAAGTCGAAAATCAAATGGTTTTTCTTCAAAATCCAATTAAGATGGCCCAAATACAGCCAGATATGAAAGAAATCCCATAGAGGTTCCGCACACGTGCTAATAACACACCGTCCCCAACAACTTTCACCAACACCTCCGACTTCGATGATGCTCTCCAAACGACTGCCGCTCCTATCCCGGAAATCAAGAAAAATGGCGCGGAATAAACGTCAACCCACAATCTTCTCAAATCTATGCCTCGTCCGTGCGGATATTCAGTCCCATTCACACATAAATTGCAAACTAAACGATAATCTTACCCCTACAAGTTATGCAATAAGGAATACGGAACTCATCTGAGACAATTATAATGAACGGTAGGAGGGAAAAAATAGGCACGTGACAGAGTTTAAAATGTAAACAAACACAGTCTGGTGATCAAGTACCTAAAATAGAAAGACGATGAGGGGTGCGGGATATGGCTGGTAGTTTAGTCTTCGACAAGAGACGCATTGGTAATAGATTGATAGTTTTGATTACGTTTTACAATAAATATAGTTTTCGAATAGAATAGGGTATTATTATTTCTTGCAAGCAGCGAAGGGATAGGGAAAATTTTATTTTTTTTTGTATATTATTTTGAAAAAAAAAATATTAATAAAAATGGAAAAACGGAAAAGTGGTAATCGTGAACGTGAGGAATAGCGTCGCCACCGACAAGGTACTAGTAGTTTGAATTCAAGTACTGCCTCAAGTTTTCCGAGTTCAAACATTGGTGGATCATTATCGTTAAAGTTGGAACATGAGGTGAGACGTTTGAAAAAAAGAACTAAATGACATTAAAAACAAAACTGTTTGTGAAGTGCGCGCTGGTGATGAGTATTTGGCGCCAATTTTGGTCCTGCGCGTAATGACATTACGGCCGAAGGGTGGGTCCAGAAGGTTGAAACGTTGGCTAGTCGATACAAATGGGACGATCACTCTGTTGTTCGAATGATTTCAAACCGTCTTCGGGGAAATGCATGACGATTGCATTCAGGTGAAAACCAGTTGGACAGACATTAGGAATAGTGTGCTGGACCAGTTTTGTAAGTGTGTTCCATTTGATAATTTTTTTTTTACTGAAAATAGTCGCAAAAAGGGTAGGCCTATCGTGTGAGCCGCGGATGGCCCGCACTGCGACTATTGGAAAGGGGAGGGATTATGAAAAAGAGATGATTGTGGACCCGCTTTTTGAAAAGTTGCAAGTCATAGTTCTCTGGAAAAACTGATTTTGGAAGCTTGTCCCATTCCGTAGCATCCCTGTAAAAGAAGAATTCTTGATAGAGATTGGTCCTTGTAGCATCAATCTTGAGAGTAAATGGGTGAGACTGATCAGCGTGCCGATTTCACCGGCTGAATGTGTCAAGTGGTGGTACAAAAGTTTTTATTTATAGGAAATACCTGTAGAGTAATGTCTGGTCTGCAACTCTTCTTCTATGATCTATTGGGTAAAGGGTATCTGTGAAAGTTAAGCTGTTTATCAACCGAATGGCCCTTTTCTGAATGGAATCTTATTAAAAGACGCAGATTATTACGAAACAAGGATAGGTCGGGAAGGTCAGGAATTAGGTAACTACTGCTTTTAAAAACATTTTCTTGTAACGTTATTATATCTTTCACAATGGAGTTGTTACGCTCACATTTGATTTGTTACGGATAAATAGTGTCACACATAGTAAGTAATATTTAAGACTGTAATGCAAAATGAAGTTGTTAGGCTCACATTCGATTTCTTACGGACAGATATTGTCACAATGAAGTTGTTACGCTCACATTCAATTTCTTGCGGACAGATATTGTCACAATGGAGTTGTTACGCTCACATTTGATTTTTTACGAAGAGATATTGTCACAATGGAGTTGTTACGCTCACATTCGATTTCTTACGGACAGATATTGTCACAATGGAGTTGTTACGCTCACATTCGATTTCTTGTAGACGGATATTGTCACAATGGAGTTGTAAGGCTCACATTTGATTTCTTACGTACAGATATTGTCACAATGAAGTTGTTACGCTCACATTCAATTTCTTGCGGACAGATATTGTCACAATGGAGTTTTTACGCTCACATTTGATTTTTTACGAAGAGATATTGTCACAATGGAGTTGTTACGCTCACATTCGATTTCTTACGGACAGATATTGTCACAATGGAGTTGTTACGCTCACATTCGATTTCTTGTAGACAGATATTGTCACAATGGAGTTGTAAGGCTCACATTTGATTTCTTACGTACAGATATTGTCACAATGAAGTTGTTACGCTCACATTCAATTTCTTGCGGACAGATATTGTCACAATGGAGTTGTTACGCTCACATTTGATTTTTTACGGACAGATATTGTCACAATGGAGTTGTTACGCTCACATTCGATTTCTTACGGACATATATTGTCACAATGGAGTTGTAAGGCTCACATTCGATTTCTTGTAGACAGATATTGTCACAATGGAGTTGTAAGGCTCACATTTGATTTTTTACGTACAGATATTGTCACAATGAAGTTGTTACGCATACATTCGATTTCTTGCGGACAGATATTGTCACAATGGAGTTGTTACGCTCACATTTGATTTTTTACGAAGAGATATTGTCACAATGGAGTTGTTACGCTCACATTCGATTTCTTACGGACAGATATTGTCACAATGGAGTTGTTACGCTCACATTCGATTTCTTGTAGACAGATATTTTCACAATGGAGTTGTAAGGCTCACATTTGATTTCTTACGTACAGATATTGTCACAATAAAGTTGTTACGCATACATTCGATTTCTTGCGGACAGATATTGTCACAATGAAGTTGTTACGCATACATTCGATTTCTTGTAGACAGATATTGTCACAATGGAGTTGTAAGGCTCACATTTGATTTCTTACGTACAGATATTGTCACAATGAAGTTGTTACGCTCACATTCAATTTCTTGCGGACAGATATTGTCACAATGGAGTTTTTACGCTCACATTTGATTTTTTACGAAGAGATATTGTCACAATGGAGTTGTTACGCTCACATTCGATTTCTTACGGACAGATATTGTCACAATGAAGTTGTTACGCTCACATTCAATTTCTTGCGGACAGATATTGTCACAATGGAGTTGTAACGCTCACATTTGATTTTTTACGAAGAGATATTGTCACAATGGAGTTGTTACGCTCACATTCGATTTCTTACGGACATATATTGTCACAATGGAGTTGTAAGGCTCACATTCGATTTCTTGTAGACAGATATTGTCACAATGGAGTTGTAAGGCTCACATTTGATTTTTTACGTACAGATATTGTCATAATGAAGTTGTTACGCATACATTCGATTTCTTGCGGACAGATATTGTCACAATGGAGTTGTTACGCTCACATTTGATTTTTTACGAAGAGATATTGTCACAATGGAGTTGTTACGCTCACATTCGATTTCTTACGGACAGATATTGTCACAATGGAGTTGTTACGCTCACATTCGATTTCTTGTAGACAGATATTGTCACAATGGAGTTGTAAGGCTCACATTTGATTTCTTACGTACAGACATTGTCACAATGAAGTTGTTACGCATACATTCGATTTCTTGCGGACAGATATTGTCACAATGAAGTTGTTACGCATACATTCGATTTCTTGCGGAAAATATTGTCACATTGGAGTTGTTACGCTCACATTCGATTTCTTACGGACAGATATTGTCACAATGGAGTTGTTACGCTCACATTCGATTTCTTGTAGACAGATATTGTCACAATGGAGTTGTAGGGCTCACATTTGATTTCTTACGTACAGATATTGTCACAATGAAGTTGTTACGCATACATTCGATTTCTTGCGGACAGATATTGTCACAATGGAGTTGTTACGCTCACATTTGATTTTTTACGAAGAGATATTGTCACAATAGAGTTATTACGCTCACATTTGATTTCTTACGGACAGATATTGTCACAATGGAGTTGTAAGGCTCACATTTGATTTCTTACGTACAGATATTGTCACAATGAAGTTATTACGCATACATTCGATTTCTTGCGGACAGATATTGTCACAATGGAGTTGTTACGCTCACATTTGATTTTTTACGAAAAGATATTGTCACAATGGAGTTGTTACGCTCACATTCGATTTCTTGTAGACAGATATTGTCACAATGGAGTTGTAAGGCTCACATTTGATTTCTTACGTACAGATATTGTCACAATGAAGTTGTTACGCATACATTCGATTTCTTGCGGACAGATATTGTCACAATGGAGTTGTTACGCTCACATTTGATTTTTTACGAAGAGATATTGTCACAATGGAGTTGTTACGCTCACATTCGATTTCTTGTAGACAGATATTGTCACAATGGAGTTGTAAGGCTCACATTTGATTTCTTACGTACAGATATTGTCACAATGAAGTTGTTACGCATACATTCGATTTCTTGCGGACAGATATTGTCACAATGGAGTTGTTACGCTCACATTTGATTTTTTACGAAGAGATATTGTCACAATGGAGTTGTTACGCTCACATTCGATTTCTTACGGACAGATATTGTCACAATGGAGTTGTTACGCTCACATTCGATTTCTTGTAGACAGATATTGTCACAATGGAGTTGTAAGGCTCACATTTGATTTCTTACGTACAGATATTGTCACAATGAAGTTGTTACGCATACATTCGATTTCTTGCGGACAGATATTGTCACAATGAAGTTGTTACGCATACATTCGATTTCTTGCGGACAGATATTGTCACAATGGAGTTGTTAAGCTTACATTTGATTTCTTACGGACAGATATTGTTATAATGAAGTTGTTACGCTCACATTCTATTTTTTACGGACAGATATTGTCACACATAGTAAGTATTATTTAAGACTGTAAATTATTTGTAGTTATAATATAATCCATTAGGGGCAGATAATGCTATTTTTTAGCAGCGATAGGTCTGAGGACAGACGTTTAATGCAGGATGGCCGAGTGTAGATATATCTGGATCCACCCTGTATGCAAGGTCCGTCGTTGGAGGCATAAAGGAGCGTTACTCGAGATAGCAATAACAAAAAGCTTTTGATTTCTTTTTACAATAAATATAGTTTTCGAATAGAATGAGGTATTATTATTTCTAACAAGAGATTTTATATTTTTTAATTGACTAAATGTATGTAAATGGACAAAATAAATTTCTCCGCTGCCGGTTAATAACGTAGTATTGGCATTTACGTGCTATTCAATCAATTTATTTCTAGTAAAAAATTTTAGCTCACCCTATATTTAAACTGGATGGTTTTATTTGATGCTTTTATCACAAAAAGCCACAACTTCAGAAACCACATGGCACTGCAAACAATATTAAAATTGAAAGTCAAAGCAATATGGAATTTTACAATAAAACAGCGGATTTCGAGGTGTGTACACCTGCGGCAACAACACGATTTGAAAAAAACATGTTTTTTAAAGTGGATATTCCTAGCAGGAGGGACAGTCAGGATCGATAAGCATATCCTACATCCGCCATAATGCACTATTCGTCCGAATTAAATTCATTCATATTTATTTTATAATGTGTTTACAGTCGGATGCGCCTTGAATCATCATCGCATGGCGGACCTTCAATGTAAAAATATTTAAATTTAAATGACCCTACGAGGGTCACTGTCCTCGAACGTAGGGACAGCGTTGGTTTTATCTCGCTATCGTTCAAAATGTATGCAATAGATTAAACATTTAAGCTTCAGCTGGTGTAATATGTCTGCTAACAGTGACGACGGGATTGTTTTTAACACGAATTTAATTATTTTTTAATTAAAAACTTAAAAAAAAAACAACACAAAATTATCTAGTATTGTGAAAATGGTGATAAATATTTATTTACAGCATGCTACAAACATTTGCGAGGAAATTTCATCGGTAATTAGAAACAGTCTTTCTGGACTTTGTTCCTTCATAAGTCCTATTTTGCCTTGACAAAAGTAATGGCATCTTCGTAGGATAATTTTAATCCCCAGCTGGTTAAGACAGAGATATTTTTGAAGTCGTAATACAAGTGAGATAAGGGAACGCTGTGGTGTAAAAAAAGTTGCAAAGATAGATAAAGGAATGGTTTAGACACGTAGGGAGGATAGATGAAAGAAGAGTGACGGAACAGATTTATAACGCGAGTGTGAATGGGCAAGTTGATAGTGGTCGACCTCGGCGAACATATCTCGTTTAGATCAACATTGTTTTGAAGAAAGGCCAGGTAAAGAGTACCAAAAACTTACAACCTTGTATGGGAGCCCTGATAAAAAAAGAGGCGAAAGCTGTGTGTAAAAACTGCAGCAAGTGAAAGGAAAAAGGCGTGACTATATGTATGTAAACGAGGCATCATAAAGGTGACAAAAAAATAAAATGGTTCGATGAGCGGCTCAAAAAAATGAGAAGAAATATACATACATACATATAGTCACGCCTTTTTCCCGTAGGGGTAGGCAGATACCACTTCCTTCCATTTGCTACGGTTCTTACATACATATTTTGCTTTCTCTACTTTCATCAGTGCTCTCATACATGCTCGTCGGTTGTTGGTACTCTCGACCTGGCTTTTCTTCAAAACAATGTTGATCTGATCGAGATATGTTCTCATAGGTCGACATCTACCGACTTGTCCATTTAAACTCGCCTTATAAATTTGATTCGTCAATCTTCCTTTATCCATTCTTTTGTCTATCTTTGTAACCACATCACAATTCACTCCTCACCTCTCTGTCATGGGCCTTTTCCAAGTCTATAAAGAAGAAGAAGAAATATGAACAACCAGAAAGGGCTCTGGCGAAGTAGAAGAAAAGAATCATACTAAATTGAATTCAATTTAATAAAAAATGAATATAGAAAAGCAATAAAACAAGCCAAAGCCAGTTCTTTTGACACTATGTTAAGAAGCAGTGGCAATATAAGTAAAAAATCTGCCAGAAAATATAGAGTTAGCAGCAAATGAGTTCAATGGTTTCTCTGCTTCAATGATAGTTGATCTGTTTGCGAGCATCCCATTAACAAGTAATTGAAATTGTATTGAAAGTACAAAATAGAGATTTTGTTTTCCTTAGGCCAACAGATGATCGAGAAATAATAAAAATCATAGCTTCTCTAAAGAATTCAAAAAGTATGGACCCATACAATACCTCTTCGATATTATTCAAAAATATAAGTGGCTTAGCGAGCAAACCACTGGCACATCTAGTAAATGTTTGTTTTGAAAAAGATGAATTTCTGGAATTTCTTAAACTCTGTAGAGCTACTCCGATATTAAAACAAGGAGATCAAAATAACTGTAACAACTACAGGTTCATAACAATAACTTTAATTATATCAAAAGATATAGAAATAGTAATAAAAGATAGACTTCTTAATTTCTTTGAGGGGGGAGGACATCTGAATGAAAGACAATATGGATTCTGATTATTACGATCCACAACAAAGGCTTTGACAGATATTGTTCACACTTTTGCAAATAATAAGGAGTTGGAAATATCAACGCGAGTCACGCTGTGTGACTTGTCAGAAGCTGTTAGTTTACTTAAAAAAATTAAAGTGGTATGTTAAAAGGGCAGTTGTGAGTCAGGCCTTTTACTTTATATTCGAAGTTTTTAATTTCACATGGACTAATGACCATATCATTAAAAAAAATAATATATACATGAAGTACCACTTTAAATTTTAATTGTGTGTAAATATATGTTAGGTATGTTTTTTATTAATAATGTATTTTAATATGTATGATTTAATAGTTGTAACCTTTTCGGTGTAATGAAGGTACTGTTTTGTGACTTGTCTTAAACATGTTTTGTTGATTATGGTACACGTAATTAGCTAAATACTGTGTAACGTGCCTATTTTTTCCCTTCTACAGTTCTATTATAATTGGGTCTCTGATAGTTTTGTATTCCTCAGGTACTCGTAAATAGTGTCGCGTACCGTATTTTGTTGTAATTTAAATATATCATTCGTTGTAAATGGTGTTGCATACCTTGTTGTGATAGGATTCGATTGTTAATGGCTGTGGCATTTTTTTTAATCGATGGAGATTGAGTGGGGGTTTTCTTTATTAGATTTTGCTTTGGTTTTTGGCCTCGATTGTTGTGTGTTGTCGGTTATATTATAGTTTGGTTTGCATTTCTGTGTGGATGGGGCTGGCTATCAACACGGACGAGCGCGATTCTGAGTGTGGAACATCGATTTGCGAATATTGTTGGTTGACGTCGGTTCCGTGTCATTTTTCTTGATATCCGGCATGGGAAGTAGGTAGTCGTTTGGTGGCAGTCTTGGGAGTGGTGTGGTGAGAATGTTTGGGACGGTGTGATATTGGCAAGTGTGCAGAACCTTTACGGTTTTTTTTTCATATCTGGCTGTATTTGGGCCATCTTAATTGGATTTTGAAGAAAAGCCATTTAATTTTTAACTTGACCTTTATTGTTGATATTTTGGATTCTGGTGTCGAGTTAAAATAACCGCATGCGGGATTTTATTGAGGGACGCCATTGTTAATTAGCAGGTGCCGTTCCATAACCAAACCGGCCACAGGAGTAGTTAATTCGTATACCCAAATGTTACAAGTGATTTATTTTAGAATATTTAAACGACGTGATTTTTTTTTGACACCACGATTAAGTTTTGTTTTAATTTATTAATATGGTACATTGTTGAAAACTATTTATTGCATTGGATAATATGCCAAGGCTGAACTTTGATTAAAGTAATTTTCTCAATTGTTCTTTGTGTCCAAGTAAAAATGTTTTCTTCATACTTATTTGTAAATATCCTACAATATTGATATTTTGAAGGACAGCCATTGTAAAAAGAAATATTTTTAAATAAGTTCGATTGTTTTAACAGTGTAAATCTTTATGTAAATGGTAAAAACATGAGTAAATTAGCAGCCTTATGTAAACGTTTATGTATGAACCTAATCGTAAAAACATTTCAAGCTTACAGCAACAAGTTTTTTTTTAAATTTTATCTAAACTGTAACGTGCCTAATTAACGATTGTTAATGGCTGTGGCACTTTTGTTAATCGCTGGATTTTGAGTGGGGGTTTTCGTTATTAGATTTTGCTTTGGTTTTTGTCCTCGATTGTTGTGTATTGTCGGTTATATTATTGTTTGGTTTGCATTTCTGTGTGGATGGGGCTGGCTATCAACACGGACGAGCGCGATTCTGAGTGTGGAACATAGATTTGCGAATATTGTTGGTTGACGTCGGTTCCGTGTCATTTTTCTTGATATCCGGCCTGGGAAGTAGTCAGTCGTTTGGTGACAGTCTTGGGAGTGGTGTGGTGAGAGTTTTTGGGACGGTGTGATATTGGCAAGTGTGCAGAACCTCTACGGGTTTTTCTTTCATATCTGGCTGTATTTGGGCCATCTTAATTGGATTTTGAAGAAAAACCATTTAATTTTTAACTTGACCATTCTATCTTACCTCCGTTGTTGATATTTTGGATTTTGGTGTCGAGTTAAAATAACCGCATGCGAGATTTATTTGAGGGAAGCCATTGTTAATTAGCAGGTGCCGTTCCATAACCATACCGGCCACAGGAGTAGTGCATACGTAACATCCATATCAGCGATAAATTGCAGTATTATAAAGACTTGCTTGGTGTTTTTAACAGGAATTCCGTATTAAGGTGTTCAAGATTAAAGTTATTCCTTTTTTTTTATATTTGATCTACAATATACGTTTACCCAAAGGTTACAAGTGAATTATTTTTGAATATTTAACGACGTGACTTGTTTTTGACACCACAATTAAGTTTTGTTTTAATTTATTAATATAATACATTATTAAAAACTATTTATTGCATTAGATAATATGCCAAAACTAAACTTTGATTAAAATAATCTTCTCAATAATTCTTTATGTCCAAGTAAAAATATTTTCTTCATACTTATTTGTAAATATCCTACAATATTGATATTTTAAAGGACAACCATTGTAAAAATATTTTTAAATAAACTCGATTGTTTTGGCAGTGTAAATCTTTATGTATTTGGTAAAAACATGAGTAAATTAGCAGCCTTATGTAAACGTTTGATTTAGTATTATTAAGGAGTTGACTTGAATACGTTTTTTTAGTAACTTGGTAAAGTCTGTTACTCTTACTTTTGTTTTGGTTATTTGATGAAGTTGTAAATTTTAAATTTTTGGTTTATTTTAGCAAGAAAATTTACCATAGCTGTTAATTTTGACTATATTTGTTATAATTTTATTATTAAACTGTGTACTTTGATTTATTGTAGGAGTAAAGTATCCAATATATTTTAGCTGTAATTTTATTTATTTAGTTCACCATAATCTCAGTTGTTTATCGTGTGGCTCTGCTAGTGCCTATAAGACCTAGGGGTTTCCGGCTTGAACGGTGGCGCGGCTCACTTTTATTTTTTTTTTTCTTCTACCCTCTACGGCTGAGCTCGGGCATAATTTGCCAGTAGAGAGACCACTGGCAGAGTACTCTATAGAGAACGAACAAGACGTGGCAACACTTTCAAAAATATAGGGGTTGATGACGTGCAGGGCTGAGGCGTGCCAGGTGACGGTTATCGCACTTAGTATGCTATGACGACTTACCACTATAAAAATTTCTAGCCTTACAGACATACCCCGTTACTCGGAGGGTTCACTAGCTCTTGGGCTATATGGAGGTCTAGTGGGTGCATTATTGTTTTAAAAAGTTTAAACTAAATTATTTAGTTTTTGTACTGAGTGTTTAAATTCATCGAACCCAATAGTAAATATCGCAACAATATTGTTTAAACTCTTGGGAACGCCAATCTTTAGAAATGTAAGTCCTTTAATGATTTCATTTACCACCGATGTAAAAGGAAGTCATTTTGAGGATTAAAAAAATCATTTAAATATTGATTTAAACTTCCGCCTATGACTTCCAGTCAAATTCAAAATCTGACCTCAAACCAAAGTGCGGAAATGCAATTAATACACTTGGAACTTTGCAAACTCAAAACTTTTCCGAACTATAAGCAGAATCCGCTCATGAATGCCATACCACACAGGATGTGTCTGTCAGGCTGTCTAGTCTGGGTTGTTCTGTTTGTTATGGTAAACCAGTTGGAACGGATTTCGTTGTTTTTTAATAGTTTTTATTTTTATTCTTTTGTAGATCTTCCAACAATGAATGATAAATCCTAAAATATTTAATTGGAAATTACTGACATATACGTTATCATAATTTGGCAAAGAAAATTGTGCTATTTTTGTTTAACTTTGTTGGTTTATTGAAAAATTGTAAAAAAACATTGTTATTTTTTAATATCTCAAGTTGGTAAACTATCTGATGAAATAAGAATGGACTTTTTATTAACAAATTTTAGGTAAATAAACAAAAAGAAAAATGAATAAAAAAAGTACTAGAAAAAGACTTAAAAAAAAGTAACAACAGGATTTCAAACTATCACGTAAGTCACTATATTGATCCTTGTAGAACTCACACATTGTACAGGATATACAAACATAATTTATACTTCGTCGTTGATGTTGATCTGACAAGTTGTGAAATTTATAATCGTAATAACCATTTTCGCACCGAACTATATTTTAAATTCAACTCACGTCGGGCTTGCTGAATCGTGTTCCTTCAAAATACTGCAAAACAGTGGCAGCAGTATTGTCAGAATTGACCCTCTTAACAATTTTTTCCCTCCCGAGAAAAAAACGCCTCGTTATTTGCACGTAAATTGCGTTCCAATCTTACAAATATTTTTGAGCTCGAAATAACACGTTTTCTGTTCGTATAACTGAACTGCTCTTCTGGGGCTCTTTTGAGATTTCCCATAAACTAATATCATGTCGAATTTTTCGTTGTGCGTGAACATTTTTCAAAGTTAAAAATTTTTACTGAAAATAGTCGCAAAAAGGATCGTGTGGGCCTTGGACGGCCCGCAATGCGACTATTAGAAGGGGAGGGATTATAGAAAGGAGATGATTGTGAACCCGCTTTTTAAAAAGTTGCAGGTCATAGTTCTCTGTAAAAACTGATTTGGAAGCTTGTTCCATTCTCTCTCAGCCCTGTAAAAGAAGGATTCTTGATGGAGATTGGTCCTTGTAGTGTCAATCTTCGTAGTGGCCGTTGTATAGTTGCTAGCGCGCCAGCCTCTGCACCAAGAGACCCGGGTTCGATTCCCAGGTCAAACCGGCATTAAACTGTAGGTCCCTTCTATTCATGCAACACTGATTGAGCTTGCACATGAATAGTTGCAGAGAGGTCGCCGACGCCCCCCAGGGGGTATGGCACAACAAGACGAAGAAGTGTCAATCTTGAAAGTAAATGGGTGAGACTGATCAGCGTGCTGTGTTCTTCGGCCGAATGTGGCCAGTGGTAGTATAAGAGTTTTTATTTCTCGGGAGCATTTGCCATGAAAATATCTGTAGAGTAATGTCTGGTCTGCAACTCTTCTTCTATGATCTAGTCACTAGATATGGATTAAAGCTGCAATATTGGAGACAGAAAGTAGAAAAGAACAAGAAAGCTTCTTTTTCAAGGTTAGCTTTGTTTTTGGAAGATTGCGAAAATATTACTTTTGCTGACATCTGACACTCTACTCATAAATGCTGGTGTTCCGCAAGGATCCATTCTAGCACCAACACTATCTTTACTTCACATCAACGACCTATTGAAAGCAACTTCATGTCCCGTACACAGCTTTGCCGATGATAGTACCCTCCATACCGCATTCTCTTCCAGGGCCCCTATATCAGCCCGTGAAACCACAAATGAACAAGGAAGAAATGTTAACAATATAAATATGACTTAGCAACAATTCTCGAATGGGGATCCAATAACTTGGTAGAATTCAATGCAAACAAAACACAAGCATGTCTTTTCTCTAGAAAAGCCGATCTCAGTGTGCCTAACATAACTTTGTCAGGAGTAACCATACCACTGAAGTCATCCATATCAATGCTTGGTATTACTATCAGCAATAACCTTTCCTGAGAAAATCACGTGAGGTCCATTGCCAAAAGTGCATCCCAAAAACTTGGTTTTTTGTTTCTTGCCAAGAGCTATTTCATGTCCAGTCAGCTGCTTATGATCTATAAGGCACAGATCCGACCTTTACTGGAGTACTGTTCCCATATTTGGAGTGCAGCACCTAAACATATCCTGAAGCTACTGGATTCTGTCCAAAAAAGGGCAATTCGTCTCGTCGGTGATGCCTCGCTTACAAACTCGCTCACTTGTCTGGAACACCGTAGAAAAGTTGGCGATTTGTCTCAATTTTATAGATATTTTTATGGGCGATGCTCTTCTGAAATATCAACAATCGTTCCTCCTTTGGCAGTCTCTTCAAGATTAACCCGTCAAGTTCAGTCTTCACACCCCTTCGTGGTCACTTTGGAGACCTGCAGAACATCACTTTCCAAAGACTCATTCATCCAACGAATTGCGAGGCTTTGGAACTCATTGCCTAGGGAGGTGTTCCCCGAGGCATACAACCTCCAGAAATTTAAGAAGAACACCAACTCCTACCTTCTTTTCCTTGGTTCCCACGATGTTCTTTGAACATTACAGGATATCCCTTTTCGTGGGAACCAGAACATAAAAAAAAAAAAAAAAAAAAAATCAAAGATACAATTGTAAGACATCTTATCAAACTCAGAAAGCGGTTTTCAGATTACTTTCCAGATCCTGATACACGTTGGATTGTAGATCCTTTTAAATGTGAAATTGCTATGATACCAGAAGAAACTTTAGGTTTGGCAGAAGAAATTCTTGAATTTCGATCTAATACTAAAGCACGTATTCAATTTGAGAGTAAACCAAATCTGTCGTCTTTTTGGATGTCAAACGCTGCAAAGGCTTTCAAAATTGCACGTGAAAAGGCGGTTAAAAAATTGTTGCCATTTGGAACAACATATTTGTGCGAACAGGGCTTTTTCACTCTAATGAACATAAAAACGAAGAACAGAAAAACAGAAATCGATTAAACGCCGAAGACTGTATTCAAATCGCTCTTACATAAAAAAATACCAATTTTGAAGCAATTGTATCGAACATGAAACAACATAATTTCTCCAAAACGTGAAGGAAGAATGTTTTCAATTATTCTTTTTTTTCTAATTTTTTCAATTCTAATTTCTGTTTGTACCACCATTATTATTATTATTATAATTTGTTACAGTACCCCAAATTGTCAACCCTCAATTGTACCCCGATGGGTTTTAATTTGTTATATACAGTTGAGGAAAAAAACATTCGCCCCCATAGAAAATATAAGTAAATGATAATTTCTTGTTAATTTGTAATTCATATGATAAATTTTTTTTTCCTCCACTGTACATTACATATATTACTATTATTACCGTTATGTATTACTAGGAAAGATGCTAAAAAGAGGCAATTTCGTTTTTTTTGCTCTTCTCCATGGGGTAATATCAACTTACACAAAAATATTTTGGGATAATGACTAAAAAAGTTCCCCGACCGCTGATCTAGTGGGTGGAAGGTATATGTAAGAGTTGAGCTGTTTATCAACCAAATGGCCCTTTTTTGAATGGAATCTAGAAGACGAAGAAAATGCATTGTTGCTGAACTCCAAATGCACGAGCAATACTCCAGTATAGATCGGATTTAAGCTTTGTACGTCGTCAACAGTTGATCAGGAGTAAAAAACTTTCTAGCTTTTCACAGAAAACCTAGCGTCTGGCTTGCTGACTTTGCGATGTTAGCAACACGGTCGTGCCAAGACATATTATTAGACACCATGACTCCCAAAATCAAGATAAAGGGACCTGATTCAAGGGTATTTCCGGACATTGTGATGAAATGATTTGAGGAATTTACTTTCTTGTAAAACGTGGTGCTTTGTGTTTTTTGGGCGTTGAACTGAACAAGATTGTTGGTTCCCCACTCGACGGTTGCTTTAAGATCTCTATTGATGGAGTCAACCTGTTCCTGTCTGAGTCCATTTGTATCATCTACCGAAAGTGATCGATAGGATGTGAAAGTTGAGACAAGTGTGCTGTCGTTTGCGAAACTGTAAATGGGGTTCGTGGTGGTTTTCAAGAGGTCGTTGATGTGTAAAAGGAATAGGGTGGGGTCTCTCAGGGTTTCATCCTGTCCATCACAACAATATTTGTCAACCAATAGTGCAATTATTGACAGATGTGACTTTGCTATATTTCAAAGGTTTTTTTTTAAATCGTGACAATTGCGAATTTTCGATTATATAAGAAATAACAAAATTTTTTTACAAAATTTGTTTGTCTTTTTAAATATGCAAAAATAAAGGTATGTTTCTGGCGAAAAAAATCGACGACGTCGTTACTTAAGTTTCCAAATATGGTAAAATATGAAAATAAGGCTTAAAATGGACCTTACTAGATCCCATTTAAGAACATCTTTTTAGGTTTTTTCTATCATTTTTTTTCCTATAACGGAGCTAGGACATCAAATTTCGCCCTCCCGTACATTATAATTGGACAACAACTATTAATAGACTCCAATTAATAGGTACAAGCGGAATATTTAAACCGAATAATGAATATAAATAATTTTAAATACACTGTGTACCAGATTGGTGCTGCATGTATTGTTAAATCTGTTTTTATAAGAGCTACAAATTCGGTCAAATAAACAATGTTCTTCAGGATTGTATTAACATTTCAGAACTGCTATTATATGTTATCAATTGTTTTTCCGTATTTGAAAAAATTACGAAAAACCAAAATAGTACATTTTTGACAAGCCCCTATATATCAATTATTGTATAACATAACGTATTTTGGTTTGAACGTTCTATGGGTACTTTTTAAAGGTATCTACAATAAAATATCAGTGGTCTGGGTGCGACCCAAGAGGTCCACACGACTAACTTCCCAGCGGAAAGAATGAAAAAATACCATAAGTTTTGTTGTTATAATTATTATTATTAATAAAATTATTATAAAAAACCAATTTAAATTGTTTATAACAAAATATAATTTCCATTAACAATATTCTGTTTATGTCAACCGTATTCTTTCAAACTTTTTTTTATCATTTTATAAGCGGGAGCTTTTTTCAATTATTTGTAATAATTAAAAAAAATTTATTATGATGATCAATATTTATTTGTTAGTAACAATATTCAGTTGTTATAACAATGCTTGATTATTACTAACTAATTTTTTACTGTTATAGCGTCATCAATGCTATTCTCTCAATACTAACACAACTTCTCCAATTCCTATTTTTGTTTTTTAAAACTATCTCTTTTAATAAAATATTGTCATCATATTTTTCATACAAATATTCCCAACATGCAATAATCATATTATTCAAAAGATCTTAAATTTTGTATTAAAAATAGTATAATTTATAAATTGCAAAATTCACGTAGTTACCATTTTTTTAAGTTTCCTGATTATCCATAAAAAACGACTTGACCAATTTTGCTAAAAATCTAATCATTTCTAAGTTGCGTAATTGTGCGTCGAATGCAATTGGTCTTAAGTCGATATCATTTTTTTTTCTCGAGATAATCGATACGCAAAATAATTCCGAATTTTTACCATTTTTTTTTAGTTTTTTTAATTCTCCATTAAAACACCCTGACCAATTTTGCTGAAAATCTAATTAGTTCTAAGTTGCGTAATTATACGTCGAATGCAATTGGTCCCAAGTCGATATCATTTTTTGTTCTCGAGATAATCAAGACGCAAAATAATTCCGAATTTTTACAATTCTTTTTTAGTTTTTTTATTTTCCATTAAAAACAACCCCACCGATTTTGCTAAAAATATAATCAGTTCCAAGTCGCGTAATTATGCGTCGAATGCAATTGGTCTTAAGTCGATATCATTTTTTGTTTTTGAGATAACCAAGACGAAAAATAATTCCGAATTTTTACCATTTTTATTTTGTTTTTTGATTCTCCGTAAAAAACAGCTAAACCGATTTAGCTAAAAATCTAATTAGTTCTAAGCTGCGTAATTATGCGTCGAATGCAATTAGTCTTAAGTCGATATCATTTGTTGTTGTCGAGATAATCAAGACGCAAAATAATTCCGCATTTTTACCATTTTTATTTAGTTTTTTTTTCTCCGTAAAAAACAGCTTAACCGATTTTGCTGAAAATCTAATCAGTTCTAAGTTGCGTAATTATGCGTCGAATGCAATTGGTCTTAAGTCGATATCATTTTTTGTTCTTGAGATAATCAAGACGCAAAATAATTCCGCATTTTTACCATTTTGTTTTAGTTTTTTTATTCTTAATTAAAAACAGCCCGACCGATTTATCTAATAATCTAATCAGTTCTAAGTTGCGTCGAATGCAATTGGTCTTAAGTCGATATCATTTTTTTCTCTCGAGATAATCGATACGCAAAATAATTCCGAATTTTTACCATTTTTTTTTAGTTTTTTTAATTCTCCATTAAAACACCCTGACCAATTTTGCTGAAAATCTAATTAGTTCTAAGTTGCGTAATTATACGTCGAATGCAATTGGTCCCAAGTCGATATCATTTTTTGTTCTCGAGATAATCAAGACGCAAAATAATTCCGAATTTTTACAATTCTTTTTTAGTTTTTTTATTTTCCATTAAAAACAACCCCACCGATTTTGCTAAAAATATAATCAGTTCCAAGTCGCGTAATTATGCGTCGAATGCAATTGGTCTTAAGTCGATATCATTTTTTGTTTTTGAGATAACCAAGACGAAAAATAATTCCGAATTTTTACCATTTTTATTTTGTTTTTTGATTCTCCGTAAAAAACAGCTAAACCGATTTAGCTAAAAATCTAATTAGTTCTAAGCTGCGTAATTATGCGTCGAATGCAATTAGTCTTAAGTCGATATCATTTGTTGTTGTCGAGATAATCAAGACGCAAAATAATTCCGCATTTTTACCATTTTTATTTAGTTTTTTTTTCTCCGTAAAAAACAGCTTAACCGATTTTGCTGAAAATCTAATCAGTTCTAAGTTGCGTAATTATGCGTCGAATGCAATTGGTCTTAAGTCGATATCATTTTTTTTTCTCGAGATAATCGATACGCAAAATAATTCCGAATTTTTACCATTTTTTTTTAGTTTTTTTAATTCTCCATTAAAACACCCTGACCAATTTTGCTGAAAATCTAATTAGTTCTAAGTTGCGTAATTATACGTCGAATGCAATTGGTCCCAAGTCGATATCATTTTTTGTTCTCGAGATAATCAAGACGCAAAATAATTCCGAATTTTTACAATTCTTTTTTAGTTTTTTTATTTTCCATTAAAAACAACCCCACCGATTTTGCTAAAAATATAATCAGTTCCAAGTCGCGTAATTATGCGTCGAATGCAATTGGTCTTAAGTCGATATCATTTTTTGTTTTTGAGATAACCAAGACGAAAAATAATTCCGAATTTTTACCATTTTTATTTTGTTTTTTGATTCTCCGTAAAAAACAGCTAAACCGATTTAGCTAAAAATCTAATTAGTTCTAAGCTGCGTAATTATGCGTCGAATGCAATTAGTCTTAAGTCGATATCATTTGTTGTTGTCGAGATAATCAAGACGCAAAATAATTCCGCATTTTTACCATTTTTATTTAGTTTTTTTTTCTCCGTAAAAAACAGCTTAACCGATTTTGCTGAAAATCTAATCAGTTCTAAGTTGCGTAATTATGCGTCGAATGCAATTGGTCTTAAGTCGATATCATTTTTTGTTCTCGAGATAATCGATACGCAAAATAATTCCGAATTTTTACCATTTTTTTTTAGTTTTTTTAATTCTCCATTAAAACACCCTGACCAATTTTGCTGAAAATCTAATTAGTTCTAAGTTGCGTAATTATACGTCGAATGCAATTGGTCCCAAGTCGATATCATTTTTTGTTCTCGAGATAATCAAGACGCAAAATAATTCCGAATTTTTACAATTCTTTTTTAGTTTTTTTATTTTCCATTAAAAACAACCCCACCGATTTTGCTAAAAATATAATCAGTTCCAAGTCGCGTAATTATGCGTCGAATGCAATTGGTCTTAAGTCGATATCATTTTTTGTTTTTGAGATAACCAAGACGAAAAATAATTCCGAATTTTTACCATTTTTATTTTGTTTTTTGATTCTCCGTAAAAAACAGCTAAACCGATTTAGCTAAAAATCTAATTAGTTCTAAGCTGCGTAATTATGCGTCGAATGCAATTAGTCTTAAGTCGATATCATTTGTTGTTGTCGAGATAATCAAGACGCAAAATAATTCCGCATTTTTACCATTTTTATTTAGTTTTTTTTTCTCCGTAAAAAACAGCTTAACCGATTTTGCTGAAAATCTAATCAGTTCTAAGTTGCGTAATTATGCGTCGAATGCAATTGGTCTTAAGTCGATATCATTTTTTGTTCTTGAGATAATCAAGACGCAAAATAATTCCGCATTTTTACCATTTTGTTTTAGTTTTTTTATTCTTAATTAAAAACAGCCCGACCGATTTATCTAATAATCTAATCAGTTCTAAGTTGCGTCGAATGCAATTGGTCTTAAGTCGATATCATTTTTTGTTCTCGAGATAATCGAGACAAACATAATTCCGAACGCACATACGATCATACGCACATATAAACACACAGACGTCCACTTAAAAACTATTGTGGTCGACTCTGGGGACGTTAAAATGTGGAGATATATCAAAATTCGGGATTCGCAAAATCGGACCCAGTACTATAACTTTCACTGGAAGTTAATAATCTCTCAAAATTTGGAGAAACTCTTTTAATTTGCTTTTCTTCATCCAGAGGAAAATTATGTTTCTTAAAGCTCCACTTCCATTGGGATTTATTGCTTCTCCTGACCTTAACCTACTAATATTTCTAATAATAACCTTAATTTAATATATATCTACAATTATTGTAAAACAGGTGCATCGAGATATTTTTTTTAATGATTTACCAATTAAATTGTCAAGAGTAAATTTTATTATTGTTTCATAACATATTGGTTAAGCACCACGACTTTTATAAAATAAATATTTGTTTAATTGAATATCGATAACCATTAAAAAGTATTCAGTGGCATGAAAACGTAACACTGTTCAAAAAAAACACGATTGTATTTAATATGCAAACTAGCCGTTCTCGTACAAAAAAAGCTGCGCTGATATTGTTCTACCTAAATTCACTTCATTTGTCATTTGTCGTGTGCAATGACAAATGCGTTACAGACTGACGTATCTCGCTATTCACACGAAATAAATAATTACCATTGAAAATAAAATCATAAATTAAAACGAACAAACTTTGCGTTTCCATATAACGAATACCGTGACTGTTTCATAATGAAATTTTGAATAAAACACAAAAGGTTTACGTTGGATTTAACACAAAATATCGATCTCAAAACGAATGCGTTTTGATTATAAAACAAGCACATCTGCTTTTCTGTATACAGATTGGTGCTGCATGGAAGCACAAGATCGCAGCAGATGGAGAGCAATAGATGATGCGGCTAAGACTTACCCAGCGTTGTAAAGCCAGGAAAGAAGAAGAGGTATCAAAATAATCCAGAAATGCAAATTATATTTAATTATTCTAGCATTAAAACTAAAAGCTAAGACTTATCAATTGCATAGGAAACCACGGCGGCCCCACTCATCATGGCATAACTTTGTTATTTATAATATTTTACTTTGAATGACATTCCATTCTCAAATTTTCGCGAACCAATGTGTACCATTTTCAGATCTGCCATTGTTAGTTAATTTTTTGCAATTTTCATTAAAAATCCATACATATTTGCATCTCACATTTATTTATGAAAATATTACTATTTAACTCAACACATTCTATATATATTTTTTAATTAAATTAACTATTACTGGGTGTACATTTTTTAAAAAGTCTTCTTCCTTTTTCCAATCTCTGGTGGTGTGAATTAATTCTCCTGTGGTACATATTCCTGTCCAACGTTTGATATTTCAGAGCCACGACATCCTCTTTCTGCCTAAACCCCTTCTTTTCTCTATTTTTCCTTCTATTAATAGTTGGAGAAAATGGTATCTCTCGTTGCGTAACACATGTCCCAGGTACGCTGTTTTCCTGCGTTTTATCGTGCCCAGCAATTCGCGTTCTCTTCCTATCGTCCTCAAAATTCCCTCGTTGGTTTTCCTTGCTGACCATGGGACTTTTAAGATTCTTCGATGAAATGCTCCCAGCCTATTCATTGTGCTAACCTTCAATGTCCAGCCTTCCATACCATACAACAGTACGGACCATACGTAACATTTTGTGAATCTTATTCTGAGATTGAGGTCAAAGTCAGAGTTCGTAAAGACGTTTTTGAATCTCATGAATGAGCTCCTCGCTTTTTCTATCCGCCATTTGATTTTTACGTCTGAAGACCAGTCTTTACATAACCAAGTCCCCACTTTAAAAAGTCAGTATACATATATTACTGATTACCTTACACCTTCAATCAATTAACCACATGTATTGAAATTTATAAAAAAAGGGAATTTTATTTTGATTTACCAGCAATGCGTATTTTATTATTAAAATATAAATCATTTTTAACATTTTTCAAATGTAAAATTCCAGAGATAAATATTTTTAATATACAGTAAAAGTTTTGTTATTTTCAATCAATATTATTTCAACTCGACATAAATAATTGGTTTACATAATTGTACTACAAAATGTATTCAATTTTATGTAATTTTATTACTATCCAAAATGTATAAACTATTTTATAATGAACACGAGCATACGGGTGCTTGGGTTTCAATGGAGTATTTGAATAATAGGCTATACATATTTTATCTCTTTGTTAATGACAGCTATGAAAACAATTCGTTTAGATTTACAGTATATCTCGACAAGCGTAAGAAGTCTCTTGGAAATGCGCGACCGAAGGAGAAACGCAAGCTGCCCGACAAAATGTAGAAAATGATCGTGAGGTTCGAGCTAGCTTAAAAGATCATGGTCGTAGGTACGGCGGGCTGCTTGGGTAAAATAATTTTTAGTTTATTACTGAAGGTTAAAAAAATAATAACACAATTAAAAAACTAAAAAGCCCCTGGACCAGATAACACATATGCTGAGTTCATAAAGCTTTTTGACGCAAAGGGCATCCAACGCATAACCACAATTTTGAACAACATAATACTCAAGTGGAATAATACCAAAGACATGGTTAAAGTCAACATTCATTGCTTTACCTAAGAGAACGAACTCTGTGACTTGTGACGATTTCTGTACGATCAGCTTGATGAGCCATCTCCTGAAGCTGTTCCTACAAATTATACATCAGAGAGTTTTTAGGCTCTGTGAAGAACAAATCAGCCGTACACAATTTGGATTTCGAAATAACCTAGGAGCAAGAGAGGCCCTCTTCAGTATACAGGTGCTCATCCAGAGATGCAGTGATGTAAATTGCGATGTCTATGCCTGTTTCATTGACTATCAAAATGCATTCGACAGAGTAAAGCATGACAAGCTTATGGAAGTTTAAGCAGATATTGGGCTACATACCTGCGATATGACGATTATTAGTAACCTGTATTGGAATCAAACGGCCTTTTTACATACACAAGCAGGAGATTCGGATGAAATCAAAATTAAACGTGGGGTCAGAAATGCGTATTGTCGCCTCTGCTGTTCAACGTATATTCAGAGAGAATTTTTAAGGAGGCTCTGGAAGATATTGATGCCGAAATCAAAGTAAATGAAGAATGTATCAATAACATAAGATACGCAGACGATACGGTGGTTTTTGCAGACAGTTTGGAGGAACTTCGGGAGATATCGGTCAGAGTTGCCGAAACCAGTCAGAAACACGAATTGTTACTGAACACTAAGAAAACAAAATGCATGATAATTTCCAAAAATAAATCCAAACGAAAGGACTCATCGTACACGATCAACGAATAGAAAGAGTAAAGACATATACCTATCTTGGAACAACTATTAATGAAGACTGGGACCACACGCTGGAAATTGGGTGCAGGCTAGAAAAAGCAAGAGCTGCATTTCAGAAAATGGCTAGACTCTTCAGATGTCATGATTTATCTGTGCCCTTAAAAATAAGATTATTGAGGTGTTATGTTTTTCCTGTGTTGTTATATGGGATGGAATCCTGGACTCTCATGGACGCTGCATGTAAAAAAATCAATGCTTTTCAAATGTGGCTATATCGACGAATTTTGAGGATACCATGGACCGCTCATGTAAATAATCAACACGTATTGACAAAGTTGGGGAAGGATAAAGAACTACTATTAAAGATAAAAACATCCAAAATTGAATACTTTGGACACATAATAGGAAATAGCCAAAGATATGGAATCTTACGGTTGATTTTACAGAAAAAAATAGACGGTAAGCGAGATCCTGGAAGACAAAGAATTTCGTGGCTAAAAAATCTACGCACATGGTTCAATTTAACACAACAACTGTGGGTCTGTTCAAAGCAGCTGCGAACAAGATACAGATTGCCATGATGGTCGCCAACATCCGAAACGGATAGGCACTGTAAGAAGAAGAAACATGCAGAAAACTGGTATACCTAACCGTTGTATATTTACTAGAAAAACGAAGTTCGTTTACAAATGTAATATTCTCGCTTAGCGGTTTGTAAAAAATGAAAATGTTTAAAAAATACTAAAATAAAATGTGGTTTTCGTAACCGTCGAAGAATATTTATATCGGTTAAATTGAATCAAAGATTACTTATTGACATTATGTGTAATATTTTTCGTAAAGGCCTATAATGATCGTTACGTATAAAAATATTTAATTTACATTTTCACAACACACCAAACTTAATTTCTAAAAATGTTAGTCAGTTTATATTTATTATTTATATTATTATTTATATCTTTATTGTCCAAAAAAACTTTAAAGTGTTTGTAATAGGGTACACACTAAAAAATATTAATTGAAATTATAAACCCAAAAAAAAAATAATTGGATTTATTTAATACATACGTATAGTCACGCCTTTTTCCGTAGCGGTAGGCAGAGACCACTTCCTTCCACTTGCTACGGTTCTTACACACATCCCTTGCTTCCTCTACTTTCATCAGTGCTTTCGTACATGCCCATCGGTTGTTGGTACTCTTGACCTGGCCTTTCTTCAAAACAAGATCGAAATATGTTCGCCGAAGTCGACCTCTACCGACTTGTCCATTAACACTCTCCTTATAAATTTGTTTCGTTAATCTTTCTTCATCCATCCTTTCCACGTGTCCAAACTATCCTTTATCTATCTTTGTAACCACATCTTCTTTTACACAACATTGTTCTCTTATCTCAATATTTTTTACTTTATTTAACCGAGTCACTCCGGCTATACTTTTGATCTCCACAACAATAATTCTATTTTCATGCTTTTTCTGCCAAACCCAACAATCACTACCATACATAAGTGTAGGAACCAACACTCCTCTATGCACAGCCAGACGTCCCTTTTAAACACTTTCTGGGTGTTCATAAAGCTAGACAGTGCCCCATTCATTTGTTTTTCTGCCAACACCCTTCGCTCAATGTCACTGCCATACTTTCCATCTCTCGTAAACTTTGAACCCAGGTATACAAACTCATTTACTTGTTCTAGTCTTGCTCGCTTAATCAGAACTTCAAAGTTTGTCATGCTTTCTTCTATCTCAAAAACCATTACTTTTGTTTTGCTTACATTTATTTTCATCGTTAAAAATGAGATTATAAATGATTCCTTTTTTGAAAGTCAAACGTTTTTTGCAGTAGACTGCTTAATTTTTGACTTATAAAATAACCGAGCTTACACGGAATGGTTTAACATCGAAAAAGGTGTGAGACAGGGATGTGTGGCTTCACCATGGCTGTTTAAATTATACATAGACGATTGTTTAAAGATTTGAAAAAGAGTGCGTATGGATTGAAAATAAATGATTTGATCGTCAAATGCCTTCTTTACGCCGATAATCAAGTCATATTAGCGTCATCTGAAGTGAAGTTGCAGGCGATGGTTAATGTTATGCATGATGCCCAGAAAATCAAAGAGATAAAAATAAATGTAAGCAAAACAACAGTAATGGTTTTTGAAAGAAAAGAAATCATGATAAACTGTGAGGTTTTGATTATATGAAAAAGAGTGAAAAATATGATAGTGACATTGAGCGAAGGCTGTTGGCAAAAAAACAAATAAATGGGGCACTGCATAAAAAAAGATTGACAAAACAAATTTATAAGGCGAGTGTGAATGGACGGAAGTCGGTAGAGGTCGACCTCGGCGAACATCGATCTCGATCAGATCAACATTGTTTTGAAAAAAGGAAGAAAGATGTGTGTAAGAACCGTAGCAAGTGAAAGAAAGTGGCATCTGCCTTATTTTGCTACTAGTGTTTTATTTATACCATAATGTATTTTTTATAACATTACAATTTTGTAATTAAATCTTAAGAATAATTTTTATCTTATGCAGAAATATTAAAGTTTATTATTCACTTTTAAAGTATACTTATACGTTTTTTCCAAATTTGATGTTACTTATGTCCATAAAAATTTATTAAAATAATTTATTATAGCACTTTCTATGATTTAATATGTTTTTTTATAACTCCTGCGGGATAAGTAGTATCTTAGACCACGCTGTTGCAGTTGAAAAATAGCTTGCTCATTTGAGTGCGACAAGTTTACTTGGCGCACGCTTACGTCATTTAAGTGTTATTTGGTGCAAGCAAATTATACTTAGCACATGCAAACTATCCTTGTCGCACGCAAATTCAAACCACCAACCTTTCGGTTAACAGCCTAACGCGCAACTGTCAAGTTGTCATTACAATGTTTATATTTTTATTTTAGTTAATATTTTTGGTCTGGACCCCTGTTTTATGCTCGCGTTTATTCGCAATAAAAAATAGTATGTGAAACCCGTGCGATGAACGCTTCGCTCGTGCGTTCAACTTCGCTCTCGTGAGCAATCACCAACTAATCGCACTAGTTGCATAATATACTAATTACGTTCATTTTGTCCGAGATTTACAATTACCATAGAACTAGTTTAGTTAGTTAATGACAGATTAATGATAAATTAGTAATAAAATGGTTATTATTTACAGAACGGAAATTAAATAAAAACGTAACAATAAAAAAAAAGATATTTTGTATCGTGAAGCACCCCAAAAGTCTTCGGTTTCCAAAAGTTTTATTTATTCTGGCCACTTTGGACGTCAATCCGGAAATTCCCATTCCTATAATACCCGGGATTATTGGCTGTCAATTATTTTTATCGAGACGCATTCGGTCCTTAAATCCTTTAATATACCCCACACATACATCATTCTTTTCGAAGGGCTGCGAAAAATATTCAAATCCGATTAACTAGGTGGAATTTGATTATCGTTCAAAAGTTCTATCGAAAGGGGCAGGCACACGAACAGTCCAAGTTGCTTTTCCATTTTACACTTTGTCAAATTAGAGCCAACCAAGAAAAATTGTTTTTAATCCTCAATAATAAAGTGTACCTATTCATGATGGGCTGACAATTTTTATTTTAAAATCAACCTCACCGCTAAAAATCGATATCGTTAATATCAAAATTGGTTCAAATCGAGCAACGAGACAGTAAATAACGAAGGCCAATACCGAAAGTCAATTCTCGTGGATTTATATCGTCAATTCTCGACTTTAATCAGGTATTCTGAAAAGTGGGATGAAAATCTTGAAATATCCTAAAAACTGGTATACGAGAGATTTTATAAAAGCTGCTGGCCACTTGTGATTTAACCACTAAAAGTTGTTTGTTATAATTACAAAAAAATAATTTAAATATATATTTTTCTAAGAAAGTTAATAAACTTACAAAATTAATATAAAAATATCAGTGGTCCGGGTGCAATACGAGAGGTATACACGACTAACTTCCCAGTGGAAAGAATAAAAATATACCATATGTTTTGTTATAATTATTATTATTAAAAATATTGTCATTATACTCTTCATACAAATATTATAGTGATTTTATAAAGAAGATGATTGTGGACCCGATTTTTAAAAAGTTGCAAGTAATAGTTCTCTGGAAAAACTGATTTTGGAAGCTTGTTCAATTCCGTAGCAGCCCTGTAAAAGAAGAATTCTTGATGGAGATTGGTCCTTGTAGTGTCATTCTTGGGAGTAAATGGGTAAGACTGATCAGCGTGCCGAGTTCTTCGGCCAAATGTGGCCAGTGGTGGTACAAGAGTTTTTATTTCTCTGGATCATTTACCATGGAATCTGTAGAGTAATGTCTGGTCTGCAACTCTTCTTGTATGTTCTAGTGCTAGTGGGTGAAGGGTATCTGTGAGAATTAAGCTGTTTATCAAGCGAATGGCCCTTTTCTAAATGGAATCTAGAAGACGAAGAGAATGCCTTGGTGCTAAACCCCAAATGTGCGAGCAATACTCCAGTAGAGGTCGGATGTGAGCCTTGTACGTCGTCAACAGTTAATCAGGAGTAAAACACTTTCTAGCTTTCCACAGAAAAAGTAGCCTCTGGTTTGCTGACTTTGCGATGTAAGATATATTATTAGACACCGCGACTCCCAAAATTGATATAGAGGGATTTGATTCAAGAGTATTACCGGACATAGTGATGGAATTGAGGAATTCACTTTTTTGGAAATCGTGGCGCTTTGTGTTTTCTGGGCGTTGAACTAAACAAGATTGTTGGTTCTTCCCTCGACATTTTTTTCAAGATCTCTATTGTCCGCTGTCGAAGAAGATGAAAGAGACAAGTTTTGATTTGTTGATGCAACTTTAGATTCAAGTGCTCCAGCAACACAATTTCCAAAACTATTCTCCTCCAGTTTTCTCAGAGTTTTTAGGTCTTACTCCACATCGTCTATCCACCTTTTCTTGGGTAGCCATTAGGTCTTGTGTTTTGAGGTTTCCATTCGAGGATTTTTTCACAATTCTCTCATCTCCCATTCTGTATACATGGCCTAACCATCTTATCCTTTGACTTTTTATGTATTTTGCTATATCCTCTCCTTCTATAAGTGCATTAATTTCGTGATTCATTCCTATTCTCCACATACCGTTTTCATGTATTGGGCCGTATATTCTTCTAAGGATCTTTCTTTCAAATATTCTCAATTGATTTTCATCGTTGTTTGTTATTGTCCATGTTTTACATCCTTAGGTTACTACTAGTCTTATAAGTGTTTTTTAAATTGTGATCTTAGATTTTCTGTTTATTATTATTGGTTTTAGAAGGGCATAATAGCATTTATTTCCTTTTAGGATTCTTGTTTTTATTTCATCTTGTACGTTAAGTAAGTCTTGACGCTTTCGATCAGTCCGCCGTTTACATTAATATTTGGTAGTTGTATTGGGGGATTCCTGCAGCAGTACATATATTTCGTCTTGTCTTTGTTCACTTGCAGGCCTCCTTTGATTATCTGTGGCTCAAGCTCTATGGCGATTTGATTCAGTGAGGCGAAGTCACGTGCAATTATTGTAATATCGTCCACATACCCAAGTATATGTGTGGTTTTATTTACGATGCTTCCAGTTCTATCTATTTTTTTAATAGCTGCTTCCAGCACTAGGTTGAAAAGCACTGCCGAGAGAGCGTCTTCTTGTCTTACCCCGACTTTCACTTGAAATTCTTCGCTGAGCTGATGTTGTACTCTTATAGCTGCTGTCGGTTCGGTCATGGTAACTTTCACCATTTTAACTAATTTTCGGGGTATTCCTAGAAGGGTTAAACTTTAAGGCATTATCTTCCTGTGTACTTTATCGAATGCCTGTTTGAAATCTATAAAGATAAAAGATATGTATTATTATAAAAACAGCCAGAAAGTTTCAAAATAGGCACGTCTGGATGTGCATGAAGAAGTGTTGGTTCCTACACTTATGTATGGTAGTAAATTTTTTAGTAAATTTTTTGAGCTTGCAGCTCAAGACAGAGAAGGATGGAGAACTACGATCCGAGCAGTTAAGACATGATGTCACCATACTCTCTCGATAGTAAAAGGACAAGAGAGAGAGAGAGAATGGACAAGTCGGTAGAGGTCGACCTCGGCGAACATATCTCGATCAGATCAACATTGTTTTAAAGAAAGGCCAGGTCAAAAGTACTAACAACCGACGAGCATGTATGAGAGCAATAATGAAAGTAGAGAAATCAAAAGATGTATGTTAGAACAATAGCGGAAGTGGAAGAAAGTGGTCTCTGCCTACTCCTTCGGGAAAAAGTCGTGACTATAAACTATAATTAATAAACACGCCAACTCAATTTCTTACATTTTCGTTTAAAAACGATAACCTAACATTAAGTGATATTTTTTTTATGTTTAAATTGAAACAGATGTTGCAACTATAAACTTTTTTCTATCATTTATTCACGCTTTAAACGATTACGGTACATTAAGTCAATAAGACTACCAAATGGTTATTTCATCGCATTCGAATGATTTTCGTTACCAAATTGATGCGAGTGTTAACTTGTTAATACCGGATTAAATTTGATTTAATTAATACGATGAAAAAACATACTATGTTACGATTATATTAAATCTGCTAATTTATGCTACAAAGGCTCATTTTCTCGATGGCAATTCACGGCATCTGTTCTGTTACGACATACGCTGCACTATACACAAAAAATAGTGGTGGATACGAGTACGATGGTCGGTTAACAAACCAAATTAACCAATTTGTAAGAAATCGATTTATTATTGTAACTAAAGTCAATAAATAAGTTTCTTATTTATGAACATTCGTTTTATGGGGGATCCCCGTACGGAACGAACGTTTTTTCTTCAACTCCAAATTTAATTGGAAATGAAATCTGTATATTTCAATTTTTATTTTATATTCTTTTTTCAAGGCAAATAATCTAAAGGAACGAATTACATCAGAAAGTTTTATTCAATATTGCAATTTGTGGGAGTGATTTAGTTGGGAGGGAAGTATGTAACAGAAAGTCGCGGAAGCACGCGCTATTTGATTTGACGAATGAGCGCGCGGTGGTAGAGTTGGCCGTCAGATAGCCGTCAATCAATTTTCCGAGAGGTCGGTATTGTCAGCCGTCAGCTGTGCACCTAAGTTACAGTGTTGTGTATAAAGTTTGCTGTTATATGCGTAAACTATATAAATAAATTTTTACTGTTGATAATGAGTCTCAATAACGTGAAGATCATTAATAAAAAATTTAAGCAAGTAAAAATAAATAATTATTTTAATAAAAATTTTCAGTTTTTTAAATTATAGGGTTGATTTTTGTCACTCCCAGTGCCAATTAAATAAAATACAATTTTCATTAAAAATAATTATTGTTTTTTATGAAAAATCATTTATAATAATAAATGACCCATTTTTTTCGGAATATATTTTAAAATTGCTTATTACTAAAATGAGAAGTCAATATGCGACTACTGTAAGGCTCGCTTGTTTTATTTTGATTCTGCCTGAATTGTTGTTGGCGTTAAGTATTGGTTTTCGGTATTTTATTTGCACTCTTACGTTTGCGCTTTCCATACTCTTTTGGACTCTGAACACATGATTTCACTATTGTCTCCATATAATTTAAATAGAAAAATATATAGCAAACACTCAAATCACATGTACAATAAACGAATGTAAACAGTAAATACTTGCATCAAGTTATAAAATGTTATCAACTAACTTTTCTAAATCTGTATTACACACATTTGCTGCAGTTTCCATTTTTTAAAACTAAATTGCAATAATGAAACAATTTTTACGTATGATCTAACACAATAAATTATAGTTTAATAAAAATAAAAAAAAACACGCTTTTAGAGTTAATCGAACTAAAAAGTAAAAAATAATTCTTAATATAAGAATAAAATTACTGACGAGAAAATTAATGTCACTGTTCTAAATGCGCGGGGTGCTTTTATTCCGAAACGCAGAGTTAGTTTAAAATTTTTATACAAAGCAGTGACATTGATTGACAATAATATTTTTTTGACAGTGAGATTAATTTTCTCGTCAGTAATTTTATTCCTATGTTAAGAATTAATTTTTTACTTTTTAGTTTCATTTGTTTTACTCACTAAAGGCAGGCGAGAATTCTACCACTGAACCACCGATGCATTTCGTTACGTGACGATTCCCACTAAATCGCACCACACGTAAGCCACGTTAAGGAACTTCGTTCCAAAAATCAAGAAATGCTGGCGATGAAATATTAAGAGAAATGTTACGTAAGGCTTCAGTAAAAGAAGTAAGGCGGGATTGGATAAGTGTTTAGAAGTAGGAGGTGGTTGCAATAAACATTTGTCGTAGTGATTCAATATACTTTGTTTCTTTCTGTAGTAATACATGTGTTTTTTACTGTTAAATTAATAAATAATACTAATTAATAAAGTTTTACTATTGACAGATGCGACTTTGCTATTTGTTTCTAAAGGCTACTCATTTAAATGGTAACGATTGCAAATTTTTGATAAAACTTCTTTTACAAATTTGCTTGCAATTTTATAACGAAATATATATTATTTAATAAATAATTAAATATTATTATTATTAATAATAATTAAATAAATATTTTTTCTTTACAACATTTGTATATAAAAAAGTTTTTTTTTAATATGCCAAAATATAGGTATGTTTTTGGAAAACAAATAAATGACGTCACTACTTCAGTTTGCAAATATGAAGAAATATGCAAATAGCAAATAAAATAAACCCCATTTAATTCCGTTAAAGAACACCTGTTTAGATTTTTTCTATGGTCTTTTCTTTCTTATAATAAAGGAGACACATTGAGTTTCGCTCACCCTGTACATAATGATTTGCTGACAACATACTTTTTACAACCTTAAAGTTAGTAACAAATATTATAACAAATAAAATAAATGAACTCATCACATTGGGCGATGAACAACAAGGATTCAGATCAGGAAGATCTTGTACAGATGCGATATTTGTCCTGCGATAAATAACTGAAAAATCCATCGAGTATAACAAACCAGTGTTTTATAGACCTGGAAAAGGCGTTTGACCGAATACAACTGGAGGACGTGATACACCTTCAATACAACAGGCAAATCCCATACAACATCATAAAACACATCGAAAATATTTACCAGAGAAACAAAATACAAGCCAAAATCAATTGTACAACTACCTAAGAAATTCCTGTAAATAGTGGTATTCGACAACGAGATTCCTTAGCCCCTTATTGTTCAACATCGTTATGGACGAAATAATAAAAAGCACTCGTAACCTGAAAGGGTATAAAATGGGGAACAAAGACGTCAAAATACTATGCTATGCCGATGATGCTGTTCTGACTGCAGAAAACGAAGATGACCTATAGAGATTACTATTCAAATTCAGCACAACGGCAAAAAGTCTGAAAATAAAGATATCTGCAGCAAAGACGAAATGCATGACTACTTCAAAAACACCTATCAGATGCAAACTGGTTGTGGATGATAAAATTATACAACATGAGATGAAATTTAAATACCTAGGCATAGAAATATCAGGATACGGTGACATCGAGGCGGAGGTAAGAAACCAAGCGGCAAGCGTGAGGTAAAATATTATCTAAGAATCATCAATGAATAAAACGAAATTAAATTTTGGATGCGGCAAACGTTGTTAGGGCTTTTTATAGCGATCTACTACTCTCAGATACAACAAGTGCGTCATTTAAATGTTTAGCTATCCAAAATAGTAAATAGTATATATTAAATAGTATATTAATGTTTGGTTCTACTATTTGGAACCCGCGTTATTCGGTCTATATTTCAAAATTAGAAACAGTCCAGAACAAGTTTATTTCATATTGTAAAAGAAAATTTTATCCCGATGTGGATAGACAAAGTATTCGTTCCAACTTAAAGATAATTTCACTAGAGCATGGTAGGCAAATTGCGGATGTACCAATTACCAATTATTTTCTAAATTCTCCTGCTCACAGAATAACAAATACTTATAATAAATTGTCCAGTATTGTTGAAATGGATTTTTTTTTACCACAGTGCAGATTTGATTAAAAAACTACTGAAAGACTATTTTTTGCAAATTTAATTTTGTTTTATTACCTACTCTTGTTCTCTCTTTTTTCTCTCTTTTTTTTATACTAGTATTTACTTTATTTAATGTAGTTATATGATTATATTTATATTTTCTTTTTTACCTAATTTGTAAAATTATGTGTAACTATTAGTGGATACTTTTATGGGTTTGTCCTGTTTGTATCCCAAATAAAATAAAATAAAATAAAAAAAATATTAAATTTTATTTTTTACCACCTAAACGAACCAACAATAAGAAGAGATCAAGTGGTAAACTTGATTGGTGTTATAATTTGTATAACACGTATTTTAAAATATCGTTTGTTTGAACCCTTAGCCACTTCCGAAAAATATATACATCGATTCTGATCACGTTCGAATCGGATCTAGATCGGCCTGCCAATTCGCAGCAAATATTGCGCTACTCAAACGCGATTTTATGTTAATACAATCACCCATCTAATTCTGCTTTGAGCTAGGGACGTTACTAATTGCACCACTATTCTTGGGGGGGACATCGTTTCGACCCTCTCTGTAAACCAACTTATATTCTTGATAAATTAAGTTACGAAAAACTGGGGAATTGTGTTTCTAGCAGAGTAGCCGCATTTACATTTTTTTTTTTTCACAAGAATGTTATTTAATTTAACATAAGTGAAAAGTTTTACAACAATTTTTATTATTATATAGTTTATTTTACCTAAAAAAGTTTGTGTAGTAAATTAAAGTTAGCTCTTAGAAATGCTCAAAACAATATGTATGTTACGATTTTATTGGTGTATTATACACTAGTCAACAAGAATAAGCTTGTTTCAATAAAGAATAAACAGTATTTATTGCCTTAGTAAAACTAACTTTTCCAAACCGAGGGTTTTTTTCAATTTAATATAGTTTTAGTTGTCCTAGTGTTATCGGTTCATTAAATTGAATTTGTATTTATAATTTATATGGAGATACTGACCAAATTTTAAATAATGATCTTGTCCGTCGGTAGGGCCAAACATTATACTTAAAAGCGCCGTAGTGATTGTTAGCTGATTCCTGTTCATTGCTAACGGCAGAACTGTTAGCACACGCACACGCACACACAAACGCGCACAAAATCAACTCTGGGGACCTTAAAATGTGAAGATATGTCAAAATTAGGGTTTCGCAAAATCGGACCCATTACTATAACTTCCCGCTGGAAAATTAATAAATCGATAGAATAACTTGTTGTTTACATGGCTGATTTGCGTTTTTCTTGGGTTGTCATTTGATGTATAACAAGGTAGGGGTTGCTTTTTAACATTTTAAAGAAGGAGTGGGGGATGTAAAAAGGATACCACTTGGAAACAGCAAAATAACATTTTTAAAACCTGTCCCTTGATTTAAAATTCGACGTGATTTTTGTTTATCTTACATTTGCGCAGAATCAAAAGTAATTTGGACTTGCTGGTTTTGAATGAACGATATAATTGGTAAATATAGTTGTAGTCAGAGTCCTCACAAACAAAACAAGCTTTTGATTGCTTCTATACGATCATTCCTCGGGCAAGGAGAGCCGATTTACGAGAAAACATTTTGCAGCTATAACTACGAAAAAAATTAATTTTTTTAATTTTTACAAAAAAGATGTTTTTCGGCTTGCTTTATACTATACTTGATTTAGTTTAACATTAACACCGTTTCCAATGGGGAGAAACGGGACATTGTAAAAATGTAGATTATAAATAAAGAAATTCTTAAACACAATAAAAATTTGTATGTGTTTTCTTTATATCAAAAATATTCTTGACATCACGCCGCGCGTCGACTGTCATCATCGGCATACTAATAACTTTATGTATTATAACGCGTATATTCTAATGAAGGCTCGGATCAAGATTTTGCAACTAAACCTGTTAAGATATGTGTCCTCGTCGAGATGGAAGATCACCAAACGGGAAGTTGCTCATTTACATTCATGAGATGATACAGATTGCCAAGACAACAAATATTAGTCTTCCGACTTCTAAACGCTTTGAAAAATACAGAACGGCGATATGAGTCAGGGTTATTTATTTTCAAACGGGCTTTTATCGTGGAGCGCGAGAAATTTTAAGCTTGTATTTAGTAAATCGCTGTTAGTTTTTTTTTTACTGAAAATATCCGCAAAAAGGGTAAACCTATCGTGTGGACCACGGACGGCCCGCACTGCGACTATTAGAAGGAAGAGGGATTATAGAAAGGAGATGATTGTGGACCTGCTTTTTGAAAAAATGCAGGTCATAGTTCTCTGGAAAAACTGATTTTGAAAGCTTGTTCCATTCCGTAGCAGCCCTGTGAAAGAATGATTCTTGATGGAGATTGGTCCTTGTAGTGTCAATCTTGAGAGTAAATGAGTGAGACTGATCAGCGTGCCGAGTTCTTCGGCCTAATGTGGCCAGTGGTGATATAAGAGTTTTTATTTTTCTGGAGCATCTGCCATGGAAATATTTGTAGAGTAATGTCTGGTCTGCAACTCTTCTTGTATGTTCTAGTGCTAGTGGGTGAAGGGTATCTGTGAGAATTAAGCTGTATATTAAGCAAATGGCCGTTTTCTGAATGGAATCTAGAAGACAAAGAGAATGCCTTGGTGCTAAACCCCAAATGTGCGAGCAATACTCCAGTTGAGGTCGGATGAGAGCCTTGTACGTTGTCAACAGTTGATCAGGAGTAAAAAACTTTCTAGCTTTCCACAGAAAACCTAGCCTCTGGTTTGCTGACTTTGCGTTGTTAGCAACATGGTCATGCCAAGACATATTATTAGACACCCTGACTCCCAAAATTGAGATGGAGGGACTTGATTCAAGAGTATTTCCGGACATTGTGATGAAATAATTTGAGGAATTCTTTTTCTTCGAAAACGTGGCGCTTTGTGTTTTCTGGGCGTTGAACTAAACAAGATTGTTGGTTCTCCACTCGACATTTTTTTCAAAATCTCTATTGTCTGCTGTCGAAGAAGATGAAAGAGTTTTGATTCTGGGTACTTGTTGATGCAACTTTAGATTTAAGTGCTCTAGAAACACAATTTCCAAAACTTCTCACTTGAAGTGCGTTACAATATCTTCTTTTTTTTGGGCTCATAACCCTTGGTGGGTTTTGGTTTGCTCAACTATGTTCCTGGTTCTATCTACCGCTATTCTACTCCAGTTTTCTATTCTCAGAGTTTTTGGGTCTTACTCCACATCGTCTATCCACCTTTTCTTGGGTCGCTATTTCGGTCTTGTGTTTTGAGGTTTCCATTGGAGGTTTTTTCTCACAATTCTCTTTTCCCTTATTCTGTATACATGGCCTATCTATCTTATCCTTTGACTTTTTATGTATTTTGCTATATCCTCTTCTTCTATGTTTAAGTGGGTGAAGGGTATCTGCGAGATTGAGCTGTTTATTTACCGAATGGTCCTTTTCTGAATGGAATCTAGAAGACGAAGAGAATGCCTTGGTGATGAACCCCATATGTGCAAACAATACTCCTGTAGAGGTCGGATTTGAGCCTTGTACGTCGTCAACAGTTGATCAGGAGTAAAAAACTTTCTAGCTTTTTACGGAAAACCTTACCTCTGGCTTGCTGAATTTGCGATGTTAAAAACATGATCATGCCAAAACATATTATTAGACACCGTGACTCCCAAAATCGAGATAAAGGGACCTGATTCAAGGGTATTTCTGGACATTGTGATGAAATGATTTGAGGAATTTACTTTCTTGTAAAACGTGGTGCTTTGTGTTTTTTGGGCGTTGAACTGAACAAGATTGTTGGTTCCCCACTCGACGGTTGCTTTAAGATCTCTATTGATGGAGTCAACCTGTTCCTGTCTGAGTCCATTTGTATCATCTACCGAAAGTGATCGATATGATGTGAAAGTTAAAACAAGTGTGCTGTCGTCTGCGAAACTTTAAATGGGGTTCGTGGTGGTTTTCAAGAGGTCGTTGATGTGTAAAAGAAATAGGGTGGGGTCCCTCAGGGTTCCATCCTGTCCATCACAACAATATTTGTCAACCAATAGTGCAATTATTGACAGATGTTACTTTGGTATATTTCAAAGGCGTTTTTTTAAATCGTGACGATTGCGAATTTTCGATTATATAAGAAATAACAAATTTTTTTTTACAAAATTTGTTTAGAAAAATAAGCTCTTTTTAAATATGAAAAAATAAATGTTTCTGGCGATAGGATGTGAAAGTTGAGACAAGTGTTCTGTCGTCTGCGAAACTGTAAATGGGGTTTGTGGTGGTTTTTAAGAGGTCGTTGATGTGTGGTTTTTAACGCATCAGAAGTAATACCGTCAACTGTCTGTTAGTACCATGTTAGTAGCTCTGCAGGTGGAAACACGCTTGCGCAATAAAATTGATTTTGTACGTTACTGCTCTGTGATTGGTTGATAAATGGAATTCCGGCATTTCCTTAAATTTTAATTTCTAGTCTATGGTGGTAGGTACTTAGAAACCCTAAACCCTACTATAAAACTTTATAATGCTTTGTAGCAATTTTGTTATGTATCCCCATTTTATTTTACTGTTTAGGCCTCTGAGAAAAGCGTGTGTTACTTTCATTACAAACATTATTATTGTTTGGGATTTTATTTTAAATTAAAACTTTCGCAAAACAAAATTGACCAACAAGTGGAAAATTACAATTTAGAAATGCAGCATATGAAATATATTCATGAAAAAGAAATTAAAAAAAAAATTGGAAAAAGAAATTCTGTTAAACTGTAGCATTTGAAATTGCTACTCGTTAATTTTGTTTTTTTTATATATAGTAAATTTTTCATTTATTGGGCATTGTAGCATTTGAAATTGCTACCAGCTAATTTTGTTTTTTTATATATAATAGTTTTTTTATTTATTGGGCATTGTACTTACAGAGAACATTCAGTTTTGATATCAAATTCCTGAATAAAACATTTATTTCACTATTTCAAAACAAACATATATATAGTTGAATACTAGTAAATTTCACAAGTTTCAACACTAGGTAATACTCTTGCTTCTGACATTCTAAGAGCTGTTGAAAGTAATATATTCAAGCTGCAGGAACCTTATGATTTCTGGCTGGATTCCTGGATTTCTGAAATTTAAGATAGTGAAGTCAATAAAAACATCCATTCACATGTGAGCAGGCGACATACCGTTGTGTTCTCTGGTATGATGAATTCTAGGCTATTGAAGGTTTGTCCCAGGATTTTGTTGATTCTGAATGAGATCTCTAGGTATTTACTGGGTTTTTTCTTTATTTTTCAAAATATAATCTTAAAGGTTATGTTTATTTATTTTCTAGACGTCAATGTCATTGTGCGGATTGTCACTGTTCTTCTTTCATAGAACTTCTGTCATCGGTCTCAAGTCGGTTAGCCGTTAATGTTTCGTGCCATAGTAGAAAAGAAAGAAGAAGAATGGTCTTTTAGATTACATTCTATGAAATTCATTCTGTCAATCAATAGCATTTATGGTTCTGACCAATGAGAGGCTAGGAATTCAAAACTGGCGCTGATTTCATACAGGATGTGCAGTTTTTTTTGGCAACTGTTAGAAATAGGAGGATGGTTCTGTCCTCGTGGTCGTCGAGGAATTCTTTTTCGGTGCGGCCATGATGAGGTGCGCTTGTCTCGTGTTTGGGATTCTTTTTCGGTATTGAACCGAAATTAACCCTTAGGGGGGAATTTACGAAGTGCCGTTTGGGCCGAGATCAAGTCGCACCCATCGTTAGTGGTTTTTTTTGGAGCCTTATATGGGGATTTGTGCCAAACACCGGTAAGCTGCCATGCGGTGGGAACACCGCCATTTTGTCCTGATGTCCTGTTAGTCCGTTTTAGTCCTGTTTGCTGTTATGGATATCTTCTAGTTTTACCTCACTTCTCAGAAGGTAAGTTATGACTTTTGAACTAGCAATGATATCGATCAGGTTGAAAATATACCTACTTCATTTTGTTGTTTTTTTATTTTGCACATGTCCTTTCATGAGATTATTTTTTTGTTAGGGTGTTAGGGTACAGCTTAGCCCTCATCATCAGACTTCTGGCAATCGTCAGACATCCACCGGATGAGATCTAGTAGTAGCCGATAGAGGCTAGAGACCTGCTGAGTTGCATCATCGACCCCTGGCTGACCTGGAAGGTTGAGCCTTTCTTCTGCCTTCTCTTCGTTTTGCTGTCTGTTTCCTGTCTTCTTCCTGTCTTCGTTTTTGTGTCTTCAACTACATCAAGTGGACCTTGGATAGAGGCTACATATGTGGACCATTGGACTTTAATACCAGGTTTTTTTACACCTTCAGTGTTCTCTTACCTTTTTGAAATTTTTTATAACTATTTTATCATATTAGTACTTATCATAACATCATTTTAAATAATTACTAATTATTGATATCGTATATTATACCACCGTGATAATTTTATAAACTATAATCTAAAGAACTTTTGTGAAGTTCTCACATAGTACTATGTGACAGCAGATTCAGTCACAGGTTTATTTCTTACCATTATACCCCATTCTGGTAACTTTGAGCGGTATAACACCAGGTATAAAAGTGTATGTATTTCGCTATAATACATTAGTTAATATTGTTATATATGTTATTTAATTTATGTAATTATTATTTTATGGTACCCTGGTCTACAACGTATTTTGTCTTGTCCGCTTTGATGTTCTAATTATATTATTATATGTGATATGTTTTTTTATTCTCCTATTTGCCCAGCCTGAATGTCTAAGAAAATTTAATATTAAGTCATTTTAGGTATTTTGTTAAAGATAGATATTTGGTTTTCTCAATTATCCAAATATAGTAAAGCAATATCTAAATTGGGTGGCGCCCTTAATGAATCTGAATTTTCATTCTTAGAGCCGTAAATAACTCGAACTCACTTTATCTGTTCTCCGGCGAACAGCTGCCGTCAGCACCTTGTGTTCTATTTTTTTGTAATGAACATAATAAAGTAGGTCACAAAACAAATTGAATAACTACGAGTTTTCTTTATGCAAAGTGTTAGTAAATAAGTGCGACAAACTTCAGGGGGTGGTTCTGCATGAAAAAATAGTGACAGTTTGCCGTATAAACTTATGTTTGCAAATACTTTGTTTCAGAGATACGGGGTGCTAAAGTTATTCTAACAAACTGACGATTTATTTATTGCTCTGAAACCGGTCGGGATATGAAAATAAATGATGGTGGGTTTTAAGAGGTAGTTATTGCGCATTTTTTGACATGCAATTAAGAATTTTATGTTTATCATTGGCGTGCATACGGGTAATGATGCCAATTTAAAAAAAAAATGACACGCCACTGAGACGTGCATTTTTTGACACTTTCTGGCTGCTTATTAAATTATGCAGTGCCCCATTAATTTGCTTTCCTGCCAACATCATTCGCTGAATGTCACTGTCATACTTTCCATCTCTTGTAACTTTGAACCCAAGTACACAAATTAATTTACTTGTTTCACTCTTTCTCCCTCAATCGAAACTTCACAGTTTGTCATGCTTTCTTTTCTTTCAAAAACCATTACTTTCGTTTTGCTTACATTTCATAATGTACCTACAATACATTTTTAAATTAAAGTTGACTAATAATAATTACACCTACCTTTGACGTAAAAGTCTTGGAAAATAATTGTTAACTAAAATCTGCCGTATACATTATTTACGTTTATATCATCATCTTAAGGAGTATCAGGTGTAATGCGATTCATAGCCTGTATTCGCGTATTTAACACAAAATCCAAACAAAACAAGTATCGTCGAAAATTAACAACCTCAACTTTACTCGTAAACAACGCCGGTTGATTTACAATCAGCCCTGATCTGGGAGTTTACTCGGCACTGTCTGCCAATTTCGTGATCGGCTGTTTAAACCATGAATCAACACTGACCGGTGACCGTACAACGCAGCTGCAGATGGTGATCTTAGATAAGGCTGATCCAGTAGTTAAACTCGGTCTATACAACCAGACCTTAATCATTTAATCTAAAATTGTTCGATCTTTCTTCTTCCGTTGATGTCTATCCGTTCCGAATGTTGGCGAGCATAATGGCTATACGAACTTTATTCACAAATGCACGGAATAAGCCCACAGTTGATGTATTAAACCACACTCGGAGATTCTTCAGCCATGATATTATTTTTCTTCCTACACTCATTTTACCTTGTATTTTGCCTAGGAGTATAAACTGTAAAAGCAGGTATCTTTCAGGATTTCTCATGATGTGGCCGAGGTATTCAAGTTTACGTTTCTTTACCTGATGTAAGATTTCTTTCTCTTTATTCTGCGTAGCACCTCTTCGTTCGTAATCCGATCCACTCATGAAATTCTCACAACACGACGGTAGAGCCAGAGTTCAAAGGCTTCTAATTTCTTGCAAGATGTTTTAGATAACTGTCCATGGCTCAACGCCGTATAAAAGAGTTAAGAACACATAGCACCTCAGTATCCGTACTTTTAAACAATTTTGCCATTTTGAGGAATATGGCTCGAGCCTTTCTAATTCGGCATCTTATCTTAAACGAATGGTCCCATTCTTCGTTAATATTTGCTCCCAAATAGACATACTTGTTAACTCTTTGGATGCGTCTGTTATATATCAGTAGCTGGCCTTCCATGCGTCTATTTTTAGAGATAATCATGAATTTGGTCTTTTTCGCATTCATATCATATCATATCTTTCCCTTATTTCCACCACTCTGTTCATTAATCTTTGAAGTTCCTCTAGATCGTTTGAAATAATTACGGTATCATACGCATATCGTATGTTATTTATGCACTCGCCATTAACAATCACCCCACCGGAGGTGAATATATATGTTGAACAGTAATGGCGAAAATACAACCCCCTGTCGAACTCCTCTATTTATCAGAGAACTTCATCGGATTCCTCACTTTCTATTCTGACCGAAGAGGTCTGATTTCAATAAAGATTTGCTATAATTCTTAATTCATAATCATGAATGTAACTACAACTCATTCAATAATTTATACTCTCTATGTGAAGCAACACATCTGTGCAAGTGCGCTTGAATCAGCGGATAAACTTACGTAAATTTTTTAACTTAATTTTTGGTGATTTTCAGTCAGATTTTTGTAAAAAATATCTTTAATGTATAGTTTATTAATTGTACATACATACATACAACAATATGGCGCCGGGCGGAAAGCAACCGCCCGACAAGCAAGTAGAAAAAGCTTTTAAATGCCACCCAAAAAGTAAAATAAATATAGTTGTTTGCCTATTTTGTGAAGCAATATATCATCCTAGTGATTTTGATAAGTTAAAAAAGAAGAAGTTTTTAAGTAATACGTTTGTTATCTGTCCGGATTGTTATATTGAAAACATAACCCAAAATATAGATGAATCAGCATTAAATCAACAAGCTAAAAGTTTGATTGCAGGATTAAAACTGTATTATAGACAAGAAGTTGAACAAGAAGTAAAAGAAGAACTCCTTGAGGACGATTCCAATACAAGTACTAATAGTGCACAACGGTATACTGAATTACAAGTACTAAAAGCTGAAAATAAAATTTTCAAAAAGTTAGTTAATGAACTAGAAGAGAAAAATGATTTACTAAAAGAAAAAATTAATCACCAACAAACTGAGCATAAGAAAACTTACTCTCATGCACTAAAGAATGATGTACCAAAAAAGAAAAAGATTCCAGATTTAATAGTGAAAAAGAAAAATAATGAAAAAGATTTTGATATGCAATCTCAAGTGATGCATTATCTTACTAAAGAAAAATCAATCCAAACCAAAAAAATTATTAGTAAACAAGATGAAATAATCATCAGCTGTATGAATGAAACTAGTGCTTCTGAAGCCCAAGAAATACTAAACAATAAATTATCCAAAATGTGCACAATTGAAACAGAAACAGTCAAGAAGCCAATACTGAAAGTTGTTGGTGTTGACAATTTTGAAAATATGAATATGAAAGCTCTAGAGACAGATATAAATTCAAGAAATTTTAGTGAATTTAAAGAGAAATGTACAGTGATACACTCATACAAAAACTCAAAAACTAACAAAGAAAGTATTTTAATTGAAGTACCATCTGACATTTACAAATACATAAAAGATAATAAATCAAGGATTTTTGTTGGGTACCAAAACTGCAAGACATATGACAACATAAATTTACAACCATGTTACAAATGTGCAAAATTTGGTCATAATGGATCAAAATGTAAAAACAATAAAATATGTCTAAAATGTGCAGGAGACCACTTTTCAATTAATTGCAAGAATGCATCAGAATTATGCTGTGCAAACTGTGAGTATCTCAACAATAAATACAATGCAGGTTATGATGTACAACACGTGGCTAATGATGCGCATCAATGCCAAGTGTTAAAAAATAAAATTAAAAAGATAATATCAAAGACTGATTATCCCCTGCAACCTACATTACCGAGGTACTTTGGTAAGGTAGATGTATCACCTACAATTACAACTCCAACTACAAGTGCACCTGCAACAACTACCACCACTGCTGCTGACAAGTCTTCTGTTAATACAAGATTAAAGAAAACATTATAATTAAACCAAATAGTTAGTCCGAAATAATTTTATGGATAGCAATGTTAATCTAATCAATCAAATACAAGATCAATATGTTAAACGAGAAATAACTCTGCAAGACTACTCTGCTTTGGGGAAGTATATAAAAACTATTAAAGAAAATATATTATATGTTAATATTAGAAGTCTGAATGCAAACTTTCTAAACCTTCAAGTACTATTGAAGAGAATGGAAGATAATAAACCTAGTATTATCGTATGTGCTGAAACTTGGAATTTGAGCTGTTGTGAGTATTTTGCAATTGATGAATACAAAATGTACTATAATAATAGTAAAATAAATAAATCAGACGGAGTAGTAATGTACATTCACAATAGTGTTGAGGAAGATACTACCATATTTGAAGTAAACAAACTAAAAATAATTAACTCTTGCATAAAACTACTAAATAATAAAACAATAGAGATCTCAGCAATTTATAGATCACACGATTTACCAAAGGCAGAATTTATTCAAAATATAAATGAATATATAAATGCAAAAAAGAAGATTAAAAATCATTTAATAATAGGTGACTATAATATAGACCTTCTCACAATTGATAGCATCAGTCAAGAGCTATTAAACATCTTTCTTGAGAATGGCTATACTCCTGGATTTCAAGGAATAACTAGACCATCTAATGACAATAATTCTGGAACATGTATAGATAATATTTTTGCTAAAACTGAAAGCATTACTAGTAAAACTGCAAAGATAGTAAGCTCATTTACCGATCATTACCCACTGCTCATATCTATTAACAAAATTAAAAATTTAAAACAACCATCTGCACCCAAACTGATTAATTATAAAAAATTACAAAAAGTTGCTAAAGAAGAAAACTGGAATGACATCCTTATGATAGAAAATCCTAATACTGCGATTGATGAATTAATCACGAAAATAAAATATTGCGTTAAGCTATCTGAAAAGAAACAGAATACAAGAAATTCACGAAAGCAACTACCCAGGAGTAACTGGATTACCAAAGCAATAATAATATCCTGTAACAACAAAGAAGAATTATATAAAATATGGAGAGCGGCTCCTGATAATATACAATCCAAATCAATATACAAAAAATACCTAAAAATATTGAATAAGGTAATATTAAATGCAAAATTATTGTTTGATACGAAAGAAGTAGAAAAGAGAAGTAATAACATAAAAAAATTATGGAGTTTCATTAATTCTAAAGTGGGTAAGAATGGTAACGTAGGAAATACTATAAAATATATATATGATGACAAGAAGCAAAAAATAACCGATTCTCACGAAATAGCTAATAAAATGAATACATTCTTTTGTAACATTGGGAAAGATCTAAGTGATAAAATAGTTCAACCAGCTAACGCCAAAGATAAGCCGACGTCAAGAAATTTAAATTCTATCGTCTTCCAATGGACTACAGTACAAGAAATATCGAATATATTAAATAAAATGGAACTCAAAAATGGAGGAGTTGACAATATAAATGTCAAAACATTAAAAGAATTACAACAATTTATCTTGGAGCCCCTAACATACATAATAAATATGTGCATCGATAGATCGGTATGGCCAGAAGCTCTCAAAAAAGCTGAAGTTATACCCATCTACAAAAACAAGAGTAAAAGTGACACTTCAAATTACAGACCAATCTCATTGATATCAAATCTGGCAAACATTTTCGAAAAAATAATCTACAATAGAATTTTAAGTTTCATAAATAAACACAAGATAATCACAGATATGCAATATGGTTTTGTAAAAAGCAGAGGAACAAAAGATGCTCTGCAACATATAAGTAATATAATATACAGCAATCTTGACAGAGGTAGTCCGATGGCCGTTACTTTTCTCGATCTAGCCAAAGCATTTGATACTGTAGATCATAATATCCTGCTGAAGAAGTTATACAACTATGGTATTAGGGGTACACCTTATAAACTAATAGAGAACTATCTTGAAAACAGGCAGCAGAGAGTAAAGATAAATGGAATCATCGGAAATTACCAGGAAGTAAATACAGGAGTCCCTCAAGGAACAATACTCGGACCACTTTTATTTATACTATACATCAACGATTTGCTAATAAATATGCCGCTAAATTCTATAATATCATATGCAGATGACACCGCAATAATATCAATAGACAAGAATTGGAGTGGGGTCGAAAAGAAGATGAATAGCTATCTGACTGATGTCGCAGCTTGGTTAGCATCAAATAAGTTATCACTAAACATTGAGAAAACAGTATATATTACATTTGGAAACTACTGTGATAGTGTGCCAACAAATTTTAATGTAAAAATAAACGGTAACAAAATTAAAAGGGTCAATGAATGTAAATATTTGGGATTGATTTTTGATTACAATATGAGATGGGAAAAACATATTAGATATGTTATTAGTAAGACAAAGTACCTAACTTTTATATTTTATAAATTATCTAAAATAATGTTAACGGAGACTCTAAGAATGATTTACTATGCTTTATTCCATAGCATAGCAAGCTATGGTATCTTGGCATGGGGTGGCGCGTACACAAACATTTTAGATTTACTGCAAAGACTGCAAAATAGATTAGTTAAAACAGTGAATAAAAATTGCTTTATAATGGAGAAAAACCCCTTACGTATTGACCAAATATTTATCTTTGAATCTATTATATATCACTATGATAATTTAAAAAAGAAATATTTAGAATCTGGAAGTAGAACTAGAGAAAAACAAATACCCATCCCTTTGATGAAAAAGGAAGTTAGTAAAAAGATGAGTTATTATACAGCTGTGTTCAACTACAATAGACTACCAAAAGATTTAAAAAATGTTTATAATATAAAATATTGTAAAACCAAATTTAAAAAATGGGTTACAGACAACTGTTGATAAGTTGTTGCCCTTAATATATGAAATTATATATAATTCAGCAATATTAATTATAAAAATGTGGCAATATCTAATATATAATGCGTTAAAAATGTTAATAAGTAAATATTATATTGTTAGATATAAGTTTAGTCTATAAGTTTTTATATTAATTCTTACAACCGGACCAACGAACAGGTAACTGCGTTTACCTCTGTTGGATTTACTTACTTACATAAATGTAAATGTAAATTTTACTGGTTCAATAAATAAAAAAAAAATAAACATACATATAGTCACGCCTTTTTCCCATAGAGGTAGGCAGATACCACTTCCTTTCACTTCCGCTACGGTTCTAACACACATCCCCTGCTTTCTCCACTTTTATGAGTGCTCTCATACATGCTCGTCGGTTGTTGGATAAAAATGCTCCAAAATCGGTTTTGCAGTGGTTAGGCAGAAATAATTTTGACGGCGTAATTTCGGTTGAATTTTAACAATATTATTTTTCAGCATTGACAAAAGTATGACTATTGCATCTCTGGGGGTACTTTTCCAAAAAAAAAATTATTTTGTAAAAAAAAATAGCAAATTTACCAAAAATTCAAAAAACTACTTCCAAGGATACCTAGATCTGACCATTTTCAAACAGAAGGTAAAAAAATTTGAAATAATTTTTACCTTTCGGTGTTTTACTAATAAATCAAATTAAGGTTCACCTTCTTTTAAGGTACTGTACTCTTTGATCAAGACGACTCACCGTGAGAAAAGTCGATGGTTACAATTGGACTTTAAATTGCTGCAACAGCCAGCGTATTATTCAGATCTATCCACCAGTGACTATTACTTGCTATCAAGTATTAAAAGGATGCGTCAGGGTAAAATATTTAAAACAAATCGGAAGATTATGTTAATAAATAAACTTGAATTTTGGAAAAAGCTTTTCGTGACCGAAATTAAAAGATTATTATTTTTAACAAATCTATTTTTACCTTTCATCTTTTGTAACGAGATACGAGGGCAGTTTAATAAGTCAGTGACTTTTTGAATTTCCCGCGCAGTTACTCCAAATGCAACAGTGCTGCCGTCAACTATAATCTATCAGTGGGCAACTTTCTAATTTTGAGCAAGCTACGTCGTGCAGTTGGTGTTTGATAGCCGTTCAAAGCAGACAACCTCGTGAATTTTTACGAAAATGGAAAAAAGTGAATTTCGTGTGCTGATTAAGCATTACTTTTTACGTAAAAAATCCATCACTGAAACTAAGGAAAGACTTGATAAATACTACGGGGACTCGGCACCATCAATTTCAATGGTTAAGAAGTGGTTTACAGAGTTCCGTTGTGGTCGTACCAGCACTAGTGACGCCGAACGTCCAGGTCGCCCAAAAGAAGTGATCACGCCGGAAATCGTCGATAAAATCCATGAAATGATATTGGATGATCGGAGAATAAAAGTGCGTGAATTGGCTCATGCTGTAAGTGTATCTCAACTGAACGGGTACATCATATTTTACACGAATATTTGGACATGAAAAAACTCTCTGCGAGATGGGTGCCGCGATTGCTCACACTCGACCATAAGCGCAATCGTGTGACCACTTCAAAAGATTGTTTAGCGATGTTCAGCCGTAATCCGGACGAATTTTTGCGCCGTTTTGTTACTGTGTATGAAACATGGATCCATCACAACACGCCAGAGACCAAGGAACAAGAAACAATCGAAACAGTGGGTTGCTCGGGGTGAACGTGGACCAAAAAAAGCGAAACAGAGTCTGTCAGCAAACAAGGTCATGGCCACAGTTTTTTGGGATGTACGCGGTGTCATTCACATCGATTACCTCAAGAAAGGTAAAACGATCACCGGCGAATATTATTCAAAGCTTTTGAACAGATTCGACGTTGATTTGAAGCAAAAACGGCCGCATTTGGCTAAGAAGAAGAAAGTGAGAAAAGTAAGAAAGACACTGCACGTGTGCACACTTGTCTAGTCACGATGGCCAAAATCCACGAATTGGGATACGAACTGCCACCCCATCCAGCATATTCTCCAGATTTAGTCCCCTGCGACTATTTTCTGTTTCCAAACCTAAAGAAATGGCTGAACGGTAAGAGATTTAAGTCGAATGAAGAAGTCATTACCGAAACAAATGCGTATTTTGAGAGCTTTGAAAAAACCTATTATTTGGAGGGAATAAAAAAATTAGAAAAACGCTGGACTAAATGTATCGAGCTAAAAGGTGATTATGTAGAAAAATAAAATGTTTATTTGCGGAAAAAAATTTGTTTTATTCAAAAAGTCACTGACTTATCAAACCGCCCTCGTATTACTGCAGTTTGAAAACTTCCAACGTTCGATTTTTATTCTCGCCTTTACGCCGTTCGTGATCTCGCCTACAAAACCATTTTTTTAGTCTCGTAAACAAATGAATGACACTTAAAACGATTCTGCTTACCATCCAAATCGACCTATAAATACAGATGAACGTCATCAGAGCCCTTTTGGAATGTTTCATTAGAGGATCGTTTACCGCTCTATTTTCCACTCTTGTTGTATAAAGCGCTCAGCTCTCATCAGTACAGCGTTGCCGCGTTTAATAAATAAAATACCGAAGTTTTCATTTGACAGTTTATTTACGGAGCAAAGAGTACAGTGTAGTTATTTCTGCATTGCAAAGATCAATTTTTGCTGACGATGACGGACTTAAAAAGGATTTCAATATAAAGTTGCATCACAAATATTTCGGTTTATTTCAAACCCCCAAAGACATAGACAACCTCCGAACTCCATTATCACGTTATCAATATAGCCGCAGCAGTCGACATATATATCTTCCTCCATCAGTACTGCCAACCTAAGGCGGTTCGAGTTTAGTAAGGAGTGTGCACACCCTACTTGTGCCTAGGGGGTTGTTTTTCAATCAAATATTGTCTCCTTTGCGGTGAAGACAGTTGACGTCGTCTCCGTCGGTATTGGGTTATGCGTGGGAAATAAGGAGTTGAATTTTGGCTGGCAGGGGATGAACGTCTCTGATGTTTGAATTAGGGGAGACTCGCAAGAGTTTCGGTAGATTTATTAAGCAATAAACTTATAAGCTGCAGGTAAATGATTCATTATCTATCAATATATATAAAAATCAATATAAATATGTTTGTCCAAAAGGGATGAAATATAATAACTAACAAAAACGGCTGATATTAGTGTTGAATTCAAATTTCGAAATTTTGTAAATGTGTATTGATTGTTTCAACTGGGGAGATAGGATGGTTTTTAGGAAGAAGGGAGAGGAGAAAACTTATTAAAAATGGTCGAATTTATAGTTTTTGGGTCGCTGAGTTTAATAGTGACATTCCCAATTTTGTTATCACCACTACGAAATGGAAGGGAAGGAGATACTATAAAAAAATTCAATAACGGGTATTATTGGTGTCGAATTGATAGTTCTCGGGGTCGCTAAAAATTGATATTGTCTTACAAAATAAATTCCTACCTTATTTAAGCGTCTTACCACTGTAACCAATAAACAACAAGCGCTTGCCCGTTAACTTTATAGGTCCAAATCATTGATATTTTACGCAGGGTGTTTTAAACTTAACCGCCAACACGAACATTTTAAATCATTTTTTATAAGTTGCTTACTTTAAATGGAACACCCTGTATTTTATTATATTTTCCGCTGTATTTTTTTAAGCCAATTCGTTTGGTTTTGGTTTTTCCTATACCTAAATCCAATCACTTTTGAGATATTTCTTTATCTAGTAAAGGGTAGGCCTTGGCTGTCAAAGATTTGATAGTTGAAACTAAGATCTCTACAAGATGGTGAAGCGATTCCCTATCCCCGCCCGTTCCCAAAACCTGTCGATCAAAACCACTTGATTTTTTGAATTTTTTCATCGAGAAGAATACTTTCTGAAACCGCCACGAGTGGCGCCATTGTAGCTGTGAAAATGATGTAAATTGCAAGTTTGCCGGTTGTTTTTTGAAGAAAGAATATATATAAGTGGTTCTATAAAAAGCATCACTATTTTGAAAAAATCTTATGATATTTGAACTTGTCTCTTGACATGCATTAGTAGTATGATTACTTTGGTTTTATGCAAAAAATTCGATCAGAAAATTGTCAAATTCAGATGTGGCATTGGCAACGATTACTTCTATTATACAAAATGGCAGACTGTGCAGGCAGACATGTACAGAGCTTTCCATTTTATTATTTCAATCAACAAAATATGTTAAATTATGAATAATCTTATTCTTAATAATAATCTTATTATTTTTGACATAATCGAATTCAAATCAAAACAAATCTATTTTACCGATATTCGATGGTGGCGCCATTTTTGAATGATTCGAAAAGTGTTCTTCTCGTGCTCAACGAAACAAGGGAAGAGTAGCTCCACCAGTTCTTCTAGGTACCTTAGTTGAAACGTTAATTGTTTATGTTGATTTGGCAGTTTACCAGTTTGTATTTCATAGTAAATAATGGCAAATGAAGGATTAATAATGATGATTTTTTAAATTATTATTTACGGCGAGTGTAATAAAATTGTTAAACGTGTTTTTGCAGAAATCTATCCAAATCGACCAAATGTACCGGTGTAAGAAGATGTTTTTTTGTGCAATAAAAGACGATAAAATTTTTGATGAAAATTTAAATGTTGAAATATATTGCCAGATTTTAGAAGAAGCCATACGACCGGCGTTATATACTTTAAAAAATGAAAAGGCGGCTTCAGCTTGGTATCAGCAAGATTAAACACCTCCTCATAACCTTGGGCCTGATGCTTAGCATCTTTACGACATGTTTGATGGCAGATGGATTGCCAATAAGTGTTCGTTTCGTTGACCAGCACGCTCTGCTGACTTGGCTTCTTTAGATTTTGGTAAATGGTGTTACATTAAAAATCAGGTATTTTCCAAACCTGTTACGACAAGGAAATATAATATGCAGACAGTCTTACTTGCTTTTAATTCTCTAACACCCGAACATATTTATATACAAGGCATAACTTAATGAAAAGAATTTATAAATTTTTAGAAGTAGATGGTGCTAATTTTAAACACTTATTATAAAACTTTATTAGTTCAATATTACATTTAGTTATTTATGTTTGTAAGTTGTCTAATTAAATTAATACACAATACCTAGTCAACTTTTTCAATGATATTAACAATTAATAATCCTTTCATGCTATTGGTTACTTTTCAGAATTAATAACTTATAAAAAATAATAAAACATCACCTTAAATAATGGAAATCATTGCCTACCCTTTACTTATGTTGAAATAATTTAGTGTTGTTATGTTTTGACTAAAATAATGAACATCTCAAAAGTGGTTGGATTTAGGTATAGGGAATACCGAAACCGAACGAATAGGTTTAAACAAATACAGCGGAAAATGTTATAAAATACAGGGTGTTCTATTTAAAGTAAGCAACTCATAGATGATTTAAATTGTGCATGTTAGCGGCTAAGTTTAAAACACCCTGTATGAAATATTAATGAGTTGGACATATGTAGTTAACATGCAAGCGCTTGTTGTTTATTGGTTACAATTTCATGTCATGTTAATGTAGATATCGTTATTCAATGTGGACTGGGAGCTTTTCAAAATTTTGAAAAAAATCGAAATATATCGAAAATACTGCATTTTTGTTATAGGACATTCTGCACAAATTTTATCTAAAATTTCAGGTGAAATTTTTTCAAAAATATTAGATTCTATTTAAAATAACAAAGTTGACGTCTACTTCCGGTTATACTGGAAGTGCCACCTTCAGGACAGCAATATATTTGAACTCAGCGTCATCCAAAACCTACAGCTTTCAGCTTTTTAACATACTCTATCCGCCATTACATTTAATCAAAACTTTTCGCTCCACACCCTGCAGATACAGTTGTCACGTGCCTATTTTTTTTTCCCATCTGCCGTTTCATTATTATGATAGTCTGGCATTCGTAATTAGCTTTGCATACTGCATTTGGTTCGTTGTATGTAGTGTTGCCTATCTACTAGTAATAGAATTCGATTATTAATAGCTGTGACATTTTTGCTAATCGATGGAGATTAGGTCTTATTAGACTTCGCCTTGATTATTGGCCTCGATTGTCGTGTGTTGTCAGATATATTATTGTTTGTTTGCTTGGGCTGGCAATTAATGCGGACGAACGCGATTATAAACTAGGAACTTATACATTCAAAGGTTGGCTGACGCGTGTCCCAGGACATTTTCTGATATCCGGTCTGGGAGCGAGGAGTGATCATCAGTCGTTTGGTGTCAGTGGTGGAAGTCGGTTGAGAGTCTTTGGAAGGATTTGATATTAACACGTGAGCGGAACTTCTACGGTTTTTTTCTTTTATATCTGGCTTTATTTGGGGCCATCTTTATTGGATTAGGAAGATAAAGCATTTAATTCTTAACTTGACCATTCTGTCGTGCCTATGTGGTGAATATTTCTGATTATTGGGGTCGAGTTAAGATCACCACGTGTGGGATTTGATGAAGTGAAGCCATCGTGAAGTACCACGTGCCGTTCCATCCACATCGACGATAAATTTCAGCGTTATAAAGACTTGCCTGGTAATTTTAGCAGAAATTATTATGATAATACTACTTGGTGTTTCGGTTCTTGGATCATCGATGTTACCGTGACGTCTCAGTGAAGTTTTCAATTGGTTACATGGTATTGAATTTAATTTTATCAACTTATCAGTTATTATGTGCTTGATCTAAGTGTTTTCAATAATTTAAAAGTAACAAGTTATTTTCATTAAATTTGTACCTGCTCCCAGTGACGTCCCAATGAAGTTTTTAATAGTTTAAAAGTAACCAAATTATTTTTCGTTAAATTTGTACCGGCTCCAAGTTGAATCTGAATTTATATATTACTGAATATAATTTATGTGGTTATTGTGGGGGTTTTAAAATATTATTCTTGTTGCAAGTCCATTTATTTTGTATTTTTTTTTTTTTGTTAATCTTTTGCTATCAGGAATTCTATATAAAAACCAATTATTTTCGAAATTTTAAATATTGTGAACATTTTCTTGTTGTTGTTTTTTTTGTTATTTTAATTCTCTTTTGTACCTCATTAGGTTTTTATTACTATCTGGAAGATTGTTATAATTAATTTAAATATTATTTTAAGAAAGTGTATTAAATTCGTTTAAACCACTTTACGAAAATACAGAATTTATTGTAAAAAAATCAGAACATCATTTTTACTTAATTAATATATTGCCGTAATTGTAAATATAGTTTTATTTATCTAGTTCACCATAATTGTTTGTTGTTTTTCGCGTGGCTCTGCTGGTGCCTACAAGACCTAGGGGTTTCCGGCTTGTACCGTTTTAAGTCGGTGGCGCGGCTCACTTTTAGATTTTTTTCTTCTACCCTCTACGGCTGAGCTAGGGCATAATTTGCCAGTAGAGAGACCACTAGCAGAGTACCCTTTAGAGAACCAAAAAAAAGACGTGGCACAGTACAGAGATTTTATATTAAGCAATCTCAAATATTTATGGTAAAGAAATAAAATTGCTTATTTGTCATTGGTAAAAACACACAAACTCAAAAATCTCACACGTTTTCACTGACTCTGGTAACGAAATGTAAGGAAAAAATGGCCCGTAAACAATTATTGTAACACGATAGTACCACTCAAAAAAATGACAGCATCTGAAAGTAATTTTAAGGGCACATTATTAAGTAAAAATGCACCCTACGTGCTAGTCGTTCGGTTTAGTTAATACGATGTATTAAAAATCAATCGCCGAAAGAGATGCTTATTATTCCTTGTCAGGTATTATCATAATTGATTTTGACATCACTATTCTTCGGTCTTTTTCAGTTAGAATGTCCTTTAGGAACTCTGCCGCCGATTTCCTTTTTTCCTTCTTCTATAGATCTGAAAAATTATCTCTAATTCCTATCGGAATTGTCGTCCGATATAAGGGGAAAATGTTCGAGCTTTTCATTCGCTTTTCGTATGAAAAATAAAAATTATACCGGGGTAGTTTTGGAGTAACGGATTGACCGAACGCAAGTTTAAACCCTATTTAAAACAATATTTGCGGCAAACGTTTAAAAAATAAAATATCCAACCTAACAAATATTATGGATAGTGTGTAAAAATAGTTATATAGAAGAAGAGTTGCAGACAGAAAAAAACAAACGATGGACTGTCTAAGGAAGTGCAAATCAATACGGGCATACGACAAGGTGACAGCCTTAGTCCTACTCTGTTCAACATCACTATGGACCAAATCATCGAAAGTATTAAAAAAGTGAACGCTGGATATAGGATGGGCAATCGCACCATTAAAATATTATGCTATGCAGATGATGCAATCCTCATAGCAGAGAATGAAAACGACCTACAACGCTTATTATACAAGACAACAGTAACAGCACACAAACTTAAGATAAACATCGCAACAGAAAAAACAAAGTCAATGATTATCTCCAAGTGCAAACTGGTGATCGACAACAAGATAATCCAGCATGTGAGAAGATTCAACTACCTAGGAGTGGAGGAATCAAGCGAAAGAAACCTTATTGAAGAAGCACGAACACAAGCCATAAAAGCAACAAGAGTCAGCAAATACCTGAGACATATCATATGGCGAAATAAAATTTATAAAACATGTGTAAGACCTATTTTAACGTACACCACAGAAACCAGAGCTGAAACATCAACAACGAAAAGAATAATGGGAACGAACGAAATGACAATACTAAGAACCATTAAGGGTGTTACCCTCAGCGATAGAGTAAGAAGCCAGGATACCAAAGAAGAACTAGAAATACAGGATGTAGTAAGATGGGCTAGAACACGCAAGAGGTAATGGAAAGACCATGTGGAAAGGATGCCAGATGAAAGGTGGGCAAAGTGGACCATGTCGCAAAAACCAAACTCGCGAAGACCGGTAGGCAGACCACCGAAGAGTTCCGAAGGAGGCTAAACGCAACGGACTAAACAGGACCTATTATAAGAAGAAGAAGATTTGTAGACCAGACATTACTCTACAGATATTTCCATGACAGGTTCTCCAGAGAAATAAAAACTCTTATACCACCACTGGCCACATTCAGCCGAAGAACTCGGCACGCTGATCAGTCTCACCCATTTACTCTCAAGATTGACACTACAAGGACCAATCTCCATCAAGAATCCTTCTTTTACAGGGCTGCTACGGAATGGAACAAGCTTCCAAAATCAGTTTTTTCAGAGAACTATGACCTGCAACTTTTCAAAAAGCGGGTCCACAATCATCTCCTTTCTATAATCCCTCTTCCTTCTAATAGTCGCAGTGTGGGCCGTCCGTGGCCCACACGATAGGTCTACCCTTTTTGCAGATATTTTCAGTAAAAAAAATCTTCTAGTCTGTTGACAACACACTATTTTGTGGATTTGGATGGACGCGAGATGACACACCATAATTACAACGTGTTATTTTGACGTTGGAATTGTCTGTTGGTTTTTTTTTCTTTTTTTGCGAGATTTAGTACAAAAATTAATAAGTAGCGAAGTAGCCACTCTCAAAAGCAAAGAAAAATACGCGGGGACTAAACAGTCATGTTTATAACACATACACGCTGTTCTGTAGTTAATTTTCCATTCAATGTTCACAGATGGCAACAAACAACAAAACCTTAAACTGACTTAAGGGTACTACTTACTTGTCAAGTTAAAAGCTAACTATTACTACTCTAGGAAAAATTAATGATTTATTGGTGATCACTAACTGATCGCCCAATCTGTATTTAATACAATTGTACGACGACGTAAAAGTTTAGAGCATGAAATAATATAAAACCAACAGCCAGTAGACCAGATTGGACTCTCACTAGGTAGTAATGTTTCACAAAAAGTGATTAAAGAAACCCTTGAGCAGTAAAACCCTACAACTAAGCCAAATCTGGTTTACGGATGGATCTAAACATGGAAAGATTTCGACTCGGGAGAGCAATCAAAGAACGTGTCTATGTTAAGACCCCGGTAGGAACCTTCTTGACTAAAACTGACCATCGGCATTAAAAGTACTCGAGAAGAAAACTGTGGGTACTTTAAGAAGGGTAATTAAGGCTACTGTAATATGCTAGACATAACAAGGAGTTTTGAGAAAACCCTGTAAATTATGTAACACAGAAAACAATGGCCGACAAAGACGTGTAAGAGACGGAGAGCGGCTGGTTCCTTCTATGGACCATGTAGTGAGTCTTTTTCTTATTCTTCTTGTGCCTTATCCTCAGTGGACGTTGGCGATTACTATGGCCCATCTGATTTTATCTGCTGCAGCCCGAAATAGATCCATAAAGTAATTCCTGTCCATTGTCTTAGATTTCGCAGCCACTATATTCGTCGTCTTCCGGGACATCTTTTGCCGTTAAGCTTGCGCTGCATAATAAGCTAAGTTAGGCTTTATTTCTGGTTTCGCATAACATGTCCGAAGTATGAAATTTTGCGTTCTTTGATTACTTTTAAAACCTCTTTTTGTTTTCTTAAACGCTGTAGGACGGCTTCGTTGGTTACATGGTAAATCCATGGTATTCTAAGCATGCGTCTGTAGCACCACATCTCAAATGCTTCCAGACGTTTTCATGCAGCGTCGGTCAGAGTCCAAGCTTCCACCCCATGTAATAATTGAGAAAACGTAGCATCTAAGAACTCTGACTCTGAGGTGCAAGTCTATAATAAAATTGCACAGCACGCTTCTCATGCGATTAAAAGCTGTCCTACTCTTCTTAATTCGGATCTTTTTTTCTTTATTTGTTCCCATTTGTTGTTAAGAAATGTGCCCAGGTAGTTTATCGATGAAACCGTTTCCAGTTGGGAGCCGTTTGCGTAAAACTGGCCATCAATATCTTATAGTGAGTCCGAGGACTAAAATGACTGAGGTGGATAAAAATGGAAATAATTTTAAAACAATTTCGCGATATTAAGAACAAATATACCAACACAATATAAAAGCGATTTTAAACAAAAACAAAACTTACCGGACCAAAATACTAAAGTTGTTTAAATGAATGTATGGGCTTACCTGAAAAATAAAAAAAACCAAATTAATAATAATAAAACAACATATTTTAATATTGTTCTGTAGAAATACCAATACCGCATAAAAATTAATAATAATTATGACACCAATGGCGTGGGACTCTATTTAATATTTTATTTCAGAAAGCTTTACCCTGTTAACAATAGGAATGTTTTTTATATGTATACGGTTTTCTTACAAACATTGTTAAATAGAAAATAACTTTTTTTTAGTACTGAAAAATACATTAATAATTTATTAATCCGCCAGTGTTAAAAGATACTTTTATAATTGTTTAAAAAGTTTTTTTAGCAAGCATCATGTATATATATATATATATATATATATATATATGCAAAATTTATAAAAAACTATAATAATATTATAGTAAACTATAAACATTTTTTGACAGCGTGAATGGATGTGAAAAATGTTCATAATTTACTATAATATTATTATAGTTTTCTATAAATTTTGCAGATTACAATACTTCTCCGCAGAAGCTATTCACCGGGTGGTGCTTGTTAAAAAGTATAGATGTCGTGACTAGCGCTTTTCGCGTAGCACTTCATGTATACTTGGTAGGAGTCGAAGCTGTTGATATGTCCAATAGAGGTAGACCTGCCTATGCTGATGAGGGGCAACACACACCGAAACCGGTCCATAGGTGGTTACTTCGGATTGATAAATCTAATAGTTCCTTCTCTTACTTAACAAGCATTTGCATATTGTTACCCGGAATGGAGTATTATACACGATTATGTATTAGATGTGATTTAATGCCTGTCGCGGCATATAGCCAGAAGAGTAATTGTTTTTTTATACATAATCGACACACATGAACCTATAATATAGGTGACAGACAGTAAAACATTTTTCATATATATATATATATATATATATATATATATATATATATATATATATATATATATATATATATATATATATATATAAATATATATTATCATTCCGATCGCCTTAATGCAGTCCTTTCCTTTCCATTTCCATATCTATGTCTTTTATCCATTTTTTTCCCTTCAGTTGTATAACATGATTTTGTTTGCCATTTCTATTGTTAGTTAATGCAAAAACAAAACAAAAACTGAAAGGAAAGAGAGTTGGCAATATTGCTGAAACCATTCCTATCCGCTATGGTGTGGGATATACGAAAGTGGAACACGATACCTCCCCTCGTCTAGGTGCAAGTATATTCCGCTACAACGTTGCCAAAGCTACATCTTCATGTCCAACGATTCGTGACTCTGTCTGCATAGTCGGACGATGTGGACAACCATCACCTAGTGCATGAGTCATTTTTTTTTAAGCGCTGGTTTATGTTTAAACCGCAAAACCATCAGAATATCATTTCGTGGCCTAGATGCCATAGCACACACTTTAAGCTGTCATTGCTGACAAACCGAGACCAATGGCTTAGCGCAGCGAATAGCATACAAGAATGAACACGTCTTAACATGCACTAACTTTTTTTTAGGTAAATGTTGCATACGTCGTATGAATTTTCTAACCACCCCTCGTACGCGTAATCTTGTTGTATCACCCTACAAAAATTTCCAGCTTTTTGCTCACAACGACCGCTCTTATAGATCGTTGCGTGTGTGCCCATGCGATCTTTATCGCGTATACAGCGACATCTTCTGGAGCATCCCGTAATTTTTAGTCGGGAAAATTATTTTCTTGCACTCGAGCGATTTCGAATTAGACGCAGATGAAGTTAATTGAACACGAAACTAGGAAATTGAGATCAATTAGGATAAAGTTCTTGCGACTGTTCCATACAAGTGGAAAAATTGTACGCCATGATTGACGTCTCTGTAGCGTGTAATTAAGATTTGTTTTCCAGATAAATGGTATTTCTAAAAATATATTACAAAATAATGTTTTTTCTATTTTTCTATAAAAAGAAAAATAAAATATCACAAATTTTGGCATTTTTGTTTTGTTTTTATGGTACATTTCCATAGAAAACCTCATCTTCTTGGCAAAACCTGTTTTCGCAGTGCTTTCGCTATACCACAGAAAGGTTCGGGACTAAATGGAGCACATCGTGCTTCTTCTCGGGCTAGTGAATCATCCTCCTCATTGCACTTATAACTTGTATGACCTGGAATTCAGGCTAAAGACAGTCATTCATAAATGACTAATGTTGTGATATTCTAAATCCTGTGTGGACATACTCGAGCAATATATAGATCAATAGAACTGTTGGAAAGGTACTGGGCATAAAACCATAAAAAATATAATCAAACATCCATTTCTAGAAATGGCAACTGATTATATGAGTGCAGAAATATCCTTTAAGACAAATTATGAGGTTCACGCAAAACTCAGGGATGACTAACGAAATGATAATCAACCTGGTGAATTCACCTGGTACACAGATGGATAAAAAACCAGCGAAGGAACTGGCTCAGGCGACTATTCTTCTAAACCCAAATATGAGCTAACAAACTCATTGGGGAGACATGCCTCGGTATTCCAAGCTAAAGTACATGCCATAAACGCTTAAGCTGTTGAATATCTGGGACGAGGATACAAAAAGAAAACAATCCTCATTGGATCAGTTAGTCAAGCGGCACTTAAAGCTTTGGCATTACGAAGAATAGACTCAAAAATTGTCCGGGAATGTGCCAGAAACCTACGAACCTTGGCTAACGATAACAAGGTCACTTTGTCGTGGGTGCCAGGTCATAATAGTATATTCTTTAACGAGCGTATAATAATGACTATTATTCTTGAAGATGAAAATTTAAAAACGAGCCGCGGGCGAAAATACAACACAACGGTTAAAGATCGTATGCAGCAGGCTCTTAACCTGGTAACAAGATGGACGGACTTGCAGGGACTGAACGTCAATCCTAACAAGGCAACCATAGTAGCATTTACCCTAAGAAGGAAAACAGAGGGCTTATGACTTATACGACTTCGGGGGGAGGATATACAAATAAAGGGGGAAGCCAAATATCCTGGAGTAACTCTTGACTATTAGTTAACCTGAAACCAACGTCTAGAAAAAACAATCAAAAAAGCGGTGACCTCACTTGTGATGGCCATACGCTCTTTTGGGAGAAAATGGGGGCTAAAGCCACGTATGCTGTACTGGCTGTACAACACGGTAGTTATACCATTCATAACATACGCCTCTTTGATATGGTGGCCCAAAACACAACAAGGAGGGGCCATGACAAGATTGGGTAAGGTGCAAAGACTTGCCTATATGGGTATCACAGGGGCCTTCAAATCTACACCAACTGCAGCTATGGAGATTCTCCTGGGGTTGCCTCCTCTTCATCTAGTGGTGCAGGGTGAGGCGAGGCTCGGTGCAACCAGACTGCAGGATACACACAACAACCAAAACGTTGGAACAGTACACATGAGTATCGTGATCGGGAACGCGTTAGAAACGAGGACGGACCACTTTCCGAAACGGTACTGCTTCAATGGCCAATTCAAGGTGCTGATACCAGAAAGAACTGAGTGGTACAACTCCTAGCTCAAGAACATTCAACGGGGAAAAATCTGGTATACAGATGGATCCAAGACTGAGAATGGGGCGGGCGCAGGAGTGTTTTCCAGGAACCCAAACACTGGCATTAGCTACTCGTTGGGCACCCACACCTTCGTATTTCAGGCGGAGGTGTAAAACTGATATGGGTTCCAGGAATTGCAGGTAACGGGAACAGTAAAACACATTCTGTGCTACTGGACCGCAAAAGACAGGAAATTTTTGGGCAGCCAACCGGTGACCCAGAACTATATTGCTCCCACCCAGTACAGAGCTTGTACAATCTTGTACAAGGTACGAAAGTACTGCATTGGGTACAATGATAAAAAACATAGGCAAAAAACAATAAACCAACAGGCCTAAGTGTCACCGGAGGAAATAGCCAGACAAACCTAAATAGGGGTGGAGTTTTTAGTGAGTAGACCTGACATTAGTCAGGGATTCTCACAGTAGACCTTAAGCTAAAAGACTCATATCTTCTCCGTAACGGATTTTCTCCACCTCTGCAAAAAAAATGCCTCCAATGCCCTTAATATTAATGCAATTCACTACGCAACAACTGCGGTGACTGTTTTTACCCATTTTTTAAGAATTATAACAAAATTAATAATCTGAGTCTGCCTGCTATGCTGCTAGGTGGATTGAGTAGCCCAGTAGCATGGTTGCCGGTCCCAAGCCCGGATAAAAGAGGAGGGTTAAGCGAGGGACTAACTATCCCTCCTTGGAAAAAAACCATAGTTACGACAACGAAACACACGCCTCGGACCCGGACAGACCTCTCAAGACGAAACACGCGACGAAAAAGGACAATGAATTTCGGAACATGTAACTTACTTAGCCTTTATAGACCTGGAGCCTCTTTACATGCCACCAAAGAACTGGAAAAACAAAATATGGACATAACAGCCGTTCAAGAAATCAGGTGGCCAGGGAACGGAACGCAAAGAGTGGGAAACTCGATAATACTGTATAGCGGAAATGAACAAGGACGACACCAATTTGGGACAGGTTTCATAGTAAGAGAACCCATAGCAAAAACAATTATGGAGTTTAAACCAATAAACGAACGTCTCTGCTACATGAGACTGAAAGGAGAATGGTATAACTACTCGGTGGTCTCAGCCCATGCCCCGACTGAAGAGAAAGACGAGGAAATAAAGGATACCTTCTACGACGAACTAGAAAATCTTATCCTGAGTATACCCAAATACGATATGCTAATTATTTTGGGTGACTTTAATGCCAAAGTCGGCAAAGAAGAAGCCTATCAAACAACCATAGGCAAACATAGCCTGCATGACACTAGCAACGACAACGGAACCAGGCTTATTGACCTGGCTACGTCCCAAAACCTCCTAGTAAAATCAACCATGTTCGAACATAAAAACATCCACAAACAGACCTGGATTTCAAATGACGGAGTCACAAGAAACCAAATCGACCACGTCATAATAGATAGGAGACATGGTAGAAACTGCCTGGAGGTCAGAAGCCTAAGAGGAGCAGACGCAGATACGGACCACTTCCTAGTAAGGACAAAGATTAGAATTAGAATCTCCACCTGTCCAACGCCTAAGAAGGGGACCAGAACAACTTGGGAGACGGGAAAACTAAAAACAGAGGAGACACAAGAAAGGTACCAAGAACAAATAAATGAGCAAATAAAGGAGCCTCAAGACGAAAACAGCATAGAGGAACTATGGACTAACATTAAAGATGCAATAGTCACCGTATCAAAACAGGTACTTGGCAAAAAGAAAAGCCAACGACGGAAGTGGATCGATGAGGACTGCAACAGGACACTTGAAGCGCGGAACCTGGCTAGGAAAAAAATGCTACGACATCCAACAGCATCTAATATAGAAGAATATAGACACCAAAGAACAACAACACGCAGAATGGTGAAACGGAAAAAGAGAGAATACCAACTGGCAATAATAAGAGAAATAGAAGAGAATAGACAGAATAACAGAACAAAAGAATATTTTAGCGAAATCTCGAAACAGAAAGCCGGACACCAACCCAGAGAGGAAAATTTTCTCATAAAAAATAATGGAGAACTCGTAACCAACGAAAAAGAGATTCTAAAAACCTGGAAGAAATACTTCTTTGAACTGCTAAATGAGGAGGAAAATACAATTACGCCACCAACAAATATACCAACAGCCGAAATAGAAACACCTCCACCGTCGTACGAAGAAACACTGAATGCAATAAAAAAACTGAAAAATAACAAATCTACAGGCAGCGACGGCATACCTGCCGAATGCATAAAATCTGGCGGAGAAACACTCCACAAGACCATACACAAGCTTATACAAACCATCTGGAAGACAGAGGCGCTACCCGACGAATGGAAGGAAGGGATAATCGTCCCTATTCATAAAAAAGGAGACAGAAAGAAATGCACAAACTATCGTGGAATAACTCTTCTGAATACATGTTATAAGGTACTCTCCAATATCCTACTGGAGAGAATGAAACCATATACCGAAGAGATTGTGGGGGAATACCAATGTGGTTTTAGGCCAAATAGGTCCACCGTAGATCAGATTTTTACCATCAGACAAATAATAGAGAAATGCTGCGAATTCGACAGAGAACACCACCAATTGTTTATTGACTTTAAGCAGGCATTCGATAGAGTATGCAGATCAAAGCTGTGGAAAGCAATGCAAGAACTTGGATTCCAAAAAAAACTTATTTCGATGATGAAAGTATGCATGGAGGGTACGCGATGTAAAGTAAGAGTGGGGCAGAGTCTCTCCGACCCCTTCAATATCAATAATGGTCTCAAGCAAGGGGACGCCCTCTTACCTCAACTCTTTAACATAGCATTGGAATATGTAATTAGGAACTCCAAAATTGAGAAGCCAGCTGCCATCTTTCACAAAGGAGGACCCAACCTGCTCCTGGCTTTTGCAGACGATGTTGATGTGATTGGCAATAGCGGGATTGACCTCAAAGACACCTTCATAAAGTTTGAAAATGAAGCAGAGAAGATAGGCCTCAAGATAAACGAAGACAAGACCAAGTATATGTACCTCAGCAGAAAAAATCGGAACCGAGATAGAGTAGGACAAAACTTTTCTATCGAAGACTACAACTTTGAGCGGACAAGACAATTTAAATATCTGGGTACAAGTATTAGCGAAAACAACGACATCACAGAAGAGATAAATAACAGGATACAGGCTGCAAACAGATGCCTTTTTGCTCTTCAAGACCTAATTAAATCTAGAATGCTTACCAGGAAAACTAAGCTGAACATATACAAAACAATTATAAGGCCTGTCGTAATGTATGGATGTGAGACCTGGACTCTAACGGTTGCAAACGAAGAACGACTTAAGGTCTTTAAAGGAAATTGCTAAGAAAAATATTCGGCCCAAATAGAGACGAAAATACAGGACAATATAGAATAAAAACCAACCAAGAACTCAAAGAACTCTACACTGATACCAACATAATAAACGACATAAAGGCCAGGAGACTACAGTGGGCAGGACACGTTAAAAGAATGCCGGATGATAGAATAGTAAAACTGGTGTGGGAGGAGGTCCCGGGGGGAAAACGCCCATTAGGTCGACCCCGCCTCAGGTGGAGAGATAATATTGCAAAGGACCTAAAAGCCATGAATATCGAAGATAGACCCGATCGGATGCTAGATAGAAAAAGATGGAGACGTGTGGTTGAGTCGGCAAAAACCCACCCAGGGTTGTGAAGCCATTGATGATGATGATGATGGTGTATTTTGCTAACTGTTGCTAGAATAGAGTGGTCCCTAAGTCATGTCATTGTTCAATTTAAAGTAATCGGAGTCTACATTGCATTGTCGATGTCGTTGTCACGATAAATCAATAGGTTCAGCATCACTTGTCGTCTGTAATATTCGCAGTTTAATATGAGGTGTAAGAGATCTTTAAGAAAGTGGCTCGACAATTTTTTTGGAAGTTCCAAGTGTTTGTTTTACTTACACTTTGACGAATTGTTATGTTTGTTTTATAGATCCACTGTGTTAAATGTTTCGAAACGTTCGGTATTAGGTTACTATAGTTAGGTATACGTATTTTTGTCTGGGGTATAAAAACTCTGAATCAGAGAATTTTTAATAAATATTTAAAAAAAATTGCCAGAAAATGTGCCGTTTTTTATAAAAACAAAATCGTTGCACGGATATTGTTTTACTCAAACAAAACGGTAGTAATGAAATGCCATTACCGCACGTACCTGTACACATAATTAAAAAAAAACCATTTATAATTTTCAGCAACTTTTCGTTCGTACGAAAAGCTTATTGTTTTTGTCGGAAAAAAAATTCTTCAAAGCGCGACTCAACATCAATTTTTTAAAATCACAAATTAAAAACTGTAAATTTAATTTTTTTTGGTTGAAAATTGTATAAACGAATTTAAAACAACCCGCAGGTAAATAATCTAAAAATATTATATTTCGAGCAGGAAATTTTGAAATAATTTTAGGTTTTGCAGAGGGCAGCTTAAAAAACTTTAATTTTGACATAGTTTATTTCCGTCTCTCGTAAACTCTGAACCCAACACCTTTTATACTCATACCTTGCCTTATTTATATCCTCAATCGTTGCCTTTTGCGTTCTTTGTTTGGCTTTATTGGCCTGTCAATCCAGCCAGACTTTATTCTTTTCTGACACTGCTTTTTACAACCTCTACGCATATTTTCGTTAACTTTCATCCTTTCCTTTCTTTATTTACACCACACACTTTGATAGCAACATCCACGATTATCTCCTTGAATGGCCTACACGGTTTTTTAACCTCACATGCTTCATCTAAACTCATGAACTTGCCTTTAACACCTTCTTTTTGCTAATTCTCAACTTTTATACTCTCTTAGACCTCTTATTCAGCTCATAACAAAGAAGTGGTCTGTGCTCCGCGGTATGCCCGATAGTCCATCACTTTCTTATTTAATCTTTCATCCACAATTACAAAATCAATTATACTTCTCTGGTATCCTTCTTGTCTAGTGTACAAGTGGATCCTTTTATGGTTAAACATTGTGTGTGTGTTACCACAAGATTCAACTCTAAACGTACTTAAAGTAGACTTTCTCTGTTTTCATTCACGCTGCTATCACCGTACATTTTCTACCCAACTATTAAAATTAAACTATTATTCAAAATAACTGTAAAACTTTTTTTTTTTTTATGAAAATAGTCGCAAAAAGGGTAGACCTATCGTGTGGGCCGCGGACGGCCCGCACTGCGACTATTAGAAGGGAAAGGGATTATAGAAAGGAAATGATTGTGGACACGCTTTTTAAAAAGTTGCAGGTCATAGTTCTCTGGAAAAACTGATTTTGGAAGCTTATTCCATTCCGTAGCAGCCCTGTAAAAGAAGGATTCTTGATGAAGATTGGTCCTTGTAGTGTCAATCTTAAGAGTAAATGGATGAGACTGATCAGCGTGCCGAGTTCTTCTGCCGAATGTGGCCAATGGTGGTACAAGAGTTTTTATTTTTCTGGAGCATCTGCCATGGAAATATCTGTAGAGCAATGACTGGTCTGCAACTCTTCTTCTATGTGTTAGAGGGTGAAGGGTATCTGTGAGAGTTGAGCTGTTTATCAAGCGAATGGCTCTTTTCTGAATGGAATCTAGAAGACGAAGAGAATGCCTTGGTGCTGAACCCCAAATGTACGAGCAATACTCCAGTAGAGGTCGGATTTGAGCCTTGTACGTCGTCAACAGTTGATCAGGAGTAAAAAACTTTCTAACTTTCCACAGAAAACCTAGCCTCTGGCTTGCCGACTTTGCGATGTTAGCAACATGGTCATGCCAAGACATATTATTGGACACCGTGACTCCCAAAATCGAGATGGAGGGACTTGGTTCAAGGGTATTTCCGGACATTGTGATGGGATGATTTGAGGAATTTACTTTCTTGGAAAACGTGGCACTTTGTGTTTTTTGGGCGTTGAACTGAACAAGATTGTTGGTTCCCCACTCGACGATTGCTTCAAGATCTCTATTGATAAAATCAACCTGTTCCTGCCTGAGTCTATTTGTATCATTCACCGAAAGTGATCGATAGGATGTGAAAGTTGAGACAAGTGTGCTATCGTCTGCGAAACTGTAAATGGGGTTCGTGGTGGTTTTCAAGAGGTCGTTGATGTGTAAAAGAAATAAGGTGGGGGACAGGATGGAACCCTGGGGGACCCCGGCATTAGTTTTAAACGCACCAGAAGAAATACCGTCAACTGCCACACACTTTTTCATTCCCCTTTTTTTTAGGCATCCGAAGACCGGTTCCACTGTGCATCTTGTGAGGCATAAATCTTTAGTAAAAAGATACAAGTAAGACCGACCTTTAGCATTACCTAGAGAAGTCTTGTGCTTTCACATCAGTAATTCATTCAATCATTGTGACAGAAAGATTTTTCCGTGTTTGTAAATATACGGTATTTCTGCAATTTTTGCCTGAATTTTTTATGTTTAATAACCAAACATTTTTAAATTTATATATCATTTTAAAAAATAAAAAAAGAGAAAAAAATCTTAATATGCGATACTAAATATTTGTAATTATTGCTGTTAATTGACAAGTAAACAGAAAGTCAAAGCATCGAACAATTTTTTTTAGACTGAAACAATGAATCAGTAAAGCAACCCAACACTTTAACAACAAATAAGACAAGAACGTCCGACATCAATTCATAATGGCATTGCGCGTACTAAATTAATAATAAGCAACAAGTAAAGCCAACTACTAAAAGCAGAAGCTTCCAAGACCTGGTGGATTAACTGAAAAGGTATACGTTTACAATATGTATTAGATACACTGACTGCAAAATCGGAAGTAAGATAGGCAGTATTGTAATTCGGGGATTTGTTTCGATAAAATAATTCGTAACAATAATTTTGTTATTTTATTATTCAACAAAGTCCGTCCATATAACATTTACAACACGGCGAGATATCTGTCCTCAAGTATATATATATATATATATATATATATATATATATATATATATAAACAACATGCCGATACCTGTCAAAGCTGAGGTGAAATATCTTGGACTTCACCTGGACCAAAAATTAACATGAAAGACAACGTCGACAACTGGATCTCAAAATACAAAAAACATGAGCTGGTTAATAAACAGAAGATCTAAACTATCCATGGAAAACAAGAATATTATATAAGGCTGTACTTAAACCAATCTGGACTTACGGGATAGCGCTGTGAGGATGCAGTAAACCTAGCAATATATAAATTCATTAAACATACCAATCAAAAGTGCTCAGAATGATAACTGCCTTTCCTTGGTATGTTTGAAATCATGTATGTTTTAAAGCAGCCTGGCTGTCTGATATTATACTTATGTTTTTGTTTGCTAGAGGTCTGTTGGTCAACTCTCTTGCACACAATTCGATAGCGAAGACTTCAGCCTGAAAGATTGTAGCATACCTGCCAAGACTGGTAAATATTTCAATCTTTGGTTGCCTGCTGAAAACACCGGCCCCAATTCCATCTGGGGTTTTTGAGCCATTTGTGTACATTACGTATACAGTATCCGGGAAGAGGATTTCTCCCCTCATCCATTCGTCCCTCTTCGGAAAAAGGACTTTGAACGACTTCTCTACGTGTATTTTTGTGGCTAGCAAGTCAAGAATCATCCCGAGAATTTGGTGGTTTTGTGTTTCTCCTAAGATCTATTACTTATTATAAACAGTAAACCAACAAATACATCCCAAAAAAGAAAAAAAATATTGTCATAAGAAACTTATCACTATTGTAGGAAAGAATGGTTTGTTGTTTTCGGTTTGTTTTTTTGTTTCTTCAAATATTTCTAGTAAAAAATGGTTGTAAATCATTTAGAATTGTACATTTCTCTAAGAAAACAGCTTTTTTAGAAAAGAGCAGCAGACTATTTGCTCACGTAGTGATTGCCATAAAAGTGAAATTAAATAAAAAAAATTTAATATTTCAATATTCTTGCATTTTTCATTAAAAGTTTTTAATTACTTTTTTACTTATTTAATCTGGTTTGTATTATCATTATTAAATCAGTATTTTTGGAAGGTAAATTCAAAGGTCCGTGATATTTGGAAAACAACAAAGGAAATGACTATACAGGAAGAAAAACTGAAATATCATGCTGTTAAATTTGTACTTATACATTATGAATGCCAAGTGTCATCGACCCTATCGTATAAAATTTCACCCCTTACGTAGCAGCAATGGTGTATGCAGTAAAATCATGTATTATTAAAATACTCTCCAATAATATTCCGGCACTGTATCCATAATGCAGCGAAATCAAAAGAGAAACGGCTAAAGCCAGATACGGACCAGTCATACCTTAACATTGGAAATAAAAATTGTTAAATGTACCCACAAATATAAAAAAAAATTGTTAATAAAATATATTTTTCATTACTGGAACAGTAGCTGTTATATTGAACATAACATATTGACAGTATTAAAAGTTAGGGCTGCATTGAATGATTAAATGACTTGTTTCAAACGAAACTTGGTATTTGTTATGCAATCTTGTGGCGTTTTGATTGTCGTAACTATTAAGTGTCAAGATACAGGTCACTAAACTGTCATTTGTCATTTATTACTTTACTTTTTATAGGTTAAAATAATGACTACATACTAAGAAAATTATTTTATTTTTAGGAAAATTAGGTTTTCCGAAATTTTTTTTTTATTTTGTACCAACTTTGAAAATTTTGTACCTTATTTTTTTTAAAGTCGACTGTCGAGGAGCTACATCCCCCGATATAAAAATCGATGAAAATATACAATAATAAAAGTACTTTTTATGTGCTAAGAGTTAAATCAAGATCAGGTGCTTAAGAGTCATCTCTTGCGAAGGTACAGGGGATGATCCACGTACATACATACATATAGTCACGTCTTTTTCCCGTAGGGGAAGGCAGAGACCACTTCCTTCCACTTGCTACGGTTCTTACACACATCTTTTGCGTAGTGAAACCACTTAAGCAGTCCTTTATTTTTGTAACCACATCTTCTTACACACTACAGTTTTCCCTTATCTCACTATTCTTCACTTTATCTAACCGAGTCACTCCGGCTATACTTTTCAGACTACTCATCTCTGCAGCATTGAACTTATTTTCATGCTTTTTCTGCCAAACCCAACATTCTAGATTTCATTCAGAAAAGAGTCTTTCGGTTGATAAACAGCTCTCTCACAGATACTCTTCACCCACTAGAATATAGAAGAAGAGTTGCAGACCAGACATTACTCTACAGATATTTCCATGGCAGATGCTCCAGAGAAATAAAAACTCTTGTACCACCATTGGCCACATTCGGCCGAAGAACTCGGCACGCTGATCAGTCTCACCTATTTACTCCTAAGATTGACACTACAAGGACCAATCTCCATTAAGAATCCTTCTTTTACAGTGCTGGTACGGAATGAAACAAGCTACTAAATAATCCGTTTTTCCAGAGAACTATGCCTGCAACTTTTTAAAAAGCGGGTCCACAATCATCTCCTTTCTGTAATCGCTCCCCCTTCTAATAGTCGCAGTGCGGGCCGTCTGCAGCCCACACGATAGGTCTACCCTTTTTGCGACTATTTTCAGTAAAAAAAAAATCTAAAATCCTGTCTACAGAAAAAAATTGATAAGTTTTTGAAAGATTCCCCGGACGATAAACATTTGTTGTCAAAGGTAAAGAATTAAAATATTGTGTAATTATTATCACATAAAAATAAGTTTTTGTATTTTGTTTTTAGGATATACTCACTATGGGATTAAGCGGGTATTGCCGTTAACAAAAACTTGGAAATATTAAAATGGAACACCATCAGGACACGGAAAAATTCTTGATAATTGATATTTCATATTCCTAAACTAAAACGAGACGTTCATTTGTACTACCAGAAACGTTTAATACCACATGTCAAAAATACATGAATTTTCGTCCTCCTAAAATGGAACTATCTTTATTTGTTTATTACAGAAATGAAAAATGCATGAAACCGGTTGTAAGAATTAACAAAATCGGTAGTATACCACGTAAAGTTGCTGAATATCTTTAGCTGCTGGAACCACAGCAATATACTGGCCATTGTTTTAGAAGATCGTCAGCCATTAAATTAGTTAATGCAGGAAGTGATACGGTATCAATAAAGCGACTAGATAGATCTTCTACAGTAGCGGAAGGCTATGTAAATCATTCTCATTAAAATATAAATGACAACGCATTACGAATATCGAAAGCGATTACCAATTATCAATCTTCGTCTTTTGATGTACCGTGCACTACTACAATTATAAATAACCGTTCATTACCGTTAAGTAATACGACACAATCGACTTGTTCAATTGTTCAATTAACAACTTTTATAATAAAGTTTAAATAATTGCGATTTCCTTTATTTAATAAAAAAAATAGATAGGCGTAGAAAAAAAATAGTACGTTACACGAGTTGTAAGCCCATTACGCACTCGTGAAATTTTGGTTACTTACAACTCTTGTTACGTAATATACTATTTAAAAATGTCGTAGTTTCTGTTCTGATAAAACGGATGTTCACTTCCTTGCTAGAAATTTTATCTTCTTCTTTTTCTTCTTCTTCTTTCATTCTTTAATGTAAGCAATTTGCTTGTTTTTCTTCGTATCCTTTGCCGTTCAATTGTTAGAAAGGTTATCGCTCCATATCTTGCCGGGTCTTCCAACGCTTCGGCGCCCTAAGGGCGACTTGTCTCTATTTATTTTGACCATTCTGTAGTCATTCATCCGGTCTATGTGTTCGTTCCACTCTTTTTTTCTTCCCATTATCCATTGTCTATTTTACATGTTCTTCTGATGTCCTTGCTTCTCTCCCTGTCAAAAAGTGTTTTTTCAGTAATCCTGTGCACTATTTTCATTTTGGTGATTTCTAATATTCTCTTTGTGTTCGATATATCTGGTCTAGTTTCCGCTGTGCATGTTAATATAGGTCGGATGACCGCCTTGTAGATTCGAGATTTGGTCTCGATTACGATATATTTGTTTCGGAGGATTGTATGGTTCAGGTTTTTACACTTATTCAACCTAACAGCCAATTCTCTAAACATGGAAATATCACCGACCAAAACAAAGTGCATAACAACATCAAAAATTCCTCTAAGATGCAAACTTGAGCTTGACAGTAAAGTAATCGAGCAGAAAATAAAATTTAACTACCTTGGCATAGAACTTTTCAGCTTTGGTGATATTAAAGAAGAGGTAAAAGATCAAACAACAAAAGCAATTGGAATAGCTGGCTATACAATATGGTGCAATAAGAGTATGGGAACGGCCACTAAATCAAAGTTCTACCAAACCGTCGTGAGGCCGGTGATGATATATACCGCAGAAAACAGGCCAGAAACAAAGAAAACCAACAGACTCCTAGAGACAACTGAGATGAAGATACTCCGTAGAATCAATGAAAAGACACTGCTGGATAGAGAAAGAAGCGAGAATATCAGAACAGCCTGTAAGGTCAAGAACATCAATGACTGGGTAGCAAACAGGAAGAAGGAATGGAACGAACACATAGGCAGATTAACCAACCACAGACTTGTGAGAATTGCTCGCGACACGTCCCCATTGGGACGAAGAGACGTTGGGTGCCAAAGGAAAAGATGGAGCGATAGCCTTACGCAAGTGGACGATAATTGAACAGGCGACTTGCCTAAAATCAAGAATGAAGAAGAAGAAGATTGTATTCGCCTCGATGTCACCGTATCCTGATATTTCTATGTCTAGGTATTTAAATTTTATCTCCCGTTGTATAATTTTATCATCCACAACCAGTTTGCATCTGATAGGTGTTTTAAAGTGATCATGCATTTCGTCTTTGCTGCAGATATCTTCATTTTTAGACTTTTTGCCGTTGTGTTAAATTTGAATAGTAATCTCTGTAGGTCATCTTCGTTTTCTGCAATCAGAACAGCATCATCGGCATAGCATAGGATTTTGACGTCTTAATTCCCCATTTTATACCCTTTCAGGTTACGTGTGCTGTTTATTATTTCGTCCATAACGATGTTGAACAATAAGGGGCTAAGGGAATCTACTTGTCGAATACTACTATTTACAGGAATTTCTTCGGTAGTTGTGCCATTAATTTTCTCTGGTAAATATTTTTGATGGTTTTTATGATGTTGTATGGGATTTGCCTGTTGTATAGAAGGTGTACCACGTCCTTCAGTTGTATTCGGTCAAACTTCTTTTCCAGGTCTATAACACACACCGGTTTGTTATAGTCGATGGATTTTTCAGTTATTTGTCGCAGAACAAATATCGCATCTGTACAAGATCCTCCTGATCTGAATCCTTGTTGTTCATCGCCCAAAACTCGTTTGTACTTTGTCAGGTTTCTAAAGTACATTTCGTCGGTGAGACTGCAATACCGCACAGTTTTTTTTTCCTATCATATATTTAGTTTCACGAACATTGTGACAGCATTACATTTACGTAAATAATTTGGTACAACATTTAGAAAAAATCATAAACTCTTGACGTTGCTATTTAAATTTTTGGAGTTGCCAGACGAAAATCTGACGCAACCATCGTTAGGTCTGACATTTTTGACGAAGTTTTTGGAACGTTTTGACGAATATCCACAATTTATTTTATTTATTGCCACAACTTTTAGGCAACCCATCGTCGGTAAGACTGCAAAACCTCGTAACAGCAGATACCGCGTATCTAAAAAAGTCGCAAAATTGAGATTTGGTACAGAATGTTTATTGGCTCCTAGTAAAACTCACGCGATTAAAATTAGCCAATAAGGAACGTCTATTTAGCCGTTAAAACAATTCTGCGTATTAGTAGTTGGCGTTACGGTTGGCGAGTGTTTGGTAGCAAAGCCGCGTATTTACCGAATGCTAGAAAAAGTCTTGACACGAGTAGCGCGTGTTTCTGATTTATTGTTATTTATTTGTGAATATTTCTCAAAATCTAATAAAGATATTAGTAAATTTAAGTAACATTCGTATAAAATATTAGTCATAGAAATCACGAATACGTTTAGTTAAAACATTGTTTAATAATCGCAAAGATAATCAATTTTTTCTTCCTCCTGTAAATATGCGAAAATATAGAAACGCGATATTGCAGACTGCGGTTTCGCAGCCTCACCGACAATTTGTTTTATCTATAAGTTCATGTTTATCAAGTCTGCTGTCTTGTTACCTTCACCTAAAAGAGTTTAATATTAAATTGGACGGCGGATCTATTTGTAGCGCCAGTCCAACACTGAAAACGGCAGTTTTGTATGGTGTGGGTCGAGCCCCCTTGGGAGTTGTACAGTTCCATGTTTCATAATAAATTTTAGCGCGTGCACTGTCCGGCGTCGTGACAGATTAGTACATCATCAATCATACCAGGGTATACACAGTGATAACAACTGTACACCACATCACACTAATCTAATTGAAATATTTACGTTGGAAGCGAAGCCTCGCAGAACAAAGCATTGCAAATTGAAATTGTAATAGAAACGTAGTTAGTTTGTTAAATTCTCTTGTACAAAAACACCCAAAATTTGTCAAAAAGTATCTATGGTTTAGTCAAGAAAGTATAAGACAAATAAAAATGGATTAATAAAAAAAAGTCCTGGATACAAAATAGAAAAAACCAGTGAAATCTATCAATAAGAATTCCTGGTTAATTATTCAAATTAAATAAGGATATTCAGGGAATACTAAACACTTTATAAAAAACATTTTACAATCTATTATTATTATATATTACTAAAATACACGTTTTGTAACAAAATATTTACTTTTTTACATACATACATATAGTCACTCCTTTTTCCCGTAGGGGTAGGCAGAGACCACTTTTTTCCACTTGCTACGGTTCTCACACACATCTTTTGCTTTCTCTACTTTCATCAGTGCTCTCATACATGCTCGTCGATTGTTGGTACTCTTGACCTGGCCTTTCTTCAAAACAATGTTGATGTGATCGAGATATGTTCGTCGACGTCAACCTCTACCGACTTCCCTCCATTCACACTTGTCAAACTTCCTTCATCAATTCTTTCTACGTGTCCAAATCATCTAAGCATTCCTTTATCTATCTTTGTAACCACATCTTTTTTTACACCACAGCGTTCTCTTATCTCACTATTCTTTACTTTATCCAACCGAGTCACTCCAGCTATACTTCTTAGACTACTTATCTCCGCAGCATTATCCTATTTTCATGCTTTTTGTGCCAAACCCAACATTAACTACCATACATAAGTGTAGGAACTAACACTCCTCTATGCACAGTCAGACGTGCCTTTTTTGACACTTTCTGGCTGTCCATAAAGCTATGCAGTGCCCCATTCATTTTTTTTCCTGCCAACACCCTTTGCTCAATGTCACTGTCATACTTTCCATCTCTCGTACACTTTGAACCCAAGCACACAAATTCATTTACTTATTCCACTCTTTCTTCCTTAATTGAAACTTCACAGTTTGTCACGCTTTCTTCTCTTTTAAAAACTATTACTTCCGTTTTGCTTACATTTATTTTTATCCCTTTGATTTTCAGAGTATTATGCAGAACATTAACCATCGCCTGCAACTCCTCTTCAGATGATGCTATTATGACTTAAATCATCGTCGTAAAGAAGGCATTTGACGATCAAATCATTCATTTTCATTCCATACGCACTCTCTTTCAAATCTTTTAAACAATCGTTTATGTATAAGTTAAACAGACATGGCAAAGCCACACATCTCTGTCTCACACCTTTATTAATGTTATACCAGTCCGTGCAAGCTCCGTTTATCTTGACACTAGCAGTGGAATCCTCGTAAAGTGATTTCAGTGCTCGTTTTAAACTACCACTCGCCCCATACATAAACAATGTCGACCACAATTCACTCCTCACCACTCTGTCACAGGCCTTTTCCAAGTTTATAAAAGCGCAATAGACTTTCTGACTTCTAGCCAAGAGTTTTTCTGCTATAATAGAATAAAAAAAAATAAGTTGTAAACTTCTACATTTTCAACTAATTTAACCTAACTAACTGGTACTTGAGTTCCTTTAAAAAAAAATACCAAAAAATTAGTGGTCTGGGTGGTCTACACAACTTACTTCCCAGAGAAAAAAATGAAAAGATACCATATAATTTGTTTTAATAATTATTATTAATAAAATAATTATAAAAAACGATTTCAAATTGTTTATCACAAATTATAATTGTCACTAACAATATTTTGTTTTTGTCAACCGTATTCTTTTAAACTTTTTCTTATCATTTTATAAGCGGGAGCTAATTTCAATTATTTATAAAAATAAAATTTTTTTTTTAATTATTATGATCAATAATCATTTGTTAGTAACAATATTCAATTGTTTTAACGATGCTGTATTATTACTAACTTTTTTACTGTTATAGCGTCCTCAATGCTATTCTCTCAATACTGACACAAGTTTTAAAATTCTCCAATTCCTATTTTTGTTTTCTAAAACTCTCTTTTCATGAAATAATGTCATCATATTTTTTATACAAATATTTCCAACATGCAATAATCATATTATTCAAAAGATCTTTAAATTCTGTATTAAAAATAGTATAATTTATAAATTGCAAAATTCAGGTAGTTTACCATATTTTTAGTTTTTTTATTCTCCATAAAAAACAGCTCAACCGATTTTGTTGAAAATCTAATCAGTTCTAAGTTGCGTAATTATGCGTCGAATGTAATTGGTCCCAAGTCGATGTCATTTTTTGTTCCAGAGATAATCGAGACGAAAAATAATTCCGAACGCACATACGAACAAACGTACATACACACACATACGTCCACTTAAAAACTAATGTATTCGACCTTGAAATGTGGAGATATGTTAAAATTCGGGATTCGCAAAATCGGACCCATTACTATAACTTCCCCCACTGAAAAGTTAAAAATGGACAAAGGCAGATATTTTAAAAATATATCTATTAAATTAAAATATATAAAAAATCTCAAAAATTTTGTGGGTAGATCGAATTACTAACATCAAAGTGCTGAGAAGGATCGGTAAACAAAAAGAAGTTAAACGTACAATTAAGGAGGGAAAGCTACAATATTTTGCGCGGCGAAAGGTACAGCCTCTTACGACTAATAATGCAAGAGAAAATAAAAATCAACATAGGAAGAAGACGAAAAAATCTGAGAGAATGGTTTGGTTGCAGTTTTAAACAACTTTTTAGAGCAACTGCCTCAAAGTCGCGATAGCGATGACGATAGCCAACCTCCGCCGAAAATATGGCACTTGAAAAAGATTTTTTTTTAAATAGTAGCAATACAAAATTATCTAAAATCTCACACGAGTTCACTCATAGAGTTTTGAAACGTAAAAGAGCTAAAATGACAGTTACTGCCAGCGTGTCGCTTTATTGATGATTGACACAAATCGATAAACATGTTCCAAAACTATATGCTGTGTTCTCTCAGCTACTTCCTATACCTGCTGAATATATTTCCAAAACTAATCATGCTGGAATCCCTTAAAAAAAGATAGGACTCTAACGATAGACCAAATCATTAATAATTTTTAGTAAAGTGGTCTCAGTTCAACTTTGAAACATGACCAATGTTTTTATGTAGCGTGACCAGCCCCTTCCACTGATTTAAACCCTTTAGATTTCTTTTTAGGGGTCATTTAAAAATAGGAAGGTATTTGAAATGCAACCTAAAACTATAAAAGATGAGCTCAGAAATGTCCGAGAAGCATTTGAAAAAAGGGTTATGGAAGGTAACGGAAATCATTTTGATTAATACATACGATAATTTAAATTCAATCCTTCGTGTTTTTATTTTTAAAATCCAAAATTATTAAATCAGTAATTTCCAAGACCTATTGATAAATTTAAAAAAAAAGGTGTACTAGGGTGGTTACTTTACATTGGGACACCCTGTATACTGCAGCACGTTTAAACTTTTTCCCTTATTAAAATTTCCTTCGATATGAAGTAGAGGTGAATAATACATCCAAAGACAACAATACCTGCACCTTCTATTAAGTGCAGCAACTCCGAATTTCTGATAAAAGCTTGTCTAGAAATTTTAAAGCTTTCCTTACGTAGAAAGCTCTTGTTATGTTAAAGCATTCCGTATACCTCAATAAGTAATCCGCGAGCTATGAAACGTATACTTACCCAATTAATTATTAAGGAAATAATAAGGACTAAAGGATCGATAAACATATTAAAAACACCTCTTAAACGAAATTTGTAACGTTAAAAGCTCGACGATCTTGTGTATACACATATTATCAGAATGTGTGACGCTTTAATGAACACAAACTGCCAGTTGCAATAAGAAACTATTAACTACGCCCAGCTAAAAATGATGGTGGCCGGTCATGCAAGCTGCTTTAAGAAGAAGAAATCCCATCAAAAAAAACGACGGGTTGCACTCTGGGAGTGCCGGCAGAAGTGAAAACTTAAGTATTAGCGTTGTGCGTTTTGGATATTTTGGAATGGTTAAACGAAACAGCCGGCGCAGGCATACATTTTCGCCGCGCCGTAGAAAGAGAGGGGGATACTCCCTCTCCTACGCCACGCCAGCTGTCTACTCTCCATCCGTCTTACGAATTTTCGATCAGGTCACGTGTCCTGACGCGAGTTTAACATTTTTTACCCATTACAAAAAAAGTGTACAACGCCGCTAAAGAAGTTTTCACTTCAAAAAATATTATTTTTAATCTGAAAAATATTGTCTCCAGATTTCCATAGTTTATGAATAATGCATTATTTTTATTAACGCTTTATTATAAATCATATATTAAACATCAGTACCAGATTTGAATGTTTTCGATTTCTTTCTTCCGCTTTTTGCTTGATCTTCTTTCAATATGGCGCTTTTCTTCCTACCTCGACGTTTTCGTTTTCGGCTACCTCGTTTTCGGTTTTGTCGCTTTTGGCTACGTCGTCTACGGCTTCTGCTTCTATTTTTTCTTCGTCTTCGAGCCTCCATTATCGGCAAACCAAAACCTAATTTAAACCTTCCCCCGTTCTCTTTGATCAAACCAGCTTTCAGTCCAGTTTTTAATGCTTTTTTAACACAAATTGATGCATTTTTTAACGGCTTCTTGCACTGATAAATTATTTGATCTAAAATTTTGTCGGGGGAGAACCATTAGAGTCATTAAGACACGCTATGGTGTCCATAACATCTGCTAAAAACGACACCTCTCCTTGGACCATTTTAATGCAGCAAAAGCAGAACTAAATTAATAAACTAATGAAAAGCACTTAAATTTTGAATTTAGCTACTAAATTAATTTGTCAAAATGAAATAAAAAATGTACTTGAATTTGTCAGTTTGTTGAATAAGGTTGCCAAGTTACCTGTCAAGAAAAGTCGCATTTTATATTGCTCCAGTGAAATACATCCGTCTTACGAATTTTCGATCAGGCCACGTGTCCTGACGCGAGTTTAACATTTTTTACCCATTACAAAAAAAGTTCACAGCGTGCTATAAGAAGTTATCACTCTAAAAATAAATGTGTGAAATGAGAGCCAAGTTCAATATTATGATACATGCCTTGGTTGTTGACTTCAACGACAAAAGAAGTGAGATCTAATTGGGTGCCAGGTTCAATAGTCAGTCCTGAAATTGATTTATAACGACAAAATATTTTATAACAACTTAAAATATTATTTCCTCTAATAATTTAGGATGATATATTGAAGCCTGGTCTGTTTTGCTTTATGGATGTGATACCTGGACACTAAAAGTAAAGCGTCTAAATAAATTGAAAGCGTTTGAGTTATGGTGCTATCGCCGCATGCTAAAGATTCCGAGGACAGCACACGTAACTAACGAACATGTGTGAGAATCACTACATAAAGAGTGAGAATTGACAAACACCATCAAAATAAGAAAAGTCAAATACTTTGGACATATGATGAGGGGGCATAAATATCACATGCTCCGATTAATTATCCAGGGTAAAATATAAGGAAAGCGATGGATTGGCAGAAAACAGCTTTCTTGGCTTCGTAATATTGGACATTGGACGGGTCGAACGTCGAAGAATTTTTTCATGTAGCTATCGATCGGGAAGCTTTTCAACAAATTGTCAACTCTATGATAGCCAACGTTTGAAAACAAGCATGGCACACAAAGAAGAAGAAAATTGAAGCCTAAGGTCTGACTTGGCTAGTTTGAATATACAGATTATATTATAGCCTTCGCAAGCTCTAAAGCCGTAAGTTCTTATTTTATTCTTCCGAAAATTTGGTTTGCTGGTAAAAACTAGCCATCAAACATAGGGCTCTTCCATTACTGTTTTAGTAGATACTTTATAATACTTAATAATATTAAACTTGGCTCTTATTTTAAATTTATGTTTTTGATGTGATATCATTACTTTTTTCACAGAAATTATAAGTAGGTACTTATTCATATTAAAATTAATACCAAATAGTTTTTGCTACGATGCCATAGGGTCAAGCAATAAATATACATACGTTGGAACAATTGACAAAACAGGAGATAGAGAGAGTGAAATTAATAAAGAATTATAAAGGGGAAAAATATTATAGGCTGTCTAAACTCAATATTATGGTCAAAACCAATCTCATTATTTGCTATACAGGGTGTTGTTTAAAAAAAATAAGATTAAAAGTTTAAAAGTTATGACCACATGAAGATTTTGGCAATATCAAGATAACTTCCTGTATCTCAGTTATGAAAGACGGTAGACAAATCAATGAGGGGTGATTTGGAACCTCTATTTATAGGTATCGTATGAACATTTAAATCTGAAACACCCTGTATATATATAAAAAAAGTAAATATTTCGTTACAAATACCTGACCAAAAGTACGAACAATCTAAAGAATTCCATTAAGGTATATAACGCAAATGATAGATTTAGATCATTTGGTTAGTTTTTCAAGCCACCGCCATCACAAAAATTTCATTTTTCGAAACTAAACCGCCTTTTTGTCATCTCTTTCAAATTATTTTACGAGGCATCGTTGGGATCCTAAAGGCATAAAATACGACTGGTAATGACCACGAAAAAATGTTTTACTTGCAGTAAAAATGTCACATAAAATGTTGGGATTTCTAAGATTGACGACGTTTATGTTACGATCATAAATTGTTTGAATAAAAAAATTACGAGAAGACAAAACTTAATTCGAAAATATTCGGATACTTTACCCTGGAATTTCTAGACCTTGCGAGACATTCAAGTACATTTGAAGCCATATATAGATGTATATGTGAACCGAAAATTTTTGATAAATAATAACTCCGGTCAATTGTTAAGCGAATAATTGTTAAAAGTAACTAACGTGAGATTTAGTAGTGTAGTATAGATCTTATCATACGAGTGGGGCGTAGATCCCCCTACATTGCGACCTTTAGTAGGTCTATTGTGACTTACCCCTAGAGGTTACAGTTCACCGCACAATCCAGCCCTTCTCACGAAGTTCATGGTTGTGTGGGGTGAGATTTTCTTGAAATCGGTGTTATATTGGATCAATTACTGACGAACAAACATCATTGCAAGAAGATCCGCCATAAAGTCGCAGCAAGAAATAACATACTGAGGAAATTGGCCAACAGTAAATGGGGAGCCAGACCAATGATGATGAGAACAACCGCACAAGCACTGTGCTTCACCACGGTAGAATAGCATGCCCAGCGTGATCCAGATCTGCACATGCCAAAAATTCAACCCAAGCCTAAACGATACATGCCGACTAACAACCGGATGCATGAAACCCACACCACTCGGGAAACTATATAAAGCGGCCGGATTTGCGGACCCCCACCCCCGAAGTGCCGCACATAAGCACACCGAAAAGTTCAAGCAGACCTTCGATGAACGCCACAGCTTATTCGGCGCCACCTGTGAACCTGGCAGACTCAAATCCCGCAAGAGATTCCTCAACAACGAACTTACCGAGCCCCCAAAGGCAAACCTGATTAAGTGGGGCCTTATGGACGAACACGACGACAGATGCGACTGTGGCGAGTATCAGGACATGGAATGCCTCAACTGTCCCAACGAATATTGTTAGCTGTGTTTCCCAGGGGTTTAGGTGAAAACGCATTTTAGTGAGTATGTGAGTATTTTTCTCTCCACCCAATCCAAAATAATTGTTTTGGCGGCACTTGTAGTGACTCCAAAGACCGGTTCTAGTCCAATAAACGTAGACTCGACCCTCTGTTTTGCAAGGTGCCGGCTTTTCGTTTCACTTCACCCTCTGGTGCCCAGGTACCCACAGCAGAGTCACACTCTGTTGATCGCATTAAGGTACTCCATGTATTCGATGCAATTCCATATAAGTTTAGAATTTATCTTGTTGGAGCTCAGTGCTTTTAAAGCAGCCTAGCTGTCTGATATTATACTAATGTTTTTGTTACTCTGTTAGTCAGTTTTCTTGCACATAACTCGATAGCGAAGACTTCAGCCTGAAAGATTGTAGCATACCTGCCAAGACTGGTAGATAATTCAATCTTTGGTTTCCAGCTGAAAACACCGGACCCAACTCTATCTGGGGTTTTTGAGCCATCTGTGTACATTACGAATTCAGTCTCTCTCATTTATCCTCTTTGCAAAGAGGAATTTAAACGACTTTTATACGTGTATTTTTGTGGCTAGCATGTCAGAAACCATCCCGAGAATTTGGTGGTTATTTGTTTCACTCAGTATCCCGGAGTGGTATCCGAGCTGCTCTTCATTAATTTGCCTTTCCAGAGACAGGAATCTGTAAAAGAAAATCCTGGCCTCCCTCTCTTAGAGAATTTATAGGAAAGGAAGATTTGGGAGGTATTCCATCGCTGCCGTTGGTGTGCTGGACGTAGCTCCAGTTGTAACAAGGCATGCCAGCCGCTAAAGGCCAGCAAGCTTTGCTCTAGTACTTCATTCACCACTCGCCTTATATTGTCAAGCACCACAGCATTCAAGGTCGGTGACTGATTACAAGCTTTCTTACATTGTGACCCAAACCATTTCAACTAAATTGAAGACTTAATAGTATTGAGGCAAACGTAAAAAAATATGACCACGTGTTTTACACATAGAATCAATAATATATTCCCTTTTGAAATTACGATGTTGTATGGCCGCCAGTGATACCTATTTCGTTGAAATTTTTTCGGGTATTTCCATGTCATGATTTCGCATGATATCAACAATAGCTGCTTTTTCATGTTATTGTTTGATTTTTAGTCAATAATCGAAAATTATACGAAGCGTTATTCATTACAGGTCAAAGTGGATGGAAAAAGAGGTGTGGGAAGAAGGAGAATCTTTTGGTTAAAGATCCTCAGAACCTGATAGGCAGTGACCACCACACAGTTGTTTAGAGCCGCAGTGATGATAGCTAATATGGTTGCCAACATCCGGAATGGATAGGAACTGCTAGAAGAAGATCCATAACAATAAAAGTGTGTGTTTAACTTTTACATAGACAATTGTTTCAAAGATTTGAAAGAGAGTGCGTATGGATTGAAAATAAATGATTTAATCGTCAAATGCCTTCTTTACGCCGATGATCAAGTCATATTAGCGTTATCTAAAGAGGAGTTGCAGGCGATGGTTAATGTTATGCATGATGCCCTAAAAATCAAAGGGATAAAAATAAATGTAAGCAAAACGAAGTAATGGTTTTTAAAAGAGAAGAAAGCATGACAAACTGTGCACTTTCGATTGAGGGAGAAAAAGTAAATGAATTTGTGTACTTGGGTTCAAAATTTACGAGAGATGAAAAGTATGACAGTGACATTGAGCGAAGCGTGTTGGCAGGAAAACAAATGAATGGGGCACAGTATAGCTTTATGAATAGCCAAAAAGTGTCAAAAAAGGCACGTCTGGGGGTGCATATAGGTGTGTTGGTTCCTACACTTATGTATAGTAGTGAATGTTGAGTTTGGTAGAAGAAGCATGAAAATAGGATTAATGCTGCGGAGATGAGTAGTCTAAGAAGTATAGCCGGAGTGACTCGGTTAGATAAAGTAAGATAAGAGAACGCTAAGGCGTAAAAGAAGATGTGGTAACAAAGATGGACAAAGGAATGCTTAGATGGTTTGGAAACGAAGAAATAATGAATAAAGGAACATTGACGAAACAAATTTATAGGGCGAGTGTGAATGGACGGAAGTCGGTAGAGGTCGACCTCGGCGAACATATCTCGATCAGATCAACATTGTTTTGAAGAAAGGCCAGGTCAAGAGAACCAACAACCGACAAGGCACAAAATTGTCTAACTAAAGGTTTGCCGATGATACAACCTTGATAGCTGCCTCCCAGAGAGAAATTATGGAACTCCTGATGAGACTTGAAGATATTAGTGCTCTTTACGGCCTAAACATAAATTATAATAAAACCAAAATTATGACCATTGATAGAGAACAACTACCCTGAAACTCGGACTATTGGACACTGTGAAGTTGTCAATAGTTTCGTCTATCTTGGAGCCTCATATAAAATACCGGGGGATGTGACGGCGAAATAAGACGGCGTATTCAGCTTGCTAGGTCAGCAATGGTATAGTTAAATAAAGTATGGAGGGATCGGAATATCACAAAACAAACTAAAATCAATCTAGTGAGTACCTTGGTCTTTTCGGTCTTTCTATATGCTTCAGAATCTTGGACTGTCAAAGAAGTAGATCGTCGTCGGATTGATGCATTTGAGATGTGAGCGTGGCGACAAATGTTGAAAGTGTCCTGGACCGCACATAAAACAAATGCTTCGGTTTTACAAGAAATACGTCCGTCAAAACGTTTGTGCAATATCGTGTACTCTCGAATTCTTACATTTTTCGGACACATCAGTCGGAGTGAGCATATGGAAAGGCTTATTGTATAGGGAAAACCTAAAGAAATCAGAAGGCGTGGCCGATAACCAAATCGATGGGTGGATGTTACCAAAAAATTATTACATGCTACTCTTCCACAAGCGGCTCACATGTCATTTAATCGAGATGCAATCAAAAGAGCCATCCAAAACATTGTTAATATGGGTCACAACACATCTGCAAAGATGTTATGATTAGGAAGGGAAGAAACCTAACCTAAGTATCATCAAATTAATTAATAACCAAACCTGAATATTGATTAAATGCAGATCTTAGAACTCAGTCAGTATCCAAATATAAACACCTTGACAATTCACCAAAGAATAGTAAAAAGTTAAAAACAATATAACAATAAAAGGGTTAAAACTACCTCTGTATTTTATTCCAATCCATTCTGGTAGAAACATCTACACAAACTTGGCACATGATATTTTTAAAAACCAATACTTTAAACTTATTTAAAAGATGTAACTAAAGAGAATTGCTTACCTAAATCATTGTTAAAAAAATATGTGACAGCTACAATTCACTAAAAAAAAAGAGAATGGTAAAAGGGTCAAAACTGCAACTGGGTAAAGAAAACGCAATTTAAAAATCATGCTTTCACGAGACTAAAACTGACACTACAGAAGAAGTGAAATTATTTATAAAATTCCATATGCATATTGTGACAAAGTATGTATAGGGCAAACAGGTGGGTACTTAAAACAAATAATGACTAACATTATAGAGACTACAAAACGTACACAACCCACTTTAAACAATAAAAAATCCCACAAGTCTTGCAAAGCATTGTAAATCATCACTCCATAACTATAATTTTTATTCATTTGGACAACACAAGACATTGGGGCAATGCATAACTTTATTAGCAGCCGGAATATGTCAAAAAAGGCACTTCTGGCTGTGCATAGAGGAGTGCTGGTTCCTACACCTATGTATGGTAGTGAATGTTGGGTTTGCAGAAAAAACAAGATTAATGCCGAGGAGATAAGTAGACTGAGAAGTATAGCCGGAATGACTTGGTTGGACCGAGTGAAGAATAGTTAGATAAGGAAACGCCGTGGTGTGAAAAAAGATATGGTTTCAAAGATATGTAGATAAAGGAATGCTTAGTAGTATTGGACACGTAGAGAGGATAAATGAAGAAATATTGATGAAACAGATGTATATGGCGAATGTGAATGAGCAAGTCGGTAGAGAAAGACTTTGGCGAACATATCTCAATCAGATCGACATTGTTTTGAAAAAAGGCTAGGTCATGAAAACCAACAACCGACGAGCATGTAAGAGAGCACTGATGAAAGTAGAGGAAGCAAAAGTTGTGTGTAAGAACCGTAGCGAGTGGTCTTTGAACTAACTTAACCAATTCTCCGCAGACGATACGCATTCTCATCTATCGTCATAGCACATTCCCCAAATTTTCAGAAAACACGAATCTAAAATGATCTATTTTGGCGAATACGCCAGAACTCTCTCAAACAGATCAACTATACAGTTCTGGCTTTTAAGACGTTGGTCGTCGCTATTCGTAACAATACGTATGTTTTTGTTTTTACACTTCAAAGTCCTGAAGATGAAAGAATCAAATTTTGAAACGTGGAGTTTTTAACACATGGGTTTCTTCAATATCGCGAACAAAGTCCTAATAATTCAACGTTCAAAATCAACTATCGTTATCTTTTTTTTCAAATAATTTTCTACCTAGCTAATTTTTGTCTTAAACCTTTTATGAAAAAAAGTAACTGAATAATTTTAAACGGTCCACATTTAAAATTATTCGAATAAATTTATGTGAAGAGGGGTGTAAACGTCCCTCCGAATCGGTATTATACGAACTAACAAATTGGCGAAGGCGCCACGCCAATTCCGCAGTCGCCAAATTGTTCTCTTGAAAAATCTTCTCAATCCCCGTCGCGGCATACAACTAGATTATCTCTAATGCCGATTTCATTTAAATGCAGGGACAACCATTACCATAAAATTAACATTAGTCCGAATAATGCACCAGGAATATAAGCTGGCAGATTATCTTCTATGGTGGAAAATTTTCCTCATGATTCATTCGGAAGATTTGTTATTTTCCTTGAATAATGGCCCCGAATTTGAAAAAACTATTTTTAAGGGCGACACACATTTAGCTATACGATACATTCTTTTGTGGTGACCATAAAAAACAGGAATTTTATCCAGTTAAAAGATAATATAAAAGGATACCCAATTATTATATTTAACGAAAATGAAGAACTGCTTTATAAACAGCCAGAAAGTGTCAAAAAAGGCACGTCAGGCTGTGCATAGACGTGTGTTGGTTTCTACACTTATGTATGGTAGTTAACGTTAGGTTTGGCATAAAAATAGGATAAATGCTGCGGAGATGAGTAGTCTGAGAAGTATAGTCGGAGTGACTCGATTGGATAAAGTAAAGAATAGTGAGATAAGAGAACGCTATGGCATAAAAGAAGATGTGGCTACAAAGATAGATAAATGAATGCTTAAATGGTTTGGACACGTAGAAAGGATAAATAAAGGAAGATTAACGAAACAAATTTATTTGGCAAGTGTAAATGGACAAGTCGGTAGAGGTCGACTTCGGCGAAGATAACTCAATCAGATTGACATTGTTTTAAAGAAAGGCCGGGTCAAGAGTACTAACGACAGACGAGCATGTATGAGAGCACTGATGAAAATAAAGAAAGCAAAAGATGTGTGTAAGAACCATAGCAAGTGAAAGGAAGTTGCCTCTGCATACCCCTACGATAATTCGAACTTGACATGAGCTCCTTATTGGTTCATCTGATAAGTGCGTGAAATAGTCAGTAGTAATACCACAAGTGATTAAATTTTCGCGATAAGTTTAACTCAATTTATTTCATAATAAAACCGAGTTACTTAAAAACTCAGTTGAGTTATGAAATAAGAGACAGACTTATGAGATAAATTATTTAATCACGAATGAAATTTTATTAGACTATTTCACGAACAAAGTAAAAAATCTGAAATTCGGCAGAATTAGAGAAAATTGGCAAAAAAGTTAAAAAGTTGATTAGAGAAATTAATAAAGGTTAATAAAAAGGAAACATGGGCATCCAACGAAAAACATATTAAATAAAACAGTAATAACATAACGTATTTATTTTATTAATAATTATGAATGGTACAGTTACTATATACATTTTTATTAATTTTTTCGTTGGTTAATTAGATGGAATTTATCCCAAATCTGCTTATTTTAAAAGCTGTGCACAGCGTGATTATTTATATTTGACGTTTAATTATCACATACACAAATAATCTGAAAACACCGAACTTGATAGGCCAATCAGAGTAAAGAGTCAAGTTTGGTGTTATTGATATTTCGGGCTTGACTAAAGCTTCTGATTGGTTCATTTGATAGTTGCGGGAAATAGTCAAATAGTCAATACCAATTTATAGGTAAATCACACTACTTGGTTTCGTCTACCCAGCCATTTTTGACGACATCATGGGTGTCAAAACAAGTTTCGTCGAGGTAGATTATATGTCTGTTGGATTCGCGAAGCTTTTCATTCGCCTCAAATATTCTTGTTGGTGTTATGCGAGTCGATTCTACTATGACCATTCGATTATTTTTTTTTTTATTTTAAACCACAAGACAATAAAACACCTCGTAGAGTTTTTAAAAATTTATCGAATAGTCGAGTAATTTATAACAAATCATTTCCAATGTTGATACTTCATTTTTTTGTGTATACCATAAATTGTTCGCCGAATCACATCTTTTGTAGCATCATCAACGTTTGCGTTTGACAGATGCGATGTGCAAAAAATTGAAGACCTTTGAAATGTGGACGTACAGAAGGCTATTAAGAATCTCCTGGGTAGAAAGAGTGCGTAACACCGAGGTACTTCAACGACTCGACAAGCAGCTGGAAGTTCTGTTAAAACTAAAAAAGCGCAAACTGGAGTATTTTGGTCACATCTTAAAAAATGACAAGTATCGACTTTTTAAGCTTATTATAGAAGGAAAGATCGAAGGACAAAGAGGCCCAGGTAGAAGAAAAATATCCTGGCTAAAAAACTCAAGACAATGGTATGGAGTGAGCACTACCACATTGTTCCGCCGAGCTGTAGAGAAGGTTCAGATAGCGCTGATGATTGCCAACGTCCTAGGAGGACAGGGCACCTAAAGAAGAAGAAGTTCAACGTTTGCGAATTTTTTAATCCTTTGTTTTCGCTTTAATAAATGGTTAATGACATCCCCTGTTTAAATGACCCGAAGAACTGTTTGTTTCAAGACACTCGCACATTCTTTTTACAATTTCATTTTGTAAAAAGTGACAGATTTCCTTTTTTAAGCATTCACGAATATTTTACATTCAAATCAATATTTTCAAATTCCGGATACCTGTCGATTGACAGAAATTCCTTACACGTAATGTTATTATTTGTTTTAAAAGGTCTCCAGAAAGTCATATTAATAAAATTATTTTTTATGGATAACTCACCTAGCCTCTCACCAACACACGGCACCGATAAAGAAATATTGTGATCTGGCGAAATCATTTGTCTTCAGATAGCAGGTGTCCAGTCCAGCTAGACGAGCATTAGGGCCACACGACAGAACTTTTTTATTATTGTACCAGGAACGCTTTGAAAGTAAAAACACTGGTAGTTTCCCATTTGCCGGGCAGTGCATATGAACACTCCTCGTAGTGCTCTGCCGTTCCAATTGGGATTAGAAATACGATATTACAAACCGAAAAAGTCCCTGAATGGTACAGTTACTATATTTATTTATTTTTCGGTACATTTTCATTAATTTTTTTGTTGGTTAATTTAATGGGATTTATTCCAAATCTGCTTATTTTTAAAGGTGTGCACAGCGTGATTATTTATATTTGACGTTTAATTGTCACATACACAAATCTGAAAACACCGAACTTGATAGGCCAATCAGCGTCAAGAGTCAAGTTTGGTATTATTCATATTCCGAACTTGACTAAAGCTTCTGATTGGTTCATTTAATAATTGCATGAAATAGTGAAGAGAATGACCGAATTAATAGATCATCTAGATCTCTAACAAATAGAAGAAGAAGACACAAGATTTTTTCTACAAATGCAGTTTTAAGACAGAAACAAAACACTTAATACTTTATTCAAAATAAGTAAGTACAGTAGAAACGGTGAATCTTTTCCATCGCGTGACTATTACGTCAGCAACAATATTCATATGAATCAAATCAAAACATGTCGACTCTATAAAAATAATCGTGTATGATGTTATGTTTGATTTATACTGACAGAAAGAGACAGTATGTAGAAAATATGTGTTGTATGAATCGTAGATTGCGTCACGTGATGGAAAAGCTTCACCGTTTCAACTGTACATAATATTACTTGTATTTTAATTATATAATTTTATAATATTCTTGAAAATAGTTACTTCAGTTTATCATTCACTATATTAAAATTAAATGTGCAATTATGACAATCTTTGATATTTATTCCCGAACCTGATGGTCCATTGGGATATTTCTTCAACATAAATTCTTCCGAAGATTGGAAATCTATAGAACCAGATGTGGATACATGCGGTTTTGAAAATATTCTTTTGTTGTTTTTAATCTTATTTTTGATTAATTCGTCAATATACCTTTTTGCGACATTACTACTTTTCCATTCACCATGTTTCTTTAGTTGTATTAGATCTTCCCCACCATTCACCAATAAAGTAGCAGATGTTCGTAGCAGTGTCCTGTATATAAAGTATGCTCAGGTAATCCCAAATATTTAGCAATTTCACTGGGAATTTTCCCGATTGTATTCATACTCACAACTTGTTTCGTACATCTACCTTTTTGATAACGTAAAAATAGGCACTGGGAAGTATTATTGTTATTTTGACAAAGTTGTCTGATTGCAATGTATTTTTTACAAATTGATAGAAAATCAACTGAATTTTCTTCATTATTACTAACAATCGTAAAAACACGGCTAATTCTCGTTTTCGAATCTGGAATTCGGACTATTAAAATAGAATCTTTATCTTCTATTTCACCAATCTCCATTTTCAACAATTTATCGCGTCTGCAGGCACCAGCAATACCCATAATTAGAATTACCTATACAAAAATTAACAGTCAATAACTAGCTATCCAAAATGTATAAGCTATCCAAATTGCTATTGATCCAATAATTCATATTTAGCCCTGGGCTAATATGACTGCTCAAGTAATCAAGAGTTTCATGGTATAATTCAACTAAGAAACTATTCTAACTGCTTATCAAACTATAATTAATGTTTTGGATTTTTTCGCTTTTTATCCAACGGATTATTTTTTGAAATATGCGGTAAGTTTAGAATACTTATTGATTTCGATGTTATTTTTAACATTCAAGCTAAAAGATCTACAACGGGCAACACAAAGAGCAGGTTTGGAAATAAATTATAACAAAACAAAAATGTTAACCAACCTAGCACCAAGCGAACCTGTAGAAATAGAAAACAAAATCATCGAAATCACAGAAAAATACACCTACCTTGGCCATGAAATCCGGATCGGCAGGGACAACCAGACGTGCGAACTGTCCAGACGAATATCTCTGGGATGGGCAGCGTACGGAAAGCTTAGGGACATATTTAAATCAGAAATTCCCGTAAGTATGAAAAGGAAGACCTTCAATCAGTGTGTTCTCCCAGTTATGACATACGGGGCTGAAACCCTAACCTTAACAAAAACAATAGTTAAAAAACTACAAGTAGCGCAACGGAAAATGGAGAGATCCATGTTAGGACTTTCCCTTAACGACCGAGTCAGAAACGAGGATATAAGGAGAAAAACGGGGGTAGAGGACATAATAGAGAGAATTACAAAGCAGAAATGGAGATGGGCAGGACACGTGGCTAGAATGAAGGACGGAAGGTGGACAAAGAAAGTTCTGGAGTGGCGACCGAGATCGGATAAGCGAAGCACCGACACGATGGACAGATGACCTCAAAAGGATAACCACGAACTGGATCGCAGAGGCGCAAAATAGGGAAAGATGGAAATATTTCGAGGAGGCCTACGTTCAGCAATGGACAAGAGAATAAGGCTGGATGATGATGATGATGATGATGTTCGTAGCATCAAATATACGGACAAAAGAGCTGATTGATTTTTCTCCAAAATAAGCCAGCAACACATTTTCTAAATATTTATTGACCTTCTTCGATTAACACCAGGTTATAAATCTATTGTATTGAAATTCATATTTTGCTCTCGATTTCTCTGGTAGGATATTCAAAGTTACATTTTTTGTACTTTCTGTTTCATCAAGAGGTGTGTTCAAAAATTCACTATCACTATTTTCCATGATAAAAGAATGAGTAAAAGGTGCAACCATTTTGAAATATTTTTGCGCTAAAGCGGCAAAGCTGTCACAAAATGACGTTTGTCGGAAAACGTCAACTTTGCGTTGAAATTTGAAAGCGTCAAAGGCTACTTTACTAAGCAGTTGTGGAAAAATAATCTTTTATTATCCCAATGTTGAGCTGGATTCAGCGAATAAAGAATACTTTAATGAGCTACATGGTTGTTTGTTTGTTTGTTTGTTTGTTTGTTTGTTTGTTTGTTTGTTTGTTTGTTTGTTTGTTTGTTTGTTCTTTGGATGCCTCGTTATCAATATTTTACACTCAAGAATTTTTTAACTAAAACGGGACTTTGTTCTCCTCCTAACCTAAATCTCTGTAAGACATGTACGTGTTCATTTCTCTTGCTTTGAAATGTTCTATTGAACATTTTGTATGCAAACCGTATTGTCGAATTGGATATTTTTGTCATCCATATATCCAAATCTAATTAACGTAGGGGTGACGACAGCTAAGAATACGCGTGTTACTCCCTAAAGGAATGGTATGCGTGAATAGACAAGCGTAATCAAAATAGGAAGGCACTAAAAACTACAAGGGTTATACCAAAAGTCAAACATAAATCTATGAATTAATTATGCGGGTGGCATAACCGAATTCACATAAAAACAAATATAAAAAAAAAATTGTATATTATTATTATGCTTTTGGGTTGGTATTTTCGACCCTTGATGTCTGGGTTTCCTCTTTACTCTGTAGAGCAGAGGTGCTCAAACGGCGATCATGAGTGCTTTTACAGTCGATTCCGAGAAAAAATTCCATTTACACAGATTTTGTTTTAGTAGGTAGGTAACTAAAACAAAATTAATAAATGAACTTCTTCTTCTTTCATGTGCCCTATACGGTCTCCCGAATGTTGGCTATCACTCTGGCTAGAGAAATTGACAGAAATTGTGGAAGCGTTAAACAGTATGAAATTGCGTTAGGCTGCTGAAAACGACAAGATAACGGTTAAAACGCTGATGGCTGGACAAAGCGTGGTAACTAGTCTGATGTATCACCTTTTTAACCTTTGTTGGAGTAGTGGTAGCGTACCAGACGCAAGGCCGTTATCGTGCAGCTTTACAAAGGAAAAGGTTTGCAGCAGGACTCTAAAAATTACCGAGTTTACTCAGCATACTCGGCAAAATGTATGCAAAGATATTAATTAAAAAAATGACGAATGAAACTGAGAAGATGATATGAAATGTGCGAGCAGGATTTAAAAAAAAAAAGAAAATGTATAAATCAGGTCTTTTCAATACGAGGTAAAGTCGAAAAATTCTTGGCTAAAAATCAAAAGATCTATTGCGCTTATATAGACTTGGACAAGGCCTCTAATAGAGTGGTGAGGAGTGAATTGGGGTCTACATTGTCTATGTACTTAACGAGGATTTCACTGCTTGTGTCAGAACAAACAAAACTTACACGGACTGGTTTAACATCGAAAAAGGTGAAACAGGGATGTGTGACTTCACCATAGCTGTTTACCTTATACATGGACGATTGTTTAAAAAATTTGAAAGAGAGTGCGTATAGATTAAAAATGAATGATTTGATAGGCAAATGCCTTCTTTACGCCGATAATCAAGTCATATTAGCATCATCTGAAGAGGAGTTGCAGGCGACAGTTAATGTTATGCATGATGCCCTAAAACTCAAAGGGATGAAAATAAATGTAAGCAAAACGAAAGCAATGGATTTTGAAGAAGAAGAAAGCATGAAAAACTGTAAAGTTCTGATTAAGGGAGAAAGCGTGGAACAAGTAAATGAGTTTTTTTACTTAGGTTCAAAGTTTACGAGAGTTGAAAAGTATGACAGTGACTTTGAGCGAAGGTTGTTGGCAGGAAAACATATAAATGGGGCACTGCATAGCTTTATGAACAGCCAGAATGTGTCAAAAATGGCAAATCTGGCTATGCATAGAGAAGTGTTGGTTCCTATACTTTTGTATGGTAGTGAATGTTGGGTTTGGCAAAAGAAGCATAAAAATAGGAGTAATGCTACGGAGAGAAGTATAGCCGGAGTGACTCGGTTGGATAAAGTGAAGAATAGTAAGATAAGACTACGCTGTGGTTACAAAGATAGATTAAGGTATGCTTAGATGGTTTGAATACGTAGAAGGGATGGATAAAGGAAGATTGAAGAAAAAAATTTATAAGGCGAGTGTAAATGGACAAGTCGGTAGAGGTCGACCTCGGCGAACATATATTGATTAGATCAACAATGTTTTAAAGAAAGGCCAGATCAAAAGTACCAACAACCGACGGGCATATATAAAAGCACTAATGAAAGTAGAGGGAGCAAAGATGTATGTAAGAACCTTAGCAAGTGAAAGGAAGTTGTCTCTGCCATACACAGGCACAGGCAAGACAGGTTATTATGAAATCTTAAAAAATAATAATTTTACGTGAAAAATAACTCAGTAAAAGCACGTGGACAAGGTAGATTCATGGTTAATTTCGATAAAACTTGGTAAACGCTCATGAAATTGTAAAAAAAGGATGAAATGATTAATCTGCTAAATATTTCGTAAATGCTTTCTCAGATAGAGGATAACGTATATAATATGCCGATAAAGAAATCGGTTTTGCGCCGAATTATTATCTATTACGGAAAATAATATTTTGGGTTGTTAAGCTGGTTATCACCAAGACATGAATTTTACCTAGTCTGAGAAATATAGCCGGAGTGACTTAGTTGGTTAAAATATAGAATAGTGAGATAAGAGAACGCTGTTGTGTAAAAGAAGATGTGGTTATAAAGATAGATAAAGGAATGCTTAGATGGTTTGGACACGTAAAAATGATGGATTAAGGAAGATTGATGAAAAAAATTTATAAGGCGAGTGTAAATGGACGAAAGTCGGTATAGGTCTAATTCGGCGAACATCGATCTCAATCAGATCAACATTGTTTTAAAGAAAGGCCAGGTAAAGAGTACCAACAACCGAAGAGCATATATGAGAGCACTGATGAAAGTAGAGGAAGCAAAAGATGTGTGTAAGAACCGTAGCAAGTGGAAGAAAAAAGTCCCTGCCTACCCCTATGGGAAAAAGGCGTTACTTTATGTATGTACTAGCTGACCCGGCAAACGTTGTTTTGGAATGCTAGACGCAGGAATGAATCAGATATAAATGCTCGATGTACCTGTTGTCGTTGTTGGTCATTTGTTCTTCGTCTATTGACTGTGAAACGGCGTGATTGTCGTTGTTCTAATCTTCTGACTTCATTGCGTTCAGCTCGTGTATCTTCTGGCTCTTCTTGATGCAATTGCGCCATTCTGACACGTGCATCAGTATTTTGTTGCTGGATTTGTTCTTCTGTTCTTTTGGATCTGCTATTTCGCAAGTTTCGAGCTTTACTTGTACTGCGGCTCAAATCAGCCCCTTTGCGTTTTCTTGGCATTGCTCACCGTACAAAACATACATAAATAGAATTAATGAAATTATTTAATGATGAAAAATGTTAAAAGTATAATTAGGGCCAGGATTTTTGCCGCAGTTTTGAAATGATTAGTTTTAATTTATGAAATTATAACAAAAATATAAGTTTTGTGGAAAAATTTTTCAAACAAAAGTAAAAAATTAAATTTTATAAAAACATTGTCTCTTATAATTTTTTCATGCAACCAATATTTCCATTGACATTTTAAAATAAAGATTCATAATGATTGATTTTTTGGAAACTATGAAAATCTTAATTGTTCAATTACATTTTTTTAATAAAATTAAATTAAAATTACATTTTTATAAGATCAACATTTTCGATATAAATAAAAAAAAGTATACTTACAACACAAAATCCGTTGTTATTGGAAGCTCGTGTCACGTGTTGAGTACTTTTGAGGTTATAAAATCACTTGATTAACTAATCGTGCAAAATACACTCAAAATTGATAATTTAATTATTATTGATAAAATAGGAATGATTAAAAGTTAATATGAGAGTTACACTGAGATAGCAAAATAATAATTGTCAACGTTACTACTACACTTGATGCATAAACAATAATGATGGCCGACAACTGTGTAGGGAGTGAGAAAGAAAGGAGACCGGCTTCGTTCTCATTTCTACTCCGTGCTGTTTACTGGGTCAGAAGTGACACCTGTAGACATCTGGCGGGGATAACTAATTAAATGACGATTGATCAGTTTTCGACCGGAGAGGAAAAATGATTAAATTACTAAAATGGCTATTAAAAAAATAAGGGTTGATCGTAGAAGGGTGAAAATTGAGGATTGTATGTATTTTTGTATGTTGTATCATAAAAAAATAGAAATTAAAAATTTTGTCTAAAAAATAAAAAAAAAATTTAGGGGTGGACTACCCCTAACATTTAGGGGAATGAAAAATAGATGTTGGCCGATTCTCATAGATACCGGATAAGCACAAAAAATTTCATCAAAATCGGTCAAGCCGTTTCGGAGGAGTATGGCAACGAAAACTGTTAGAAACATGTTAGAAAAGCGTCGAGTGTTTGCTATATCATAAATAAAACATGGTTAAATTATCGTCAGTGTAGCGATATCGTATTAAAAAGCGATGCCGTAAACGTTTAAATGACTTAACCACGAAATGGATACAAGAAAACTAAAACGATTGCTATTATTTGATATGGCAACGTGTAATTGGCGGCTGTAATCCCTCAAATAAAAGTGTCATATTCCCTAGGGGGTGAATTTCATAAAAGAGACGGCAATAATTTAGTACAAGTGCCTTCGTAGGTAATTTGAATGTTTCTTGATGAGTATCGTCGGAATTTCTAAGGATTGCGATTCGGTAAGGCTGATTTTCAAAACGAAATTAGTCTCTATGGATTTCTGTACGAATGAAATGAATACGGCTTATTTCTATTTCTCTCTTATTTCAATTGAATTACAGTTATCGCGTTATTAAGGTGGGATGTCAAACTTAACATAAACCTGCGATTTCTGCGTAAAAAAAATTAAGTTTTCTGCATGTATTGTCCAAATTTTTGTTTTGTTTTGAAGTTAAGTAAATTCTTTTCACTAAGTTGTCGTTCTTGAAAGGCAAAGTTTTCGAGAACTAAATTTGCATCTTCTCTAATACTAGCACTGGGGAAATGGGGGCAGACGAACTCTGGACGATGAACTGGAGTAGGCTAAGCAGCACGCTTGGTCTGCTCACGGGACACATCGCACTAAGGGCACACCTCTTCAAATTTAAACTGACGGCCGAGAAAAACTGCCGTCTATGCGACGAAGAGAAAGAGAGCAGCATACACATTCTGTGTTGCTGTCCGATGCTAGCGGTGTTCAGGTACCAAACCTGGGGCCGCATGATAATCGATCCAAGTGATCTAAATGAGATAGGGCCAACAGAAATACTGCGGTTTGCCAAAACCAGCGGACTCGAATTCTGATGCCCTGAAGATACAGCGGTAGTCACAGAGGATCATAAGATATAGGTGCCGATACCGATGGCCCAACCGCAAAAATGTAATGTATAGTGATACTAGCACTTACAGCGTTAATATTATCTTTGTTTCTTGCGCTTGCTTCGTTGTCTTATTAATGTTCTGCTATAGTGTATGGTAAAATTTGTTTAGAATTTTTTAAAAATTCCACGAATAGCAAGCACGGACCATAAAATCTTCACGAACATCACGTTTGATTTAAAACTTTTTTTGATCACCAATAAGTATACCGAAATTTTTAAAATGATTGTAACAAAACTGATTTTCTTGTAAACGTCCTTAAATATTTAATACATAAATTGCAAACGCGTAAGTTTGGTGTGTGTACTTTAAATCAATAAATTCCGTAAATGTTTTTAAAAATATCCCATTTTGGAAAATGTAATTACCCTGTCAACAAAGTCAACATCTGTGCTATATAAACGAAACACGTCTGTTGACGGCATAGAAGGTAATTTTCGTTTTACATGAAAAAATATATTACTTACTGAATCTTTTGAAGTACTTACCTAAAACAAAACAGAATAAAATTAGTCAATAATAGGTTCTCACAATTTTGAACTTTAAATTTATTATTATTACTAATACGGAAATGAAACATCTGCTAACAATTTATTTATGCAGTCCATTTAATCACAAAGCATCAAAAGTATAATTATTAACAAGTCAAATGGCGAAGAGAGTTATTATGTACATCACCAGAAATTTTTGATGAAGCAAAAACTGTCAGTTAAAATTTAGTTTTTTTTTTATTTTCTGGTTCCCACGAAAAGGAATATCCTGTAATGCTTAGAGAATATCGTGACAACCAAGGAAAAAAAAGGTAGGAATTGGTGTTCTTAAATTTCTGGAGGTTGTATGCCTTGGCACCTCCCTAGGCAATGTGTTCCAAAGCCTCGCTGTTCATTGGACGAACGATTTTTTGGAAAGGGATGTTCTGCAGGGCTCCAAAGTAACCACGAAGGGGTGTGAAGTCTAAACTTGACGGGTTAATTTCGAAGAAACAGCTAAAGGAGAAACAATTGTTGATATTTCAGAAGAGCATCGTCCATGAAAATATCTATATAATAGAGACAACTCGCTAACTTTTCTACGGTGTTCCAGAAGAGTGAGCGAGTTTATAAGCAAGGCATCACCGACCAGATGAATTGCCCTTGGCAATGAATAGCTCTTGGCACTAAATAGAAAGCCAAGTTTTTAGGATGCACATTTGACAAAGGACCTCACGTGATTTTTCCAGGAAAGGTTATTGCTAATAGTAATACCAATCATCAAGATGGATAACTTCAGTGGTATAGTTACTCCTGACAATATTATGTTGGGCACAGTGAGATCGGCTTTTCTAGAGAAAAGACATGCTTGTGTTTTATTTGCATTGAATTCTACCAAGTTATTGGATTTTCATTTGAAAATTGTTGCCAAGTCCTTATTTATGCTGTTGACATTTCTTTCTCGTTCATTTCTGGTTTCACGGGCAGATATAGGAGCCCTGAAAAAAAAGCGGTATGGAGGGTACTATCATCCGCGAAGCTGTGTACTGGACATAAAGTTGTTTCCAACAAGTCGTTGATGTAAAGTAGAAATAGTTTTGGAGCTAGAATTGATCCCTGCGGAACACCAGCATTTATTATTAGAGAGTCAGATGAAACTCCATCAACCACCACACGGAGAGACATATTTAAGAGAAAACTAGCTATCAGGGAACACAGCTGAGGGCGTAAGCCATAAGATAGAAAAAAAACCATGTAAAAGAAGAGAGAGAGATCGTAGACTTTTTTTTTCAAGTACCATGTCCTTTCAGAACGTTGGTGACCATCATGGCTATTCTTATCCTGTCAAATGCCAGTCTAAACAGCGTGCTGGAACCCTCGTCAAACCAGTCTCAGAGATTCTTTATCGAGGATGTCATTCTTCTACCTGGAGCTCGTCTACCCGCTATCTTGCCTTGCATTATGTTTTAAAGCAAACAAGTCCATGGAGTCCATTAGGCAGACGAAAGAGAGGTCAACCAAGGCGATCATGGAGAGACGAAGTGGATGAGGCGATGGAATTAAGAAACCTGCAGGACGGAGACTGGCAGGACAAGGACAACTGGAGACAAGGGCTGAAAGCAGGAAGGCAGCGACAGCTGTAGATATCCTGGATTATATATATCACAAAATATTTCCTTTTCTTAACGGTGACGATAATCTCGGTGTTTTTCTGTACTCTCGCGAGCGAACTTTTTCTGTCCACGCTACTTTTAGTATTCGCCTGTAGGCCCACATCTCAAAAGCTTCAAGACGTTTCATGTCTTTGTTGTTAAGTATCCAGGCCTCTACGCCGTATAGGAGGGTGGAGAATACATAGCATCTCAGAAGACGGATCCTCAGGGGCAACCCCCAAATCTCTACAGCATAAGACTTTACTTATCTTACTAAAAAAAGTACCAGCCAGTTTAATTCGTGACCTTATTTTAGATTGACTACCAGCGTTACTTGTGTGAATACTGCCAAGAAATTTTATTTGATCAACTTGCTGTAGCGTTTTGCCTCTAAGTGTAATGTTAGTTACGATGTTAGGTTGTTTGCTGATCACCAACACTTTCGTCTTTTTAATGTTTAAGTCAAGACCAGCCGTGGCACATTCTTAAACAACTCTGTCAAGGATGTCCTGCAGATATTCCTGATTGGACGCGTACCGTAAATTGTTAATGACCTCACCATTGACAATAATGCCCACTGATATTTTGGAAAGTGCTTCTCTAAAAATTCTCTCAGAGCAAACATAAAAAAGAAGAAGAGACAATATGCAAACCTGCCTTACCTCTTTTGATATCGATTGTAGTTGAATCAACTCCAAACTTTACAAAAGATGTTTGATTCCAGTATAGATTAGAGATAACATGAATATCTCTTCCATCCAGTCCAATGTCTCTGAGAGTCTCCATTAGTATGTTTTGTCAGACACGATCAAAAGTCTTTTGAAAATCTATAAAGCAGGCATATAGATCAATTGACATATCGCGACTTCTCTGAGCAAGAATATTTATGCCAAACAAAGCTTTCCTTGTATCGACACCACTACGAAACCCGAATTAAGACTTAAAATGAATTCGTAGACCAGAGAATTACAAATGATATTAATTCATCCTTTTCGGAAAATTTGTTGTGTAACGAAATATCTAACGCTTGTGAGTTTCGTTCACTTTTTAGCAATACTTTTCATTTACCTCGTATATTGTATCTGTACAAATTCAATTAACGCACGTTAATTGGTTAATTTGTTGATCATTGACAGAATAATGTTATGTACGAGTACATACGTATTTTACATGGGTCATTGTTGTCACTTCATAGCTTTTTCAGGTGTTGTAATTTGTGTTAATTTACTTTCAACCGATTCCGTCATTTCATACCTTCTTTGTACAAATGAAGTATTTTAAAATTATAACAGTATAATTAAGAGTAACATTAAACTAAATAATTTGTAGATACAATCATAAAATTAGCTTATAAGAATACCAATCACAAAGTGAAACATTTGGGGGTCAGCACCAAGGTATTCTTTTGGTCTTCTAGATTCCATTTAGAAAAGAGCCATTTGGTTGATTAACAGCATACCTTTCACCAACTATAAAATAGAAAAAGAGTTGCAGACCAGACATTACTCAACAGATATTTCCATGGCAAATGCTTCAGAGAAATAAAAACTCTTGTACCACCACTGGCCACATTCGGCCGAAGAACTCGGCACGTCGATCAGTCTCACCCATTTACTCTCAAGATTGACACTACAAGGACCAATCTCCATCAAAAATCCTTCTTTTACAGGGCTGCTACAGAAAGGAACAAGCTTCACAAATCAGTTTTCCAAATAACTATGACCTGCAACTTTTCAAAAAGTGGGTCCACAATCATCTCCTTTTTATAATCTAATAGTCGCAATGCGGGCCTTCCTCGGCCCACACGATAGGTCTACCCTTTTTGCGACTATTTGCTGTAAAAAAAATAATTAAATGATTTAAATAAATATGGTAACAATCGTTAATAGGCTATTTGTGAGATCTGTCCCTTGATAACATTTTATTTTTAGATTGTAAGACCATTTCTCTCTTGGCCGGTGGCCATTGCGAAGGCTGGACGTGCTGTCCTGGCGCTTTTTTTGACTTGCAATTTTTGAGAAGAAAATTTCTGTATTCTTCAAATCATCCCATTACAATGTCCGGAAATACCCTTAAACCAAGTCCCTCCATCTCGATTTTGGGAGTCACGGTGTCCAATAATATGTCTTGGCATGACCATGTTGCTAACATCGCAAAGTCGGCAAGCCAGAGGCTAGGTTTTTTGTGGAAAGCCAGAAAGTTTTTTACTGCTGATCAACTTTTGACGACGTACAAGGCTCAAATCCGACCTCTACTTGAGTATTGCTCGCATATTTAGGGTTCAGCACCAAGGCATTCTCTTCGTCTACTACATTCCATTCAGAAAAGAGCCATTCGCTTGATAAACAGCTCAACTCTCACAGATACCCTTCACCCTCTAGAACATAAAAGAAGAGTTGCAGACCAGTCATTGCTCTACAGATATTTCCATAGCAGATTCTCCAGAGAAATAAAAACTCTTGTACCACCATTGGCCACATTTGGCCGAAGAACTCGGCACGCTGATCAGTCTCACACATTTACTCTCAAGCTTGACACCAAGGACCAATATTCATCAAGAATCCTTCTTTTACAGGGCTGCTACGGAATGGAATAAGCTTCCAAAATCAGTTTTTCCAGAGAACTATGACCTGCAACTTTTTAAAAAGCGTGTCCACAATTATTTCCTTTTTATAATCCCTTTCCCTGCTAATAGTCGCAGTGCGGGCCTGTCCTCGGCCCACACGATAGGTCTACCCTTTTGCGACAATTTTCATAAAAAAAAAGTATTGCTGCCTATTTTCTTTGGTAAAAAGCCCATTTTATTATTACTTGTTAGGTCAAAATTATACGAAAAATTACTCTTCAAAGATTAAAACCCCTAACAGAAGAAAAAAATGAATTTCCAACCACCAGTTTATAACACGGGCTTGCTATATTTAAAAAAAAAATAAATGAAAAATAATTAATTTGTTTTTGTTTGTAATATGCAGTTATTTTTTTGTGGTTACAATAATAAATAATAAAAATCCACACGAACAGTTAAAAATTCAATTTCATAATGACACAACGAACAATAAAAATGCAATTTTACGTTAAAACATTTCAAAATTGTATATTAATATTAATACAAACATAGTGCTAAATTTAATTTAAATTGTATTTAAAAACGATTTCAAAGGAAAAAAGCGATTTACAAAAAAGAATTAATAATTGTGTAAAAAAATTCAATACTAATAATTTAGTACCAAACTAAATATTAATTGCAAATTTTCAATTAATATTTGTTAAACTATTATGCACCATTTCTATTTAAAACAGAAATAATAGTATTGTCTTTTTACTTTTTTATCTCACCCGAATAAACTTCATTTGTTTTTCTGCCAACACCCTTCGCTCAATGTCACTGTCATACTTTCCATCTTTAGTAAACTTTGAACCCAAGTACACAAATTCTTTTACCTGTTCCACTTTTTCTACCTCAATCGAAACTCCACAGTTTGTCATACTTTATTCTCTTTCAAAACCATAACTTTCGTTTTGCTCACATTTATTTTTATCCCTTTGATTTTCAGGGCATCATGCATAATATTAACCATCGCCTGCAACTCCTCTTCAGATAACGCTAATATGACTTAATCATCGGCGTAAAGAAGGCATTTGACGATCAAATCATTCATTTTTAATTTATACGCACTCTCTTTCGGATCTTTTAAACAATTGTCTATGTATAAGTTAAACAGCCATGGTGAAGCCACACATCCCTGTCTCACACCTTTTTCGTGCAAGCTCCGTTTATCCTGACAAAAGCAGTGGAATTCTCGTAAAGTGATTTCAGTGCTCGTATTAAACTACCACTTACCCCATACATAGACAATGTATCATCCTCTCAGTTTCATTCGTTACTCTTTTAATCAATATCTTTGCATACAGTTTGCCGACTATGCTGAGTAAACTAATACCTCGGTAAATCTTACAGTCCTGCTGCGAACCTATTCCCTTGTAAAGCGACACGATAACGGCCTTGCACCAGTCGTCTGGTACGCTACCACTTCTCCAACAAAGATTAAAAAGGCGATCCAGTAGAGCAGCTACCACGTTTTGCTCAGCCTTCAGCATTTCAACTGTTATCCTGTCGTTCACCCAATTTCATACTGTTAAACGCTTCCACAATTTCTGTCGTAGTTATTTCGATATATGTTTAGTAATAAAATACAGTGAAAACACTAATATAGTTTTTTTCTGACCTCGGAAACTAATGGGTTGATCATGAAGCTTTACTTAAAGTTGTTTTACGATCAATGAAATTTAGCGAAACCTGGCTAGTGAACTAACTTAACCTTTGCCGAGACCGCAATTTAAATTTCGATTGCAATATATTTTAATGACATTTAAAATTTATGGCGTGCTAACTGAAATGAAAACATGGATACATCCAAATTAAAAAGTCGACGTTCATGCCGACCACCCTCGTGTCATTTTCCACCCCACGCCCCTTCAGAAACGCAATCATAATATGCGCCAGCCCTTTTCCATCCGACGATATGCAGTCGAATGCAGAGCCGGACCCTCCGAAGCTACACAGGAAAATGGTTTAATATGCAAATGTTATTGTTATTATTCAACTCCGCATCTAAAATTTTATAAATTTATTCGAACGTTCCCATAAAAACCTAGAACAAGGAGGTAATAACTAAAAGAGCCTTTTCACGGATTATTAATTAGGTTTTGTGGACTTTAAATAAAAAAAACAAACCTGCTAAAATATAAATTATACCATGTTACAATGTAAGGTTTTTAGTCATAGAATATAACATGCTAAAAAATTTACAAAAGCAAAATACAATATTAATAAAAAATACACATTTCACCTAAAATGTCCTTCAGTGTTTTAGGAATTTGGTGGTTTATTCTCGCTTGGTAGTAAAGTAGACAATCACAGAGAATGTGCTTAACTTTACAAATATCACGGACGGGTTGTGGAGAGCATGTTATAAGGTATTCATGAATACGTATTAAAAACACTCGGTGTTTTTTAATCTTTAAAATAACTTTGTTTAAGAGTACTAAGAGAGCCATGGAAAGACGAATTTTAGGAATTTCCCTGAGAGATCACAAAACAAATACATGGATAAGGGAAAAAACCAAAATCTTCGACATATTAAAAAGAATTGGTTCCCTAAAATGGCAATGGAAGTGACACGTGGCCAGACATACAGAAAACTGAAGCGGGTATATCACCAGATGGAGACCTTGGGAAGAGAGGAGAAGTGTTGGAAGACCCCAGCAAAGATGGTACGACGAGATAAAGAAGGTCGCAGGCTTTAATTGGTATCGAGTTGCGCAAAACCGAAGCCAATGGTCAAATTTGAAAGAGGCCTATATCCAAAGGATAGAAAACGGCTAAAATAGGAAATAGGAAGAGTACTAAGAAACATGATGATGATGAGGCATCGTTTTTTATTTCTATTGTTCGAAAACTCCATCGTTTTTCATTTGGTCTCCTGCAGTAAATGCAGCTCTTACAGCTCTGTATATAATCAAGTTCAATCTTTATATGTGCCCAAATGTTCATAAAATACGTTTTCTAACGACTAAGCATTAGTTTCAGTTTTATTAAAGAAAGTAAGGCTAGCAAAGCATATCAGAGAAAGAACTGACATGACAAGAAATTGTAGATTGCAGGGAGGAAGTCGTAAAGTCAATGTAGCCTCTTAAGCACCTCGACCTATCAGATATTTTGTGCATAACCCTTAATCCATTCAAGGTCCGGGATTCCGAGACTTAGTACAAAGTTTATAAGTTTCCTGGGGGCTACGTTCCTAACATCAGAGTGCTTTAGAAAGGCCGCTTCCAGGAACTTAAGCCTTTTGCAGAAAAGCGCTGGGCATTCGCAAAGCAAATGTTCTGCAGTTTCAGCAAAGTTCTCGCAGTAGCGGCAACTATCACTGTCTGTTTTGCCCATCTTTTTTAGGTGATACCTTAGAGGGCAGTGTCCAGTGAGGAGTCCCCTCACCAGTTTCAAGTCTTTTTTTGTCCAACTCGAGAAGCTGTTTAGCTTTTCTTAGCGAGAAGTTCACTAACCTTTTCCTTTTTCCTTCTACTTTATTTCAGTGCGATTTTATTTCATCTGTTTCTTTCAAGTAGGCCTTTGGAGAGTCCACAGAAGGATTTTGGGCCTGAAAATGGTGTATTTGCCCCTTCCTTGGCAAGGCAGTCTGCTTCCTCGTACAGACAAGGGTGGAAAAGTGTTGCCGGAAATATGTGTGTATCTTTATGTACAAAAAATAATACATTTAATAACCTATTATAATCATTAAAATTAGTGCCAAACATTACAAATTTGTGGGCTGCTTTATTAAGTTACAACACCATTAATTTTTGACCAATCTCATTCGAATATTTTATTAATAGAAAAAAATAATTTTTGGGCACCGGGATATAAGTTTGCCTATTTTATAATCCTTTTAGTTTTAAACCCCACCAAAAAAGTGGGACAACTATTTGTAACTAAAATAAATATTTTTCGTAATTTAATAAAATTCTATTTCTAAGTAAATATAAAAAATATATTTTAATACAAAATCTAACATTGTATGAACTTTCTCAGGTGAATACACTTTCATCAATATCTTCTTTACTATTACTAAACTTTAACCGTTTGTTTATTCGAGCATCACCAAAAACTACTGGACCGATTTTGATTTTAAAAACTTTAAAATGGAATCAAAAACTAGTATAGGTATATTTTATCTCGTGATAAAAAAGATAGTTCAGATACTACATTTAATTATTAGTACCAGAAGTAAATCCATATGAAATACAAATTTTTGTAAAGTTACAAATATTAGTTCTATGTTAAAAATTATTAATTGTTTATTCACCAAGGTTATGTCTGTAATATATTGAATGTTTACTTGCTTATCTAACTAGTTTTTTTGTTATCAAGTTAATAAGTTAAAGGCAAGTTGTTGTTTTTAAAAATTTTACATCAGTCATTGTTTCCACTTTATTCAGTCTACTGTGATTTAAAATTTAGAATTTTGTTTTAAATAATGCCTAGACGTAAACTTAGAGCGGGTGAAGTTGCGGACGTTTTCCAAGTCAGCGAAAGTGTCATTTCGCAGCTTCTCCGTAGATATCGAGCAACTGGAAATGTAATAGAAAGACCTATCGTTATCTGACTGTGTATACCCGTAGGGAACCTCTGAGTACTTGCGGGATCATACAACAGCGTCTTTGGAATGCTTCTGGTGTTTTGTCGAAGATTACACGAGGTTAACTTACGTCCACGACAACTTTTGAGAAAAGTTCCATCAACACGAATTTATAAGCGTGCTCGATCATTGCGGAGAACATGGAAGACTTGCAAATACTGCTGGATAGAGTGCATGAGGCTGGTCAAAATTGGGGCATCAATATAAACATCAAGAAAACAAAATGGATGATCGTAGATAAAATAAACATAGAACCAATTCCGATTAGAATCAACGTACACAACATTGAACTAGTACCACATTTCAAATATTTGGGTAGCTGGCTAAACAATGTAATAACATGCGACGAAGAGGTAAAAACGATGATTAAAATGGCACGTAGGACATTTAGCAAATAGAAACCAATTCTCACTGACAGAAACCTCACAGATCAGACGTGATAAAAAAGATAGTTAAGATACTACATTTAATTATTAGTACCAGAAGTAAATCCATATAAAATACAAATTTTTGTGAAGTTACAAATATTAGATCTATGCTGTTACGTATGGAGCATTCTCTTGTACAGATGTAAAACATGGACGTTAAAGTTGACACCATGAATAAAATAGAAGCGTTTGAGATGTGGTGCTACCGGAGAATCCTCAAAATTCCGTGGACTGCACATACAAGTAATAAAGATCAGACAGCTGAATTAGAATCAAGAACTTCTGAACACCATAAAAACAAAAACAATAGACCTACTAAGGGTCGCGGTAGAGGGGAGACCCCGCCCCACTCACATGATACCTAGTTATTTAGGACACATAATACGAGGCGCCAAATATTATATCCCTCGCCTGATTATCCAGGCGAAGGTTAAGGGCAGAAGATGGATAGGTCACAAAAAAGATATGGATACTTCTTCATCTTACGTTAGGACTACGTCCTGTGTTTGCCTCAAAGGTTGCCCAAAAACAATTGGGACGATGAAGACCAGCTATCATACCATCTTTTTGGTGGGCGTCCAGTTGGGCGTGGTGTGTTGGGCCGCTTCTCTCTCACAATTTTTGCCAGCCGGTCATTTGGCATTCTGCTAACATGGTCTCTCCATTCTCTTCTTCGGTTTCTTGCCCATCTTACTATGTCTTATACTTCACATATTTCCCTTATCTCTTCGCTTCTTTTATGGTCAAGTAAGGTATAGCCAGTTATCGATCTAAGAATTCGCATTTCCGTTGATCTAAGAAGTCGCTTTGTAGTCGTGTTCTCCGCTCTGGTCTCTATCGCGTATGTCATAATCGGTCTTACACATGTCTTATATATTCTGACCTTACTTCTGGTACTCATGTGTTTATTTCTCCAGATTATGTCTCTCAAGAATCCTGAGATTTGTTGTTTGAGCTTTTACTTCCTCCTTAATATTTCTAGTGCTAGTTATATTAGCTCCTAAATATTTAAAGGACATCACTTGTTCTACACTCTGCTCATAGATTGCGAGTTTACATCTTCTCGGTTCTTTGGATATTGTTAGCGATTTGGTTTTCTTGACGGATATTTGCATATTGAATTCTTCAGCTGTTTTTTGGTACTTGTGTAAGAGTCTCTATAGGTTGTCCTCGTCTTCCGATACGATTACAGCATCATCAGCGTAGCATATGATTTTTATTTCTTTATCTCCCAGTCGATATCCTCTCCCAGTTACTTTGACTTCATTTATAATTTCATCCATGATGATATTAAATAGGATTGGGCTTAGGCTATCTCCTTGCCTGATTCCGGTTGTCATAGGTATTTTATTGCTTAGCTTATTTGCAGTTCTTACATATGTGTAGTTGTTCTTGTTCAATTCTTCGATGGTCTTTATTACATTCGGATGAATTCTTCTCTTTTGTAGTAGGGCCAAGACGTCTGTTAACCGTACCCTATCGAATGCCTGGGTTAGGTCAATGAAACACGTGAAGGCTACTTTATTGAACTCAATGGATACGAAACAATAAAAAAAAACAGCTATTCCGAGCAGCGAAAGGTAGAGACCAATTTAATCTAATTGTCATGAAGATAGCCCACGTCTAAAGACAGGCATGGCACTGAAAGAAAAAGAAGAATGAACATGTGAATTGGAATGCTGAATGGAGGTCTGCATTGTTCATAGATGAGTCAAGGTATGGACGGTGTAGAAAGTTCATCCGTTCAGAGGTGGTACCGTAGCTATTTGGGAAGGCATTTGTTTTAATGGGCTTACAAAATTGGTTGTGCTTCATGGGAACATGACTGCGCAAATTTACGTACAACAAGTTATTAGCAATGTTATGTTTGTTTCATGCTGCTATTGGACCAACTTTCCTATTTTTAGACGATGCAAGAGTAGTCAAAGACGCTTTGGACTTCTATGGTATTCCGCATTTGACACTGCCCCCTTTATCGCCTAACATCAATCCTATCGAGCATGCTTGGAATCAGCTATAGATACAGGCTTTAATTCCCATCAACCACCCCCTCAGACATTCCAACAACTTAGACAGCTTTTAAATCAACTTTGGAGACAAAAAAACGTATGTACTTTGATTTTTAATAAAATTAATAGGAAACACATCCTAAAATTGTTGTTTAAAATTGCAAACAAACGCTTACATAAAAGAAAACACATTTAATTTATAACATATTGTTACGCTTTATTGAGTCCGTCTCTGTCAACCTTGCCGACGGCGCCGACCGAATCTAGGGTGAATATTTAATAAGCATAGAGGACAATGGATAATTTGAGAAATTACTGGACCCTTCTCGTGGTTATTCGTATAGGTATAAAAAAAGGAAAGCAGCCGCGAAGAAAACAGTGAAAGATTAGTTTTAAAAGTATTTATGATTAAAGAAATGTAATTAGTTATATATGTTGTATTTCTTAGTGAATATCTAAGTGATTTATAAAAGTGGAGTTTATTGTATTGGAATAAATATTGTTTTGTTGCTGTATCGAGAGTTTTAAATCGCCGAACCCAAGGAAGAACTAAAACTCGTAACAATATAATCACTTGGTGACCAAAAATCGTAATTTTTTGCGTTTTACATATTCGGTTCTCAATTATTGAACATTTGAAAAGCTCAAAAGCCGCACAATTTGTACAAATATGATCGTTTCTAAAAAATGAGTGAGAATATCTTCGGTAGGGTATTTTCATCTTGAAACGCTCTGTATTTCCGAGCTATTTGGGACGATGGATTAATGAAATTATGCGTCCGTTTCGCTGGGTTCGATTGCGCGATGATACTAAGTCTGTTCCTGATATGAATGTTCACCCTCATAGTTAGCGAGCGGTGGTGGCTGGCAAAAAACCGCCATGTGTTCATGGAATATAAAATATAATCTATCAATAAATTAGAAAGGGAATTTAATTTTGCTAATGCCGGTTCAGCAGTGGATTAGCACCGCATTGGTAGCAGCTACATTAAAACGTTTATTAATTTCATGAATTCCTTTTATATGCGCTTTTATTGCTTGCAACACAGTTTTGTTCTTGCGTTTTTCAGCCACTGTTTTACTTTTTGGCAGTTTCTCACTTTTTAAAAAACACTTTGCATCGTTTTAACTGTTGCAGTTATCAATTAAAAATGTGCAGTATTTAAATTTTAATTAACGAATAAGCGACTAATTAAAATGTACAGTTTAAATTATTTCTCGATCGGTCATAAAACTGTGGGTTTTTATTGATTAAGTAGGTACCATTGAAAGTTAAGGGATTGTTTCCACGACAGTCATAAACAGTCCGGATTGAGCGCAGAATATTCAGAAGCCTTCAAAAAAGAATTACTGATAGAGTTGCTGATAGTTTGGTACCTGTAAAACAGTTTGTGGGTTTTTTAGTAATCAATTGTCATAACGCTTGCGCTGTTGTCTGTTTATACAAAGTGTGCCGGGCCACCTTAATCCCTCTACATTTACTCCTTCCTTCCTTCTGGGCCTACAGTTTGACTTTTCTGTAAGCAGTAACCTTGCAAATGCCAATGACTGGTTGGGGTCCCGTAGAGGTTTGTAGAACTTCATTTTTAGCTAGCACGTCTACCCTTTCATTACCAGCAATCCACTTGTGTCCGAAAAAAGCGATTAACAAAGAACTCATCAAATATCTAAAGAAATTTGAAATAATTCATGACAGACAATATGGATTTCGACAACTTCGGTCTACTGGAGATTTGCTGGCTTATGTCACAACAAATTATCTGCCTACGGTCTCCCAACCAAACTGCGCCAATGGCTGATGAGCTTCATGCAAGATCGCTCCTTACATGTGGCAGTTGACGGTATTTCTTCTGATGCGTTTAAAACCAATGCTGGGGTCCCCTGGGGTTTCATCCTGTCCCAAACGCTATTTCTTTCACACATCAACGACCTCTTAAAAACCACCACGAACCACATTTACAGTTTCGCAGACGACAGCAAACTTGTCTCAACTTTTACATCCTATCAATCACTTTCGGTGAATGATACAAATAGACTCAGGCAGGAACAGGTTGACTCCATCAATAGAGATTTTAAAACAATCTTCGAGTAAAAAACCAACAATCTTGTTCAGTTCAACGCCCAGAAAATACAAAGCACTACGTTTTCCAAGAAAGTAAATGCTTCTTATCACTCCATTACAATGTCCGGAAATACCCTTGAATCAAGTCCTCTTCATTTCGATTTTGGGAGTCACGGTGTCTAATAATATGTCTTCTCATGACCATGTTGCTAACATCGCAAAGTCAGCAAGCCAGAGGCTAGGTTTTCTGTGGAAAGCTAAGAAGTTTTTAACTCAACTGTTAACGACGTACAAGGCTCGAATCCGACCTCTACTGGAGTGTATTGCTCGCACATATGGGGTTCAGCACCAAGGCATTCTCTTCGTCTTCTAGATTCCATTCGGTTGATAAACAGCTCAACTCTCACAGATACCCTGCACCCACTAGAACATAGAAAAAGAGTTGCAGACATTACTCTACAAACATTTCCACGGCAGATATTTCAGAGAAATAAAAACTTTTATACCACCACTGGCCACATTCCACCACGCTGATCAGTCTCGCCAATTTACTTTCAAGATTGACACTACGAGGACCAATCTCCATCAAGAATCCTTTTTTTACAGGGCTGCTACAGAATGGAACAAGCTTCCAAAATCAGTTTTTCCAGAGAACTATAACCTGCAAAGCAGGTCTACAATCATCTTCTTTCTATAATCCCTCCCTCTTCTAATAGTCGCAGTGCGACATGATAGGTCTACCCTCTTTGCGACTATTTTTAGTAACAGAACAAAGAATGATTATGACAACTTCGGTCTACTGGAGATTTGCTGGCTTATGTCACTCAGCTCTGGACAAACACTATTGAAAAGTTTGGTGAATCCCGTGCAATAGCCTTGGATATATCTAAAGCCTTTGACCGCGTTTGGCACCAGGCATTGTTAAGTAAATTATTTGCCTACGGTCTCCCAACCAAACTGCGCCAAAGGCTCTTGAGCTTCATGCAAGATCGCTCCTTACATGTGGCAGTTGACGGTATTTCTTCTGATGCGTTTAAGACTAATGCCGGGGTCCCCCAGGGTTCCATCCTGTCCCCCACCTTATTTCTTTTACACATCAACGACCTCTTGAAAACCACCACGAACCCCATTTACAGTTTCGCAGACGATAGCACACTTGTCTCAACTTTCACATCCTATCGATCACTTTCGGTGAATGATACAAATAGACTCAGGCAGGAACAGGTCAATACAGGTCAATAAAGATCTTAAAGCAATCGTCGAGTGGAGAACCAACAATCTTGTTCAGTTTAACACAAAGTGCCACGTACAACTTTTTAAAAAGCGTGTCCACAATCATTTCCTTTTTATAATCCCTTCCCCTTCTAATAGTCGCAGCGCGGCCCACACGATAGGTCTACCCTTTTTGCGACTATTTTCATAAAAAAAAAAACGCTGTTTGCAACTATGCGAAATAATGGGTGCGCGAGCCGAGAACGATCCAAAGTTCCTTTTTAATATCTGTTTTTCCGATAAATGCAGTTTTTACTTGCACGGGACAGTATATCACCACAATTGCCTTGACTGATTTATTTTAAAATAATCCACTGTTTGACAAAGATTATTTTTATTTTTAACAGGACGGTGCTCCTCCGCATTTTGCAGCGATTGTTCGTCAGTATTTAGAGGCAGCATTAAATGGCCTTCACGATCGCCAGATTTATCACCCCTCGCGATTTATTTTGGTGGGGAAATATGACAAGTAAAATCTAAAATACACAACCAGCGTCGTTGGAAGATTTGCATCAAAGAATCGTTGACGAGTGCCGTCGAATCACTCCGGAAATTTAACGGAATGTGCATGAACGTTTTGAACAAACTCTTTATTATTGTATGGAAGCGGGCATTCATCAGTTTGAACATTAAATCAATTGGAATTTTATTATGTAATTTTGTTTAAAGTATTGGAAGGAAATTTAAAGACTATTGTTAAGAGAATTGTCAGAGCTTTCAAGGGACATCTTATTCGACCCAAAATGCCATTTAAAAATTTTGGGGTAATTATTACCCTCACTTGGGGTCGAATGTAGTGGAATCAAAAATACAGGACAAAAGTGTCCTCTTTTAATTAAAAATTGACGGGTCTGAGCGTTTTTCTAAAATATTGACGAGGCTCCTTCAAATGGCTCCGTTTCGTTTTCGGTTGGCCACCCTGTATAATTACCAATCTAAAACGTTTAAAGTAAGTGTGCGTGGTGGCTGAATGGTACAGCTATCTGTTTAGCACGTCAGTGTATTCAGGTTCAAATCCCTGAGTATCAAACTTTTTTTTTTAAATATTAAAATTTCATTAGGCTTTTGAGAACGCGGTCACGCGCCCCAGAAGTTCACAGCGTGCCATAAGAAGTTATCACTTTAATATAGGATGTTCTATTTAAGTTAAGTAATACAGAGTAAAATAATTTCGAAAAATAATAGTGTTTCATGGCATTATAAAAAATTAAATGCACTAAAACACTGCCGTTAATATAATCCACTTGAAAACTTGTAAAAAATAATGTATTTTCGAAAAAATAAATATCCATTCTGTACGAAGTTTGTATTTCTCAATGGGTCCCACCAAGGTGGATCAGCACCGATGCGTGCATACACACCGAATGCATTGTCAGTGTATTATTCAGAGAATAGCCGGAATAACAGAACAGTCACTTGAAAATAATCCGAACAATCCGCCGTTTCCATTTTGGGATTTGTATTATTTTGGGGTAAAATTCGAGGATAATAGGCAGCGAAACAGAGATGATACAACACAAACAATCTTATATTAAACTTCATATGGTTGGTATTAAGTTTCCTACCGAAATAAATTCTCCAGTACAGTTGGATGAACTTAATATGTAATGTTATAGTATTTTAGCGAAAAGAACTAAATACACATTATTAAAACTTTTAATTGTATATTGTGCTAGAATTTAAACAAATTCGCAAGGTAAATTTAAAATAAAAAGTTTAAAAGATGCGACATTTTGCTTGATTTGACTCAATACGAGGGCAGTTTGATAAGTCAGTGACTTTTTGAATTTCCCGCGCAGTTACTCCAAATGCAACAGTGCTGCCATCAACTATAATCTATCAGTGGGCAACTTTCTAATTTTGAGCAAGCTACGTCGTGCAGTTGGTGTTTAATAGCCGTTCAAAGCAGACAACCTCGTGAATTTTTACGAAAATGGAAAAAAGTGAATGTCGTGTGCTGATTAAGCATTACTTTTTACGTAAAAAATCCATCACTGAAACTAAGGAAAGACTTGATAAATACTACGGGGAATCGGCACCATCAATTTCAATGGTTAAGAAGTGGTTTACAGAGTTCCGTTGTGGTCTTACCAGCTCTAGTGACGCCGAACATCCAGGTCGCCCAAAAGAAGTGATCACGCCGGAAATCGTCGATAAAATCCATGAAATGATTGGATGATCGGAGAATGAAAGTGCGTGAGTTGGCTCATGCTGTAGGTGTATCTCAACTGAACGGGTACATCATATTTTACACGAATATTTGGACATGAAAAAACTCTCTGCGAGATGGGTGCCGCGATTGCTCACACTCGACCATAAGCGCAATCGTGTGACCACAAAGAGTGTTTAGCGATGTTCAGCCGTAATCCGGACGAATTTTTGCGCCGTTTTGTTACAGTGGATAAAACATGGATCCATCACAACACGACAGAGACCAAGGAACAATCGAATCAGTGGGTTGCGCGGGGTGAACGTGGACCAAAGAAGGCGAAACAGAGTCTGTCAGCCAACAAGGTCATAGCCACAGTTTTTTGGGATGTACGCGGTGTTATTCACATCGATTACCTCAAGAAAGGTAAAACGATCACCGGCGAATATTATTCAAAGCTTTTGAACAGATTCGACGTTGATTTGAAGCAAAAACGGCCGCATTTGGCTAAGAAGAAGAAAGTGCTGTTCCATCAAGACAATGCACGTGTGCACACTTGTCTAGTCACGATGGCCAAAATCAAGAATTGGGATACGAACTGCTACCCCATCCAGCATATTCTCCAGATTTAGCCCCCTGCGACTATTTTTTGTTTCCAAACCTAAAGAAATGGCTGGGCGGTAAGAGATTTGAGTCCAATGAAAAAGTCATTACCGAAACAAACGCGTAGTTTGAGAGCTTTGAAAAAACCTATTATTTGGAGGGAATAAAAAAATTAGAAAAACGCTGGACTAAATGTATCGAGCTAAAAGGTGATTATGTAGAAAAATAAAATGTTTATTTGCGGAAAAAAATTTGTTTTATTTAAAAAGTCACTGACTTATCAAACCGCCCTAGTAGTTTAAAATTCCTCTTATAATTGATAAAAGTGCATTGACCTAATAATTGTAAAATTATAAAATTTCTAAATCACTTGTAATAATGCCACTAGAAACGTTTCACTAAATTTCAACTTTCAGTAATAAGCGATTTGTGTTTTTAAAAGTCTTGACGCCATCTTGCGTATAATATAGAAAGTTAGTGTGGAAGTACCTAATCATAATTTGGTAAAGAAAATTGTGCTCTATTAACTTACTTTTTTGTTATTTTGTAATAAAATTGCAGAAAAAGGATTGTCAATAAATTCGTAAGAAACTAGACTTGAATTTTTAAAGAAAGAGGCCTGTCAACGGCCCACCATATTCCCGAAGACAGCAGGTATGCAGTGAGGATTCAAACCGAATTGGGTACCAGTGGCTGTCTGTACTGTCTGGAATAGCTCCCCCACAACTTCAAAGAATTGATGCCCTTTTGAGGGAGTATAACAAGATTATCGACAACAACAGATTACCCATTCATCAAGCACTACCGCCACTTCGAACAAATAGACTCAGATCCCGACAACCACCAATGAGAGATGCGATAGACCTGAAAACGAACAATTTTAACTCCCTGGCACAATGGCGCGCCCAGTGGAATGACTCTGCTGAACCTCTCTTAAAGCATGCTTTCATAGTAGCAACCCTACCCCAAGGATCATAACTACCTTAAAGAGAGTGGGTGATGCTGAATAGGGTTCGAACAGGGTATGGTAGATGTGCTAATTTAATTCATAAATGGGGTTATGTGCAATCTCCGTCGTGTGACTGTGGCGCACCCAGACAAACCATAGACCACGTTATTAGAGACTGTGAATTTTAAGCTTTCAGGGGTGAGTGAGGTGAGTTTGTTACATCTACAACATCGGCGCTGAACTAGATTCACCGTCTAGACATCAACCTTTAAGTGTTTTATATGCTCTATGTATATGTAAGCTTGCTATTTTTATTGGACTATACCAATTTTTTTAATTTGTGATTGTCTTATATGTACACTATGTAATTGCTGTCATGTGCCATACAATAAATAAATAAAATAACCAGTGGCGTGGTATTTTGTAACGGTTACCAAATATTTATGCAGCAAAAAATGTATTAAAATTGAGATTAAAAAAAATATATAAATTAATAGATTCGAGATCGTAAGGAGTTGCTTTTTTCGCCAGTGACAAAATAAAAAAATACTCTCATTGAGTACGACCAAAATTTTTCACGACCAAAATGCTGTTTAGTCTTATGAATGTTTATTTAGATAGTCATTAAAGAATTATTTTGTACCAAATAAATACAGCCCAAACCGCTAATCTATGTATGTTGACTTAAATGTCCGTAACACTGCACATACCATTCATTTTATGATAGAATGGGCCCTGTCTCGTAAAAAGCTTTGTCGACGTGCAACATAGACAAAGGCACTGGTTATTAATGTTTCTTTATCCATCATGCACAACGCGCAATATTCGATGATCGAAAAGTACTAAGATCGATTTCGGAGTACGATGTTCTGATACCAAGCTATGTGTGAAGCGAGGGTCAGTGTCCGTTATGGCCAAGTGCATTTAGATTTATAATAAACATTTGCTTAACTCACGAATGCTATGGTACAATACCAAGTGCAGTGCGTCGTTATGGCAACCGACCAACAGCCTAACTTCACTTGCGCAAATTTCCAAGAAGCATAAAATGTATGGCAGCTGTATGTATGTATTTCCTAATGATTAAACACATGTATTAACTTAATTTCAATTAGTACATAAACATTTGTATTCCAGTTTAATAAGGGGTTTTTATTCTTTAATAACGATACCATTAGCTAATTACCACAATCATATATGAGTATATTGCTTACAAATTATAAACTTAGTTTTCACAACTTGATTATCTTTGTACTGATTAAATAATATTTTCAGACAAAACTAAAAAATTATAGTTTAAAAAACCTAAAAAACACGCTGTTAGAGTTAATCAAACTAAAAAGTAAAAATAATTATATTTTGGAAAGTAGAAAATGTCGCGTATTTTTGTTTCGTTAAAGGAACTGCGTGCATGCGTAGTTTCCGCACTAGTTCTATCTCTCTTACTCTCATTCAAATGATCCCTGGAGAAATTTATGAATCCTGGCTAAAGTAATTAGGATAATCGAATATTTTGATCGAATTATTGTATAGTCGTCGGTCTTTGACAAGTGTGCGAAGTTTAAATAAAATCTGATCGCTTAAAATAGGCGAAAATCGAGGCCAAAGAGTCAGTTACAAATATACAGGTAAAAGTAATAATAATAAGCGTGTTAAGAGGTATTTGCCTTTGAAATTACTTAGAGTCCTTTATTTTTATTTGAGTCATGCGAATTTTACTTTGTTATATTTAATTACACTGCGGCCTAAAAGCCTTTTGTATTCCTGCACTGGAGGATGAGCTGCCTACGGGGTAAAATGCTTGACGAAGGCCAGCAGCATGCGAATCAGATCTTTGCTAGCCAGAAGTACCTACTCTTTCCAAAAAGGTGGTACCTTCACAAACGAAGATGAAGTGTTTTTTCGTGCTCCTCACAGTTCCTGCAGATGGGATTCTCATTGAAGCCAACACGTAAGTCAGAACCTTTTGGTCGAATGTTTTATTATCTTTTACTCCTTTTTTCTTAATCCTGCTTTGACTTTTTTTAATTAAAAATTATCGATGCATTTAGATACGGAGTTTTTAAGGACTTCAAACGAGCGTAAATTGCTACACAATAAAAAAAATCGATTAAATACCTTTCACATTGTCTGCTCGCAACGAAAAATAAATGACGCCCATCAACAGACTGTAACAATGATCTCGGCATTATTCTTAGACGCTGTCGCTAAGTAATACATTCCGTCTACAGGATCCTTAAAATGACATAATTAATTACATCCTCCGGTGAATTGTCCACGACAATGGAAGCCGCCAATGACGATCAACGTCGAGGGGCAATGCCTTCGAGAATAGATATGATACAAATTGAACCATTTGTGGCGTGCTTCCAAATTATTGCTGCCACTCCCAAACTCATTGTAATGCTAAATTGCAGGATTTCTATGGATCACATTCCAACATTGATTAATACCGTGCCACAATGACTACATTTTCTTTATAAGAAGTATAATGTTAATAATAAATGAGGGTAATATACTGAGATGAAGAAATATTTTTCAAAAATAAAACTTGCGCTATTTTTCACAAGAAATTTAGTTTAAATTAAATAATTACGTTCTTGACTTGTAGTGTTTAATTTGTGGTGAAATCAGTTGAATACACCACTGCATAGAAAATTGAAATTGTCATCCCTTATTTTATAAACAATGAAATGGTCAGAATAATTGCAGGAAATTTCAATAAAAGGCATCCCAGTAAAAAGTCAACCATTGTTACTTGTTAATACCTAAGTTGTTTGAAAACTGGATCCGTTGCTAATAAAAAACATATGAAGCAATTGCAATCTTAGAGCATGTTGCAATGGATTCTATCTCTCTATTCTCTGTCCTTTATCCTTCGTAAGGATGTGGTGACGTTATGTTATTCGATTTATGGTTATTGTCCATTCTTTTCTTTCCTGGGCGTGATGTGCTGCTTCAGGGAGAGTGTACCCGGTGATACTTTTTATTTGATCTGCCCATTTGCCCTCGAATTCTTTTACCCTCTACTTTGCCTTCAACTACTAATTTCTCCATACCTTCCCCTCGTCTAGTTATATGTCCAAAATATCTCAACATGCTTTGGTTAATAGTTGTGGTAAGTCTAGAGGTGATGTTGAGTTCTGTTAATAATGAGATATTTGTGCGGTGTGATGTCCAGGGTATGTGGATCATTCTGCGATACACCCACATTTCAAAAGCCATTATACGTTATGAATCAGACTTTTTGATGGTTGGTGTTATTAGTTATGCCATTATCTTTCCGCTGTTTGTGACAACAGAGCCCAAATAGTTAAAACGACTCACCACTTCATATCCTGATACATTTCGTTTCTCCGGTTGGTTATTTCTGGACCCTGTAATGCAGTACCGCCGAAAGGTGTACTTGTATCTACACATCGCGGGTGTACATTTATTTTGTCACGTGCAAGTACAAATTAAAAATTATGAAAGTTTTATGACTGGACTTGTGCTAAAGAAAAACAGAAATTAGGATATTTTTATTAATATCTACTTTGCTTTGAAAATAGTTGTAAATACGAGGTACATAAAAAGATATGAGTTTTATGGCAAAATGTTCTTTACTCAATTTCCTTCTGGTTGTCCGTAGGGTCTTTTTTATTTAAATGCGGAACAAAGCATACCTTTTAAATCGAATAAGATCTCTCTTGTTCTCAATTATAACTGTGAAAATTTTGAAAGTAAAAGAAGCTTTAAAATCGTCAAAGCTCGAATCCAAAGTAATTTGTCCAAACATTGAATGCATTTGATTCCTCTTCGCCTTCTGACAAAACGTACTCTTCAACATCTATTTTCTTATAAATTAAAAAAAAGGCCAACTGACGAACATGTATAAAAGCGCTGATAAAAGTAGAAGAAGCAAAGACGTGTGTAGGAACTGTAGCAAGTGAAAAGAAATGGTCTTTGCCTACCCCTATGGAAAAAGGGGTGACTATATGTATACAGAGTGTGGCGCAAAAAGTTTTAATTAAAAGTTATGTTAAAAATCTTAAGTTACGAAGCTGTTGATTTTGGATAACTCAGAGTTAACATATAATGCTGCCCTAAATGTGGCACTTCCGGTATAACCGGAAGCAGACGTCAACTTTGTTATTTTAAATAGAACCTAATATTTTTTATTTTATTTTTAATTTGACATGAAATTTTGGATAAAATTTGTGCACAATGTCCCATATCAAAAATGAAGGGCAAGCGCTTGTTGTTTATTGGTTACTATTTCACGTCACTAGCTTTGTTATTAATGAAGATATCGTTATTCAATGTGGACTGGGATTTTTTAAAAATTCATTGTGCACAAATTTTATCCAAAATTTCATGTCAAATTAAAAATAAAATAAAAAATATTAGGTTCTATTTAAAATAACAAAGTTGACGTCTGCTTCCGGTTATACTGGAAGTGCGACCTTCAGGACAGCATTATATTTGAACTCAGCGTCATTCAAAACCTACAGCTTCGTAATTTCAGATTTATAACATAACTGTATCAGCCATTGCTTTTAATCAAAACTTCTCGCACCACATCCTGTATATTTATGTTTAAAGTGTGTGTTTGTTTTAACAAAGAGACATAATCATTGTTTCAACTTTTAAAATTTGATTAAGTAGCACTTTTAACGTTAAAGAAATTAAAAGACAACGTATTAACAACAGAAACTAAGTATGTTTTCAAAGGTCTTTAAAAGAGTTGGTAAAAGATAATTATTAAATGGTGACACTTTTATCGCCGAGAGAAAATGCAGGAAATTGCCTCGAGGTGATAAAATAAGCTATGAGAAGATGCTGCTAAAATATAGGAGCAACCAACACTTAATAATTTAAACGATTAACGTGCAAAGACCTCGATATGATGTTATTGAATTAGGGCTTAAAGCAATCTAGACTGCGACGAAGTACATTTGGGGTTGGAATTAATTTAAAAAAATTAATAAAAATCGAGCGAGCCTTAAAGTAGTCGCATATGATGTGTAACATTTGACATCTCACCTTAGTGATAAGCAATTTTAAAATTATATTCCAAAAAAAATGGATCAGATATTTTATTAAATTTTTTCATAACAAGCAATAATTCTTTTTAATGAAAATTTTATTTTATTTAATTGACATTGACAGTGAGAGAAATCAACCTCAAAATTTAAAAAGATAAATTCTAAAATATTTTATTCGAATAATTATTCATTATTACCTTCCAATAGTTTTTAAGTGGACGATTATCTCGAGAACAAAAAATGATATCGACGTGGGACCAATTGTATTCGACGCATAATTACGCAACTTGGAACTGATTAAATTTTAAGCAAAATGGGTTAAGCTGTTTCTTATGGAGAATCAAATAACTAAAAAAAATGGTAAACTTTCGGGATTATTTTTCGTCTCGATTATCTCGAGAACAAAAAATGATATCGACGTGGGACCAATTGTATTCGACGCATAATTACGCAACTTGGAACTGATTAAATTTTAAGCAAAATGGGTTTAGCTGTTTCTTATGGAGAATCAAATAACTGAAAAAAATGGTAAACTTTCGGGATTATTTTTCGTCTCGATTATCTCGAGAACAAAAAATGATATCGACGTGGGACCAATTGTATTCGACGCATAATTACGCAACTTGGAACTGATTAAATTTTAAGCAAAATGGGTTAAGCTGTTTCTTATGGAGAATCAAATAACTGAAAAAAATGGTAAACTTTCGGGATTATTTTTCCCCAGAGTCGAATACAATAGTTTTTAAGTGGACGTATGTGTGTGTATGTACGTATGTTCGTATGGGCGTTCGAAATTATTTTTCGTCTCGATTATCTCTAGAACAAAAAATGACATCGACGTGGGACCAAATACATTTGACGCATAATTACGCAACTTATAACTGATTAGATTTTTAAACTAAAAAAAATGGTAAACTACCTGAATTTTGCAAATTATAAATTATACTATTTTTAATACAGAATTTTAAGATCTTTAAAATAATATGATAATTGCATGTTAGGAATATTTGTATGAAATATATAATGACAATATTTCATAAAACATAAAAGTTTTAGAAAACAAAAATAGGAATTGGAGAATTTTAAACTTGTGTCAGTATTGAGAGAATAGCATTGAAGACGCTATAACAGTGAAAAATTATTGTTAGTAATAATACAGCATTGTTTATAACAATTAAATATTGTTATTAACAAATGATTATTGATCATAAAAATTAAAAAAAAAATTAAAAAAAAAATTCAATTGTTAATAACACTTGAAAATAGCTCCCGCTTATAAAATGATAAGAAAAAGTTTGAAAGAATACGGTTGACATAAACAGAATAATGTTAATGACAATTATAATTCGTTATAAACAATTTGAAATCATTTTTTATAATAATTTTAATAATAATAATTATAACAAAAAAATCATATGGTATTTTTTTATTCTTTCCACTGTTAGTCATGTAGACATCTTGGGTCGCACCCAGTCCACTTATATTTACTTACTTGAATTTTTTTAACAATGATCTGCACTTTATTGAGACCTATTATCAACAGTTAATATTTATTAAACAGTTTACGCATATAACAACAAACTTTATACACACTTTAACTAAAGTGCAGTGCAGTGATGGCTGACAGTACTGACAGGTTGATTGACGTCTATCTGACGGCCAACTCTAACCACACGCTCATTCGGCACTATTGCATATTTTTGTGCTAATAATAAACTAATTTTATTATAAATAGTTGTAGATAGATTTAAGTTTTTAGTTTTGATTATTTAGTAACTCGTGTAGTATAAATAATAAAGAGCCTTTTTGAAAAGTGTCCTTTGTGCAACGAGTATTTATTTCACACTTCCTGTTACATTTCACGAAATCACTCCCACAAATTGCAAGAAAGCGTTACACATCCATAAACCAAGTAATTTCAATAATACGTACCACAAAATATTTTAAATATTTATGCAATTATTAACTTACCTAACCTATCTGTTATTTATTACGATTTTTATTAACTAATATTAAAAAGGACGGACTTCATTACGAAACAATAAAAAAGCGACCTAAAGCCGGCTCTGGAAAAATGTCATCGTTACTTTACGATTCCGCCTGTGTTAATTTATATCACAAACCAATTATTTTTTTTGACAGTGATCAGGAAAAATGGACAAAGATGATAAATTTACTTTATTCTTTTTTATTTTCTTTAGAAGAGAAAATACTTATTGATCGTAAATCCAATAACACTAAAAGGAGTTTGTATAAAAGATATTGAGTCTTGAGCAATATATGCTTGCAGCATATTTGTTGGCTACAAAATCAAATTTATTAAATGTTTGTCCCTCATGACCGCATTGGTATGTTAGGTCGGCATATTCAGTAGTAATACCATAAGTGTTTCAAAATATTCGGGTTATACACATCGATAACTTTTTGCATAATTTAAAAGATTGTCAGTTTGACAGTTAAAATAAACCGACCGCGAAGCGGAAGTTTTATTCTGTGGGGATCACCACTTCTCTATGAAGAGCCAGACGTGCCTTTTTTAATACTTTCTGGCTGCACATAAAGCTATGCAGTGCCCCATTTATTTGTTTTCCTGCCAACACCCCTCGCTCAATGTCACTGTCATACTATCCATCTTTTGTAAACTTTGAACCTAAGTATACAAACTTATTTACGTGTCTTTCTTTTTTAATCAAAACCTCACAGTTCGTCATACTTTCTTCTCTTTCAAAAACCATTAATTTTGTTTTGCTTACATTTATTTTCATTCCTTTGATTTTCAGGGCATTATGCATAACATTAACCATCGCCTGCAAGTCCTAATAAGATGACGCTAACATGACTTAATCATAGGCGTAAAGAAGGCATTTGACGATCAAATCATTCATTTTCAATCCATACGCACTTTCTTTCAAATCTTTTAAACAATCGTCTACGTATAAGTTAAACAGCCATGGCGAAGCCACACATCCCTGTCTCACACCTTTTTCAATGTTAAACCAGTCCGTGTAATCTCCGTTTATCCTGACACAAGAAGTGGAATCCTCGTAAACTGATTTCAGTGCTCGTATTAAACTACCACTCACCCCATACATAGACAATGTAGACCACAATTCACTCCTCACCACTCTGTCATAGGCCTTTTCCAAGTCTATAAACGCGCAATAGACCTTCTGACTTCTAGCCAAGAATTTTTCGACTATACCTCGTAATGAAAAGACCTGATCCATACATCTCCTTCCTCTTCTAAATCCTGCTTGCACATCTCATATCATCTTCTCAGTTTCATTGGTTACCATTTTGATCAATATCTTTGCATACAGTTTGCCCAGTATGCTGAGTAAACTAATACCTCGGTAGTTCTTACAGTCCTGCTGCGAACCTATTCCCTTGTAAAGCGGCACGATAACGGCCTTGCATAGTAATAATAATTATTATAACAACAAAACTTATGGTATTTTTTCATTCTTTCCGCTGGGAAGTTAGTCGTGTGGACCTCTCGGGTCTCACCCAGACCACTGATATTTATTTAACCTTGCTTTCAGTTTTTGGTTATTTCGGGTTTTTTTTAATTTGTAATGAGTAAAATTCAACAAATTTTTATTTTTGCTAACGTCCTAAATCTTTTTTATTACCGCTAAATTCCCCGTTTAATATTTCAGTAGCCGTCAATCGATCCTCGACTAAATTAAGTTCTTTTCATACGACGTCGGTCCTTTGATTTCGATCTGTAAAAAACGGCTACAATTCTGATTTATCTTTAGCGCATTTTCAATCACTTAAACGGAAATTAAATCTATTTGGAATCCGATTAATGTCAAAAGCAAATATCATCGAAGGAAGTTTTATTTCCTTAATTCCAAAAATTGAAATTCACCTCTTCGACATTTAATTGTAATCAAGTACAAAAATAAAATCAAACCTTATTTAAACTATTGCAAAAATGCTTCCATCGATCCGAAAACTATTTCTATTCTGATCAATCGGAATATTTTTAAGCCTACAACAATAAATTCAAAAAAAATTCTGGACTGATCGATAGAAATAAATAATTCCAAACGAATGTCACAGGGGATCCGTTGACAACAAAGTAGACATGTGAGCGTAGTTAATATCTTACGTACAAAAAGTTATAATAATTATAAGCTAAAATAATTATGAGCGCTGAAAAATAGATACACCACTACCCCCAAAAACTATAACACCCCAACCATCTTTCAAGCAGAATTACATGCCATAGAGATATGTGCCCAGAAGTGCATTGAAAGAAACATCCGAAGGGCAGAAATCTATATTTTATCAGATAGCCAAGCAGCACCAAAAGCTCTGAAGTCATACACTTGTGAGTCTAAGCTGACTTGGGACTGTAAACAATCCGTAAGACAACTGGCAGCAAACAATCAGGTTACTCTGATATCGGTCCCAGGTCACAAGGAAGTTAAAGGCAACGAAAGAGCAGATTGCTTTGCCAAAAAAGGGACAAATAAACAATTTTCCGGCACAGAACCCTTCTGTGGACTTTTCAAAGCTCACTTGAAAGAAGAGGTTTGACGCTGGGAAACAGATAAAAAAATCTCACTGGCATAAATTGCTAGGACAAAGACAAGAGAAATGGCTAGTTAGCTTTTCGCCAAGGAAAGCGAAACGGCTTCTCGAGTTGGACAAGAAAGACTTGAAACTGGTGACGGGACTCCTCATTGGACACTGCCCTCTGAGGTATCACCTTAAAAAGATGGGCAAAACAGAGAGTGATAGTTGTCGCTACTGCGAGAACTTTGCTGAAACTGCAGAACATTTGCTTTGCGAATGCCCAGCGCTTTTCTGCAAGAGGCTCAAGTTTCTGGAAGGGGTCTTCCTAAAGACCTTCGATGTCATAAACTTGGCTCCCAGAAAACTGATAAACTTTGCACGAAGTCTCGGAATCCCGAGCCTTAATAGATTAAGGGTTATGCACAAAAGATCTGATAGGTCAAAGTGCTTGAGAGGCAGCATAACCTTCACGACCCCCCTACAATCTACAATTTAGCTTCAAAATCTAACAAAAATATGGAGAAAAGTTAAATCTAGTATAGTCTACCTCACCAGTAAAAAAATTAAACATTTATTTAAAACTAGCTGCAAATGCCCACTTTGCTGGTTTTTATTAGAATAATGCTACAGGAACTTCGGGAGGTCTGTGCAACAGTAGGTCTAAAAATGAACAACGGAAAAACAAAATTTATGACAAAACTCGTCCCTAGCAACAACCTAATTATTGAAAACTCAAAGGTAGAATGGGTAGATAAAAACACATACTTAGGCCACGAGATAAGCATATGCAAAGTCAACCAAACGTGCGAGATAAACAGAAGAGTTATACTCTCCTGGGCGGCCGAAACACTAACCCTTACCAACGCTTCTGCTAAGAAACTAAAAGCAACATAGCGCAAAATGGAGAGAACGAAGCTTGGTGTTTCGTTACGTGACCACATTAAAAATGAAAAATTACGCGGAAGAACTCAAATTGAACTGGGCAGGACATAAGGCTCGTATGCAAAATGTCAGTTGGACAAAACGATTGCTTGATTGGAGACCCAGATCCGATAAAAGAAATAGAGCAAGACTACCAACTCCACCAACATTACAAAAATTACAAACTACTGGATTCGTAGCGCTCGAGACAGAAAAGAATGAACTTAACTAGAGAATGATTATGTCCAGCAGTGGACGTAGAGGGCTGATTGATGATGATGATGTTTTTTTTCGAACAAAGTTCCTTAAGGCACGGTACGGGCTTAACGGATAGAGAAGAAAGTGTAAAATTTTTCCGTCACGAAACATTTATTTTTAAATTTTTGTTACGACTCTCTTATTTTTTTAGAGCCAATTAGTTGATAAATAGACTAAAAAAAAATATCAAAAATAGCAACAACATAAATAAAGTCACGCCTTTTTCCCATAGGGGTAGGCAGAGGCCACTTTTTATTTGATTATACATCTATTCATTTATATCTAAGAAAGTTATTTGATATAAATTATTATTATCATTAAGAACTTTATACATATATTTTCGAAGACTAAAAAGTTATTTATGTTTTTTAACCCGCCAGATTCTATAGTATATTGCGCACCTAGGGAAAAAAGTATATCATTCCAACCCTCGTGTAAGATTTTCACCCTCGCTTCGCTCGGGTGACTTCGTGGATTGAGATGACATTATACTTTTTTCCCGTAGTGCGCATACTTCTTTTTACCACACCTGTAATGAAAAGTTCGAATAAAATAAGTATGTAACAAATTATTTACAACGTTACCAGCTTCACCTTCAATGTCTCTCAGTATTTCCGATACTATCAAATAACTCGTCTGAGTCAATCATTTTTTAATAAGTTATATTTTAACTGTAACTAACAAATTGGAATATTTTTTATCTTTAAAATAATTAATTATTATAGTGAAAACTTCATTAGCCTGCAACATTAGTGCTGTGTACATCTTATATGTGAAATTGAACTGATTTAGTGAAAAGTTCAATGAGTATATACTGTGCATTGTTGAAATAGTGTTTTTGTTGGATTATTATTTAAGTTGTTTAATTGTAGAATAATTGTGCAGTACAATAGTGAGTACTGGGTATCATGTGAGTGGAGCGTGGTCGCCCCTCCACCGCATGAGAGTGAGTACTAAAAAAACATACCAATATTTTTAAGATACAAAATAAATAATAGAAAATTATTTTAAAACCTCGTATTTATTTTGGCTTCGGAAAATTTTATATTATTTAAATTTATTTTAAATCTTCCCATTTATTTTGGTGTTTAAAAATGTTATAATTTATTTTTTTATTTAACCTCTGCAATGCATCACGCAATTAGTATTTCACAGTGGCTTGGACGTTTTCTTACTACCGTGGTAAAACAGATTTCTAGTTGTGCTATCATATTTTTATCGTGAATTTTAAAATAAAAATTTTTGTAAAATTTAATAATAATTCAGGATTAATGTGTTAAAGTTTTAAATATGGTTATTAATGCAACATTATAGTTTATTACCTTATATCAATAAAATTGTTAGTTTAAAATGAATAAAACGTCATGCTTTCTTCTCTTTCAAAAACCATTACTTTCGTTTTGCTTACATTTATTTTTATCCCTTTGATTTAAAGCATCATGCATAACATTAACCATCGCCTGCAAGTATTCTTCAGATGACCTAATCATCGGCGTAAAGAGGGCATTTGACGATCAAATTATTCATTTTTAATCCATACACACTCTCTTTTAAATATTTTAAACAGACATGGCAAAGCCACACATCCCAGTCTCACACCCTTTTCGATGTTAAACCAGTCCGTGCAAGCTCCGTTTATCCTGAAACAAGCAGTGGAATCCTCGTAAAGTAATTTCAGTGCTCGTATTAAACTACCGTTCACCCCATACATACGAGGGCGGTTTGATAAGTCAGTGACTTTTTAAATAAAACAAATCTTTTTTCGCAAATAAACAATTTATTTTTCTACATAATCACCTTTTAGCTCGATACATTTAGTCCAGCGTTTTTCTAATTTTTTTATTCCCTCCAAATAATAGGTTTTTTCAAAGCTCTCAAAATACGAGTTTGTTTCGGTAATGACTTCTTCATTCGACTCAAATCTCTTACCACACAGCCATTTCTTTAGGTTTGGAAACAAAAAATAGTCGCAGGGGGCTAAATCTTGAGAATATGCTGGATGGGGTAGCAGTTCGTATCCCAATTCGTGGATTTTGGCAATCGTCACTAGACAAGTGTGCACACGTGCATTGTCTTGATGGAACAGCTTTTTCTTCTTCGCCAAATACGGCCGTTTTTGTTTCAAATCAACGTCGAATCTGTTCAAAAGCTTTGAATAATATTCGCCGGTGATCGTTTTACCTTTCTTGAGGTAATCGATGTGAATGACACCGCGTAAATCCCAAAAAACTGTGGCCATGACCTTGTTGGCTGACAGAATCTGTTTCGCCTTCTTTGGTCCACGTTCACCCCGAGCAACCCACTGTTTTGATTGTTCCTTGCTCTCTGGCGTGTTGTGATGGATCCATGTTTCATTTACAGTGACAAAACGGCGCAAAAATTCGTCCGGATTACGGCTGAACATCGCTAAACACTCTTTTGAAGTGGTCACACGATTGCGTTCATGGTCGAGTGTGAGCAATCGCGGCACCCATCTCGCAGCGAGTTTTTTCATGTCCAAATATTCGTGTAAAATATGATGTACCCGTTCAGTTGAGATACACCTACAGCATGAGCCAACTCACGCACTTTCATTCTCCGATCATCCAATATCATTTTATGGATTTTATCGACGATTTCCGGCGTGATCACTTTTTTTGGGCGACCTGGACGTTCGACGTCACTAGTGCTGGTACGACCACAACGGAACTCTGTAAACCCTTTCTTAACCATTGAAATTGATGGTGCCGAGTCCCCGTAGTATTTATCAAGTCTTTCCTTAGTTTCAGTAATGGATTTTTTACGTAAAAATTAATGCTTAATCAGCACACGAAATTCACTTTTTTCCATTTTCGTAAAAATTCACGAGGTTGTCTGCTTTGAACGGCTATCAAACACCAACTGCACGACGTAGCTTGCTCAAAATTAGAAAGTTGCCCACTGAAAGATTATAGTTGACGGCAGCACTGTTGCATTTGGAGTAACTGCGCGGAAAATTCAAAAAGTCACTGACTTATCAAACTGCCCTCGTATACAATGTCGACCACAATTCACTCCTCTCCACTCTGTCATAGGCCTTTTCCAAGTCTGTAAAAGCGCAATAGACTTTCTGAATTCTAATTTTATGTTTGAGATAATAAGTGAAATTAAAAAATTAATTAATTTGACTATTAAATTGTTAGTATTTGACCAATCATATAACATATAACCTATCTAAAAATCAAAAAATATTTATAAGATATTTTTTAATTCTTTTTTTAATAGGTTTAATATGTTTTTCAATACTGTGCCTTAATCCTGACTATGAATTTAAGAATCTTACAGATTTTTATTAATCTTGCCGAAGAAGTTTCACTTTCACTGTGTACACACGCTATTTTTTTTATTACAATTTTTTTTACACATTTTTTGCCATGTTTTTTCTCAAATACTTCATCTTGTATTTTTAACAAGTTTGGCCAATAAGACTTTGCTTTCCAAAAACAACAGCTTAAGTTTTTTTTCCATATTTTAATACAAAGTTTAGTTAGACAACTCTGGCGCCGAGAGACTCAATTATGCAATAAAAAAGAAAAAATCCCATGTAGGCATGTAGTCGTGGATTAAATAAAAAAGAGGTGGCCTAGATATTCAACAAGAACAAGTATCAATCGGAAATAAATACTTTATTCGCTTAAAAAGTGGATTACTTTAAAATTTATCCGCCATCAGAGCAGTTATATGGATTTATTAAATCCAATAACGTCCAAGTTGGCGTCAATTGTTTAAGTAATAATAAAGATTTAGTTAAATCAGTTTTTTAGCTTTCACCTAATTTAAAAAAAAAGGTCTGCTCATTGCTCTAATATTTTAACGTCAGCTACCAGAAATATCGATAATTCTCGACGTTTTTATTTATTTTCGTTTTGGACTAGCGAGTTGTGCAACTAAGTGCTTTAAAAACTTCATCCGAGTACTTTTCTAGACCTTCTTTTGAAAAGTTTTCATTGGCGGTTGCCATTGATATATGACGTGCGATATATCCAACGACACAGTTTACTTCGTTCGCAATGTTTTTCTTCAGTAAGAGGCGAGTCTTGTAAAGAGTTGCGGTTTATGAACCCCTGGGACGTTTCACTCAGGATTCTTTCAAATTAAAAAATAGTGATTTCGCTTAAGGTGACAGTTTCAGTTAAAAGACAATTTTTTTAAAAAAATTACCACCCGATCGACTAATTTTTTTAACTGAAAATAGTCGCAAAAAGGGTAGACCTATCGTGTGGGCCGTGGACGGCCCGCACTGCGACTATTAGAAGGGGAAGGGATTATAGAAAGTAGATGAATGTGGACCCGCTTTTTGAAAAGTTGCAGGTCATAGTTCTCTGGAAAAACTGATTTTGGAAGCTTGTTCCATTCCGTAGCAGCCCTAAGAAGGATTCTTAATGGAGATGTCAATCTTCAAAGTAAATGGGTGAGACTGATCAGCGTGCCGAGTTCTTCGGCCGAATGTGGCCAGTGGTGGTATAAGAGAGTTTTTATTTCTCTGGAGCATCTGCCATGGAAATATCTGTAAAGTAATGTCTGGTCTGCAACTCTTTTTTTATGTTCTAGTGGGTGAAGGGTATATGTGAGACTGTTTATTAACCGAATGACTCTTTAGAAAACGAAGAGAATGCCTTAGTTCTGAACCCCATATGTGCGAGCAATATCTTTACAGCCTGATCGTTTATAATACAAGGTGATTCATTTAAAAGTACTTTTTGTAATGGGTATTTAATTGCATGATTGCGCATTCGTCATGTCAACTGAAGTTGCATTCTTGTTTAGTAGTGTTAAATATTTCATAATGGAAAGACTCAGCCCGGCACAGCGTCTACAAATTGTTTAACGCGCTTACAAAACTCCCTGTTCCTTGCCGGCGTACCGGATAATGCCAGTTACCATAATTTATTTATTTATTTATTTACACTGTTCTACAAAAAAAAAGATTTGCAATTACAGAACAGGAACAAAGTAAACATTTGCACAATAGTACTAACAATAAAAAAGCTTAAGAGTAATACACAATTTACAAAATCAGACTAACATTAGTAGAAAGCTTAAGACTAACACAACAATATTACTACTGATAATAGCTCTTAATTTGCCTCCATTTTCAATAGAATATATCAAGCTGGCCACTTATAAGGTTATAGTTGCTGTATGAACAGGAGAGTTTTTAAATATATTTGTTCGTGGTGTGGTAGTGTAGAATGAGTCGGTGTATCGAGATGCCTGACGGGGAATTTTAAAGTTTATCTGATGTAGTAAGCATTGACATTTAATTTCATTGTTAATTATTTTGTGTAGCATAATGACACTAGAACATTCTCGTCTTCTATCCAGAGTGAAAAAGCTATGTCTTGACAGTTAACTCTCGTGTGCCGTGCCAATTAGTGGATAAGTCCGATCTACTTTAAAACTTAGGTATTTGAGAAAGCGTCTTTGGATTGCCTCCAGTTTATAAATATGCACTTGATAATATGGGTTCCAGATAACCGATGCATATTCTAGCTTTGATCTCACAAAAGCATAGTAGAGAGTTTTAAGTGTTAATTGGTTAAAGTTGTGGCCTACTCTAATTATAAATCCATACATACGGTTTGCTGACGTAGTTATATTGTCTATGTGGTTTTGGAAAGATAGCTCTCGGTCGAAAGTAACTCCAAGATCCTTAAAATTACATGGTCTGTCTAGAGAATAATTGTCTATCTTATAGTCAAATATAATTGGATCAGATCTCAATGTATATGACATTACGCAACATTTGGTAGGATTTAACGCTAAATTAATGGAAGTAATGGCAAAAAAAGCAACCCTTTATGATTTGGACACTATCAATTTATATAAATTTTACTTTCAATTGTAATACATTTTCTGCTACATAAATATTTGGTAACCGTTACAAAATATTAACGATACGTCACTGATACCCGATTTGGTTCGAATCGGCATGTGCTGACTTTGGTAACATGGTGGGAACTGTTGACATTTCTCTTTATCTTTAATTAATGAACTCACATTTGCTCACATTTGAGGTATTCCGAGCGAGATATTTAATTTAGGTTTCCATAAAAGAACATGTTTGTACCGTTACATTTATTACAAAAGAACATGGACTGTCCCCCGAAGCGTTTCAGCTAGCGTACAATTGAATCAACGTAACATCAGAAATGGCCCAATAGGTAATCATTATGTACGTGACTGTTGTGAGCCGTCGTATACCTATCGAATGGTCCGAAAATGTCAGAATTTAATGTATTTATGTTGGCTTAATGCAATTACCTAAATAAATTTACCGACATTGCCAATTTATGCACGCGCCATGAATATGCATGTGTGCTCAGTAGCGGAGATGTGTTGCAAATTGAAAAATACTATTTATTGTTATGATTTAATTAAACAAATTATTAGTTTTTAAAACTACCTTTTATTTGTAGTTTTTCACTTTTCTCTAAGTTTCAACAAATATGACTAATGTTAATTTACCAACATACGATTTTTTAATGCTGCCACTTTAAGGGGAGTGTCAAAAAATAGAAAATTTAAAATTACTTTAAGTAATATCCAAAAAAAAAATATCACGAACATTTTTATAAGTCCAAGTAACATATTGATGTTGATATTGACTCGGGGAGAGAAATATGTGTATTGCTGCAGAATAGTATGCAGTAAAAGATACAGGGAAAAAAAAGCAGAGGAAGAAAACGCATTTCCTGGTTAAATACATACATACATATAGTCACGCCTTTATCCCGTAGGGGACCACTTCCTTCCACTTGCTAAGGTTCTTACACAAATTTTTTGCCTTCTCTACTTTCATCAGTACTCTCATACATGCTCGTCAGTTGTTGGTACTCTTGACCTGGCCTTTCGTCAAAACAATGTTGTCGAGATATGTTCGCCGAGGTCGACCTCTACCGACTTCCGTCCATTCACACTCACCTTATAAATTTGTTTCGTCAATCTTTCTTCATCCATCCTCTCTACGTTTCCAAACCATCTAAGCATTTCTTGATCTATCTTTCTTCATCTTTTTTCACACCACAGTGTTCCTTTATTATAATTTATTACTTTATGCATCAGAGTCACTCCAGCTATACTCGTACCTCTCAGACTACTCTTCTCCACAGCATTTATGTTACTCTTATGCTTCTTCTGCGAAGCCCAAAATTGCTACTTACATAAATTAAAAGTGCTTTAAAACAAAAACAAAACTTACCAGACCAAAACACCAAATTTGTCGAATAAATGTATGGGCTTACCTGAAAAATAAACCAAAAAAATAAATTAATATTAATAAATCAATATAGTTTAATATTATTGCGTAAAAATATGTATGACAGTGAGATAGAGCGATGGGTGTTTTCAGGAAAACAAATGAATGGGGCACTGTATAGCTTTATAAATAGCCAGAAAATGTTAAAAAAGGCACGTTTGGCGGTGCATAGAGGTGTGTTGGTTCCCACACTTATGTATGGTAGTGAATGTTGGGTTTAGCAAAAAAAGCATAAAAATAGGATTAATGCTGCGGAGATGAGTAGTCTGAGAAGTATAGCCTGAGTGACTCGGTTGGATAAAGTAAAGAATAGTGAGACAAGAGAACGCTGTCATATAAAAGAAGATGTGGTTACAAAGATAGATAAAGGAATGCTTAGATGGTTTGGACACGTAGAAGAGATGGATAAAGGAAGATTGACGAAACAAATTTATAAGTTGAGTGTGAATGGACAAGTCGGTATAGGTCGACCTCGGCGAACATATCTCGATCATATCAACATTGTTTTGAAGAAAGGCCAGGTCAAGAGTACCAACAACCGACGAGTATGTATAAGAGTAGTGATGAAAGTAGAGAAGGCAAAAAATGTGTGTGAGAACCGTATCAAGTGGAAGGAAGTGGTCTCTGCCTTCCCCTATGGAAAAAAGACGTGACTTTATGTTATGTAAAAATACCGATGACATATTTAAATTAAAAATAATTATGACATTAATAACATCAAAACAGTGTCGTAAAAAAATTAATTTTATTGGTAAGTACTTAAAAATACAATTATACTTGTAAAGGTATTTTTGACAGCGTAAATAGATGCAAAAATGTTTAACTGATTGTTTAAAAACCAGCTTATTTTCGCTGTATAATACCTATTTTTATATAGGTATATGTGTGGGTCGATTGTACATCAGATAACAACTGAATTACATCCAATGTATAATCGTGTATAACACCCCATCTTTGGAAGCAAGATATACAGATGCTTGTTAAATAGGACAAAAGGGTATTGAATTTATTTGCTCGAAGAAACCTCCTTTATACTAGTTTCGAAGTGATTGCTCCTCATCAGTACAGGGCAGGTTTTTGTCTAACAAACACATTCAACTTTAGACTCCTATTAAGTACACATGAAGGACCACGCAAAAGCGTTAGTGGCGACATCTGTACTTTTTAACAAGCACCACCCGGTAAGTATCTACCAGAATATGGAGAATAGAAATGTTAAAATTTATAGAAAACTGTAGTGTTAGTACAGTCAATTATAAAGTTATTAATACCTTTGTAGTTGACTGTACTAACACTACAGTTTTCTATAAATTTTTACATTTCCATTCTCCATATTCTGGTAACTATAAAGGTTACCAAAAACTTGCAACATTTATTGCGAAAGTCGATGTCAGCGTCTGTGAAAACAGTACCTTTATTATATAGACGCTGACATTTACTTTCGCAATAAATGTCGCAAGTTTTTTGTTAATGTACACGATAAATTAATTGGACGATTTATAACAAAATTTGACGTAAATCTTGTTTATTGAAGCCGTTACCTAGTAACCTTATACGCACCACGTGCGATTAAGTCCTTATTATGCACGCTTTTGCGAATATTATGGATGGTTAAAGGATATTCAATGATTACATTGTAACATTGAATTTGTCATAAAATTGTTTCTTATGATTTTAAAAAGAACCATGATGTACTTGTACTTAGAACTTAATGTATTACCTACTTCTAACATTGAGGACTAAAAAAATAAAATATCTCATGAAGGCTAAAAATTTGTAGATTGATTTGCATTTTACTTAAATATAGACATAATTAGGAAAAATAATTAATTTTAATGAAAAATTTAATAACGTGTCATTTATTTCGAGAAGCAGAATCAAAAAACGTGGCAACGCTGCAGCGTTAGTTAGTTAACCACGCGAACGAAACAATGTTGTTATTTTCAAGTAAATTAAGGTTAATAACAATATAGTTCTCTAGTAGTCAATTTGTCAATTTAGATAAAAAAAAACAAGAGTAACGGTACATAAATTCACAACAAGCTGAAAGTTAAAAAAAAATGTTAAAAACATGATTCTAAGTAAAATTTTAAAATTTCCCATTATACCCGTGTATGGAAAAATTTTACTCAAGGTCAAAGGTCAAAAAATGAGTTTTTTATGATTTTCAGCAAAACAGTAAGTTTTATCATAAAATTAATCCAAACAAAAATTATAGAATATAAAATTATCTATAAAATACGTATTTATATTTTTTTCCTAAGAGCCACTGTTTTTGAGATATAACAATTCACAAAGTTGTAATCGTCATAATATGCATGAGTATGCCACGTATATACATCTCTTTTAATTTACATCGCTTTTATCATTTTCTAACCTTTGCTAATATCGGTTATTTTGCAAAAGTTTTAACCAACCAAACTGCGCCAATGGCTCTTGAGCTTCATGCAAGATCGCTTCTTACATGTGGCAAATGACGGTATTTCTTCTAATGCGTTAAAAACCAATGCCGGGGTCCCCCAGGGTCCCACCCTATTTCTTTTACACATCAACGACCTCTTGAAAACCACCACGAATCCTTTTTACAGTTTCGTAAATGACAGCACAATTGCCTCAACTTTCACATCATATCGATTACTTTCGGTATATGATACAAATAGACTCAAGCAGGAAAAGGTTGATACCATCAATAGAGATCTTGAATCAATCGTCGAGAGGGGAACCAACAATCTTGTTCAGTTCAACGCACAGAAAATACAAAGGGCCACGTTTTTCAAAACAGAAAATTCCTCAAATTATTTCATCACAATGTCCAGAAATACCCTTGAATCAAGTCCCTTCATCTCGATTTTGGGAGATACGGTGTCTAATAATATGTCTTGTCATGACCATGTTGCTAACATCGCAAAGTCAGCAAGCCAAAGGCTAGGTTTTCTGTGGAAAGCTAGAAAGTTTTTTACTCCTGATTAACTGTTGACGACGTACAAGGCTCAAATCCGACCTCTACTGGAGTATTGCTTGCACATTTGGGGTTCAGTACCAAGGCATTCTCTTCGTCTTCTAGATTCCATTTATAAAAGGACCATTCGGTAAATAAACTCTCACTGATACCCTTCACCCACTAGAACTCGGCACACCCATTTACTCTCAATATTGACACTACAAGGACCAATCTCCATCAAGAATCCTTCTTTCACATGGCCGCTACAGAATGGAACAAGTAGTGGTCGATGGAGTTTCATCTGATACTCTACTCATAAATGGTGGTGTTCCGCAAGGATCCATTCTGGCACCAACACTATTTTTACTTCACATCAACGACCTATTGAAAGCAACTTCATGTCCCGTACACAGCTTTGCCGATGATAGTACCCTCCATACCGCTTTCTCTTCCAGGGCCCCTATATCAGCCCGTGAAACCAGAAATGAACGAGGAAGAAATGTTAACAATATAAATATGGACTTGGCAACAATTCTCGAATGGGGATCCAATAACTTGGTAGAATTCAATGCAAACAAAACACAAGCATGTCTTTTCTCTAGAAAAGCTGATCTCACTGTGCCTAACATAACTTTGTCAGGAGTAACCATACCACTGAAGTCATCCATATCGATGCTTGGTATTACTATCAGCAATAACCTTTCCTGAAAAAATCACGTGAGGTCCATTGCCAAAAGTGCATCCCAAAAACTTGGTTTTTTGTTTCGTGCCAAGAGCTATTTCACCTCCAGTCAGCTGCTTATGATCTATAAGGCACAGATCCGACCTGTACTGAAATACTGTTCCCATATTTGGAGTGCGGCACCTAAGCATATCCTTAAGCTATTGGATTCTGTCCAAAAAAGGGCAATTCGTCTCGTCGGTGATGCCTCGCTTACAAACTCGCTCACTTGTCTGGAACACCGTAGAAAAGTTGGCGATTTGTCTCTATTTTATATATTTTCATGGGTGATGCTTTTCTGAAATATCAACAATCGTTCCTCCTTTGGCAGTCTCTTCGAGATTAACCCGTCAAGTTCAGTCTTCACACCCCTTCGTGGTCACTTTGGAGACCTGCAGAACATCACTTTCCAAAGACTCATTCATCCAACGAATTGCGAGGCTTTGGAACTCATTGCCTAGGGAGGTGTTCCCCGAGGCATACAACCTCCAGAAATTTAAGAAGAACACCTACTTCTACCTTCTTTCCCTTGGTTCCCACGATGTTCTCTGAACATTACAGGATATCCCTTTTCGTGGGAACCAGAACATAAAAAAAAAAAAAGATTCCAAAATCAGTTTTTTCAGAGAACTATGACCTGCAACTTTTCAAAAAAGGGGGTCCACAATCATTTCCTTTCTATAATCCCTCCCACACGAAAGGTCTACCCTTTTTGCGACTATTTTCAGCAAAACAAAATTAAACAGAATCCCAACAGACCCGTGAAATAGGCCAACTGGGAAAACCACGTTAAGAAACACGCGCTAAGTACACTACCTTACGGGTGGCGTGGAAACGTGTGCATCTTATTCGAGCCCCAATGCCATTTAAAAATTTTGGGGTAATTCTAACCCTCGTTTGGGGTTGAAAGTAGTGGAGTCAAAAATACCAGAGAAGAATATACCCCTTTAATAAAAAATTAACGGGTCTGAGCGTTTTTTTAAAATGTTGACGAGGTTCCTGCAAATGGCTCTGTTTCGTTTTCGGCTGGCCACCCTGTATATAAATATACTTAAAATTAAGTTTTCATAAAAAACGCTTTGTTTAACGGAGACGCATGCATACTAAAAACAGTATTACAATTTTATTTTTTTCGAATGGAGATAAATTAGATGTATTTGACGGTAATTTCACACACAACACAATGTAACCAGATTTTGATAGTTAAATTGGTAAGACTTAGGTCAGGATGTTAAAGAGAACAAATTATTAAATAGTCGACGTTGATATTGAATTGGACAACTTGACTGGCGCATGAATATTCATGCAAAACAAACTCGATCCTGCTTATATTCTAAGAAGGTAACACTTCTGGTTCCTTACAAAATGTTCGGGGATACTTCAAAGTCGTCTTACAACTTTCCCATGCATAATATATCCACAGTTGACTAAATTACGAAGTTACTTCGGGAAATCTTGTAAGTATTGTGCAAAAAGTATGTACAGGTGAATCCAATGCGAACGTTTTATAATAAATATTTTATTTTTGTGGCAGTCTGGGCTACACATTCACATTTATTGGCAACATAAACTATGACAGATTATCCATAGAAATATATTTATTTCCCAACACCTGCTACCATCCGATCTGAACGATGAACACAGATAAGTTTAGATAGTAAGACAGAAACAAAAAAAAAACAAAACAAAAACTTAGATTAAGATTAATTTAAAAGAGGTTACTCGCTGAAGTAATTCTCCACAAGTCAGCCACCCATCAATATCAAACGCTTATTGCCATAGACAGATTGCAGTTACTGAGAGAGTTAAAAAAAAGATTTCTCGTGAATTAACCAAAAAGAATAATTAATTTTTTTTAACTCAACCAACTCGAACGGTTTCCCGTGGACAACGAAGATTTAACGTACCAAACAGAGAGACATCCTTCTATCTCTTTCCCGAGACACTTTTCTGTTTTTTTTTTTTTTTTTTATGAAAATAGTCGCAAAAAGGGTAGACCTATCGTGTGGGCCGCGGACGGCCCGCACTGCGACTATTAGAAGGGAAAGGGATTATAGAAAGGAGATGATTGTGGACACGCTTTTTAAAAAGTTGTAGGTCATAGTTCTCTGGAAAAACTGATTTTGGAAGCTTGTTCCATTCTGTAGCGGCCATTTGAAAGAAGGATTCTTGATGAGATGGGATGGGATGATTTGAGGAATTCACTTTCTTGGAAAACGTGGCGCTTTGTGTTTTTTGGGCGTTGAACTGAACAAGATTGTTGGTTCCCCACTCGACGATTGCTTTAAGATCTCTATTGATGGAATCAACCTGTACCTGCCTGAGTCTATTTGTATCATTCACCGAAAGTGATCGATAGAACGTGAAAGTTGAGACAAGTGTGCTATCGTCTGCGAAACTGTAAATGGGGTTTGTGGTGGTTTTCAAGAGGTCGTTGATGTGTAAAACAAATAAGGTGGGGGACAGGATGGAACCCTGGGGGACCCCGGCATTAGTTTTAAACGCATCAGAAGAAATACCGTCAACTGCCACATGTAAGGAGCGATCTTGCATGAAGCTCAAGAGCCATTGGCGCAGTTTGGTTGGGAGACCGTAGGCAGATAATTTACTTAACAATGCCTGGTGCCAAACGCGGTCAAAGCCTTTAGATATATCCAAGGCTATTGCACGGGATTTACCAAACTTTTCAATAGTGTTTGTCCAGAGCTGAGTGATAAGCCAGCAAATCTCCAGTAGACCGAAGTTGTCGAAATCCATATTGTCTGTCATGGATTATCTCAAATTTCTTCAGATATTTGATAAGTTCTGTGTTAATCGCTTTTTCCATAACTTTGGATATGACTGAGAGCAATGCAATAGGGCGATAATTTGCAGGAATAGTCTTCTTTCCTTTTTTTGGAATCGGTTGGACTTTAGCGTTTTTCCACATGGACGGAAATACTCCTTTGCTGTATGATAACTTGAAGAGTCTACAGAGAACTGGGGTGAGCTCTTGAGCACAGGTCTTCAGGACAATTGTCGGAATTCCATCTGGTCCTACTGCCTTATTAGAGTCAAGATTTCGTAGGATTTTTCTGATAGTGCGATGGCGGATAGTGACCTCAGGCATTGATGCGTTTATTCTAGGTATCGTTGGGGGTTGTTTTCCATTGGTATCGAGTGTTGAGTTAGAGCTGAACATTTCGGCCAGCAGATCCGCTTTTTTGTGGATACCGTAGTCCTTAAGTCTGCTACTTTTTTTAATACTTATCCCAATTGTTCTCCTAGATCTGAAATAAGGGAAAGAGTGGTACAGTCCTACCTGGAGGGGGTTCTTTATGTTGTTGTATTAAACCACGTGCGCAAGTTTTTTAACCATAATATTCTCATTCTTCCAGGTCCCCTCCTGCCCTTTACTTTGCCCTGCAATATCAGTTGTAGTAGTTCATACCGTTGGCTGTTTCTCATTATATGTCCCAAATATTCCAGCTTGCGCGGTTTTATTAAAACGAGCAATTCCTTTTCTTTACCCATTCGTTCTAGGACACTAATATTGGTGATATATTCCGTCCATGGGATTTTCAAAAATCTTCGCTACAACCACATTTCAAACGACTCAAGTTTTTTACAGGAAGCCTCAGTCAGAGTCCAAGACTCGACACTGTAGAGAAGCACTGGAAAGACATAGCACTTCAACAGTCTGATCTTGTTTGGCAGGGATAAATCGTGGCACTTAAACAATTTTGACATTTTCAGAAATGCGGATTTGGCCTTCTCTATTCTGCATTTGATTTCGAGAGAATGATCCCATGTTTCACTTGTCATTGTTCCGAGGTAAGTAAGTAAGTTATCGTGAGTTGGTCAGCGTGGTTGTTCGTTTTTGGCACTACCATATATTTTGTAATTTTAAATTTCAGAGAGAATCCATCTTTACCTTAACCAACCGAGCCATTATCTTCTGAAGACTCTCAAGGATGTTTGCAAACACTACCGTATCATCTGCATAGCGTATGTTGTTTATATACTCTCCATTAATCTTAATCTCGCCGTTTGTATCTTCCAACATCTTTTGGAAAGTACGTTCTGAGTATACCTCCCTATTGTTATAAAATAGGTAGTGATTTGATTGGAGAGATTCCCTTAGTTTAGCAGAAATTACCACATTTCTCAAAAAATTAGCTCTATTAAATTAGCAGTAAAAAATAAGTCAATATAAAAAAAAACAAATTATGCTAGCTTTATAAAAAGTAAGCAGAAAAATATAAAATAAGAAAAAATTATACAGGAATTTGTTGTTGCAAAACTATCATATAAAAATTATAAACAAAAAAAAAATCGTAAAATTTTTGTTCTGTAACTCTTAAACATTTTGTTTTGCAAACTTTGAAAATTTTGTTAAATTTGCCCGAAGCTGCTTTTTCCCTCGTTATTATAAGAGCTTAAGCGGAAGTTAATTTTCTTCGCTAAGTAGTTTTCATATTAAATTAATTAAATTGAGTTCAAACGTGAAATGTCTACATCCTCTTGATACACTATGTTGTAGGTAGTTGCATTTATGTAATAAGTCGACGTAAAATTTTATATAAAAATCTAAAATAAGTAAGTACTTTTCCTAAATCGTTTTATTAATTGCAAATTAACGCAAAATCTACTGCCAAAGAGTTCTTAAAAGACCATCTACGTCATAAAAAAATTTGTCAACGGACTTATAACTATTCTATTCGTTTAATAATGATTATAAAAATCGGTATAGTGGTCAGAGTTCAGAGTTCTGGTTCTTTTTTAAAAGTTCGAATATAAGTCGATTGAAGTGTACGGTGTGAATTACTAAAAGTCAAAAATTGTATCTCCCATATAAATTTTATCTGAAACTTTTTTCCATAAAATGAATACTTTAGAAGCTATAGCTTGATAAAACTTGTCTTGTCTTGTACACAATGTTTTTTAGATATTCCCAGAGAAAATAGTTCAAAGGCGATAAATCGTGAGATCTGGCTGGCCACTAAATGGTGCCCCTTTGTCCAATCCACCTGTCTTAAAAAAACTTCATTTTAGTAATTTCAAACAGCAACACTAAAGTGTGGTAAAGCACCATCCTGCTGAAACCAAATGTACCAACTGCATTTTTTATTGCAGGAACTATTTGATTGTTTAATAAATCTAAATACTTTGTTCCGTTTAAATTTCCTTCTTTAAAAAATGAGCAATTTGCTTTGACCACGCAATCTACCAAGAAAAGTGATACTGAAGATATACAATACAAAAGTGATCCCTGTGGTTCTTATGGATGCGAGGCGTGGACCATGACTCTTAGAGATCAAGAAAGGTTACTCTCCTTCGGGATATTGGGACCGTTTATAAACGCAGACCAAATGCAAGAAGGCCACCAGGACGACCTAGACAAAAGTGGAAAGATAATGTAGAGAGAGACGCCAATATGATAGAACTACGAAATTGGGAAGAAGTAGCAAGATATAGGACTAGAAAACGCTTAAAGTGTTGTTTGGCCACGTTAAGTAAGTAAGTAAGTCAAGAATGGTCCTTAACAGTGGTGCTGATAAAACCTGCCCAAACATTAACTTTTTAATACCTTTGTGTTCAATTTTCACGCATCCATCTAGGATAAGTATCACTCCAATATCTACAGATGTGGCGATTAACTGTACCATTTAACATAAACGTGGCTTCATTGATTAAAACTTTCTTACCAGTAAAATAAAGGTCTGCATTTACATTTTGCATTATAGTTTCACAAAATTCCATTCTGCGGTCATAATCATCTTCAGATAATTCTTGCAATAACTTTATAAGTATGAAACTTATTATTCTTAATAATGTTACAGACGGATCTCACACTAACTTTATGTTTTAATGCAGTTTCGCAAATGGATGTACAAGGCTCAAATCCGACCTCTACTGGAGTATTGCTCGCACATTTGGGGTTCAGCACCAAGGCATATTCTTCGTCTTCTAGATTCCATTCAGAAAAGAGCTATTCGCTTGATAAACAGCTTAACCCTCACATATACCCTTCACCCTCTAGAAAATAGAAGAAGAGTTGCAGACCAGTCATTGCTCTACAGATATTTCCATGGCAGATGCTCCAGAGAAATAAAAACTCTTGTACCACCATTGGCCACATTCGGCCGAAGAACTCGGCACGCTGATCAGTCTCACACATTTACTCTTAAGCTTGACACTACAAGGACCAATCTTCATCAAGAATCCTTCTTTTACAGGGCTGCTACGGAATGGAATAAGCTTCCAAAATCAGTTTTTCCAGAAAACTATGACCTGCAACTTTTTAAAAAGCGTGTCCACAATCATTTCCTTTCTATAATCCCTTTCCCTTCTAATAGTCGCAGTGCGGGCCGTCCGCGGCCCACACGATAGGTCTACCCTTTTTGCGACTATTTTCATAAAAAAAAAAAAAGCAACTGCTTATTGAAATGTTTTTAATGTACAAGCAATTTCTGCTGAACTTGTACATACCACAATCCTTTCAGAGTTTCTTACTTTAGCGTTTTAAAGCAGCCTTGACGAGCCTTTTCGAGAAAAAAAAAATCCTACAAAACTTTGCGTAACGTCCAATGATTTTTCATCATTAGTTACGGTCTTTGGTGGACCAGTATTAGGGCGATTTTTAGTTGATGTATAAGATGTATAGGAGCATTGATGAAAGTAGAGGAAGCAAAAGATGTGTGTAAGAACCGTAGCGGAAGTGGAAGGAAGTGGTCTCTGCCTACCCCTATGGGAAAAAGGCGTGACTTTATGTCTGTTTGGTTGAAAACACTTTTTTAAAAAGTTTCACAATCCTCCAAACTGCAGTTTTGGTAATTTGGTTGCGATTTGGATACGTATCATTAAATAAATAAGCTACCTTTTATAAAGTCTTTTACGATCACCGTAACCTTACATCACATACATATACATAAAGTCACGCCTTTTTTTCATAGGGGTAGGCAAAAACCACTTCCGCTACGGTTCTTACACACATCTTTTGCTTCCTCTACTTTCATCAGTGCTCTCATACATGCTCGTCGGTTGTTGGTACTCTTGACCTGGCCTTTCATCAAAAACAATGTTGATCACAAGAACCATTATTCTTTTCTGTTCGGTAAACATACTTAAATCTTAAAAACGTAACTAATAACAATAAACACCTTTCACCAACGACAATGAGTAATAATTCATAACAGTTAAAAACAATTAATAGTAAAAAGAAACCTATTTCTTTTAAAAAGTCAAATTTTTTTTATAATTTTAGTTTCAAATCACTGTAACTTTTGAATTATTAATGATAGAATTATGCGGTCTTGACAGTTGTATTTGTAGTTTAATAGATTATAAATAACTAAAAATATATATAGGGTGTACTATTTAATAAATAAATTGTAATTAAGTTATTTTGTAGTAACGGTGCGCCCTGCATACTTCTAATTGACAAGCAGATGATCTGAATTATTTAAAAAACTTTTTATTCAACATTTTTTTTGTAAACCTAAAAGAAATCAACATATTAGTAGAAGAGCTACTATCAACGGAAATCGACAAAAAACAACTAGTATGGTATGGAAACGTCCAGCGAATGTCAAATACAAGACTACCAAAAAGAGCAATGGAATGGACACCGCACGGTCGAAAAAAAAGAGGACGACCGAAGAAAACCTGGTAAGAAGGAGTATCAAAAGCCATGAGCGAAAGGAACTTGCGAGTAGACCGCCGGACGTGGAAATTAGGCATCGGAAAACGTTGGAAGACGTTTTAAAAACCGATATAGAAAACTATAATATTATTATAGTAAACTTTAAACATTTTTCGACAGCTTGAATAGATGTGAAAAATGTATGACTAATTTTAATAGTTCATTCTCTTACTTAAAAAGCATCTGCATATTGTTACCCAAAATGGGGTATTATACACGATTATGTATCAAATGTAATTCAATGCCTGTCGTGGCATATAGCTAGAGGAGTAGTTGTTTTTTGATACATAATTGACCCACATGAACCTATAATATAGGTGACATACAGCGAAATTAGCTAATTTTTTAAAAATCAGTTATACATTTATATATATATATATATATATATATATATATATATATATATATATATATATATATATATATATATATATATATATATATATATATCCCTTTTTTTATAATTATAGGATCGCTAACTGTTTAAGCAATTCAAAATTTTTGTGTAATTTATATTTAATAAATTTTTATTTGTGGTTTAGACAGGGTAATTTTTTGTTACTTATTAAAGCTATGCTTCTTGTGTTGGGCTTCGTAGACGGGACTCGCCGTGGAAAAATCGAAGACGTAAACGTTAAATTTCCCCTCCATGCGGCCCGCGACTGGTTGTTGTTGGTTATTTTATATTTGACATATATTTTTATTGGTCGACCTCGGAGAACATATCTCGATCAGATCAACATTATTTTAAAGAAAGGCCAGGTCAAGAGTACCAACAACCGAAGAGCATGTATGAGAGCACTGATAAAAGTAGAGGAAGCAAAAGATGTGTGTACGAACCGTAGCAAGTGGAAGGAAGTGGTCTCTGCCTACCCCTATGGGAAAAAGGCGTGACTTTATGTATGCATTATATTTGACATTTGTATTCTTGTCTAGCGGTTATATTATGTTTGATATATGCCATGTTAAATAAGTCGTGTTATTACGTAGAATAAAGCCATAATTCAGGTCATTTATTCTTGACTTTAGTTACACTGAGGTTTTTGCGTCATGGTATTATTTTATTAGATAATTTTCTTATTTAATTTAAGTTTAAAAGATCTATGAAGAGACCACGTAGATAGTATGGAGCCAGAACGTATGGCGATATGGGCGAAAACTCAAAAGCACAACACCAAACGACCCATAGAAAGACCAAAAAAGCGATGGTACGAGAGCTGGAGCTCCAGATCATAGCAAAGACTGTAACAGAAACAAAACTTGACATAGTACTATTAAAATAAGAAAAAGAAGAAGTTTAAAATATGACAAGTAGTTCGGAAGAATTAGTGAATCTGGTAAGAGGTGACTGTGATATGTTTTACCAGACTTTTAAACATACTCTAACTAACATTTCTAAAAAAATCATCGTCCTCCAAATTAATGTTTATTGTAATCATTAAGAAAAAAGTAGCTCTTCTATCGGTCAATCCCGCAACTTCAACGTATTTTTTTTGTAGCTCTAATACCTCGAACCATCCACGTGTCCCGATTGTAACTAGCCGGTGGCCTATATAAAAATTCAAGGTCGCCTCACATAAAGATGTATAATGATTCATAACGCGCATGCGCGAGAAGACGTGTAGCATAGCAACGCGACGTCTATTTGTGTAGTCCACGTGTTTGTCAAAATGACAATTTCAAATATATATAACGCGCATGCGCGTTCTGTTGCATAGAAGAGGAGATGCGTAGCATAGAAATACTTATCAACGTGACGTCTATTTGTGGAGTCCACGTGTTTGTCAAAATGACAATTCCAAAAATAACGTGTTTATTAAAATGACAATTTCAAATATATATAACGCGCATGCACGTTCTGTTACATAGAAGAGGAGATGCATAGCATAGAAATACTTATCAACGTGACGTCTATTTGTGGAGTCCACGTGTTTGTCAAAATGACAATTACAAAAATAACGTGTTTTTCAAAATGACAATTTCAAATATATATAACGCGCATGCGCGTTCTGTTGCATAGGAGAGGAGATGCGTAGCATAGAAATACTTATCAACGTGACGTCTATTTGTGGATTCCACGTGTTTGTCAGACTGACAATTGGAAAATATTTTAATATTTTAGCTGTTCAAATATTAAAAGTTTCACTTTCAATATGCGCACATATTACATACATAATTTTTTTTATAAAATAAAATTGCTGAACTGTGACTTTCAACAGCCTTTAACTGTAACACGTTTTTATCACGCTCTTTGTATTGAAGTTCAACCTAAAACCATTAAAAAAAATGCCTAGAGCTTCTGGTGATTAGAGTTTTCTTCAAGTAATTTCGTCCAATGCCAATAGTCTAGAAGTGTAAATAGTAAGGAGGAGAGTTGGAAACTCACTTGCTTGTCACTAATAGAGACTATGAATAAGGTGTGCAGTCTTAACTAAGAATAATAGGGAATAATTTTGAAAGTTCTTAATTACATTTCCCCAACTCTGCTGTCTTGCACTTTCTTTAAATTAATTTGATCTTTATACCTAATGGAACAACTTTATGAACAGAGACGGAGTTTGCAGCCCCTATATTACTGACATGAGAAAAGGTCAATTGCAATAAAAAAAGAAAACCGACCCTCAAATATAATTTTAAATAAGGACTACGTTGAGAATGTTTAAAAAAATATTGAATATTCGATGTTTATTGTTTCATCTTTAGAACTCTAAGTATAAAATTAAAAATTTATTAACTTCAGGTACAATATAAAATATAAAAGTCCAAAAAACGAAGTCTCTGACAATATCAAGAGAACCAAGAAGGTGTAAGTTAGCGATCTAAGATAAAAGTGTAGAACAGATCATGTCTTTCAAATACCTAGGCGTTAATATACAAGTTATAGAAACCTTAGAGAAGAATTACGAGTTACAAGACGTTTGTAAGACATATTATAACCTACGCCATAGAAACACGAGCAAACACAGCCGCTACCAAACGATTGTTTAGAACAACCGAAATAAGGACGCTAAGATTACTTATGTGCAAAACGTTTAGAGACAGAGTGAGAAGCAGCGATATCAGATCCCAATGTGACATTCCAGGCATTGTGAGATGGTCCAGAATAAGAAGACGAGCATGAAGAGATATTAATCGTCAGCATTTCTTCTCGACGTATTACTACTGCTAGAGAAAGGATATTGAAACTCAATGCATCAAGGTACAGTTTATAAAAGGGTCCAGGATTCTTCAAGAAGCATTGATACTAACCATTAGCATCTCTTCTGGCCCTTATAATACAGCTAAAGATAGGAGATTAAAATTCGTTGCTTTAGAATGCACTTTTACTGGGGATCCAGACAGATAATTCCTAGAGGTAGACAACTCTACAAAACAATGAAAGATAATAACTACAAACACCTTTCAACAGGAGAACCTACCTATTGGCCAAGTGATAGAAGCAAGATACCAGACTTAATTGATTTCTGTGTTAAGAAGGGTATTTCCTTGAACTTAGCTGAAGCAACTTCCAGCTTTGATTTATCTTCTGACCACTCTCCGGTATTAGTTGCACTAGACACAGAAATAATAGTGAAAAAGACACGCCCTATCTTACATAACAAATTGAAATAATTTTAGGACAACAGTCGAAAACAACCTGAACAGAAATATCTCCCTGAAAACGGAAGCCGAAATTACTAAAGCTGTTGAAAGACTTACAAAAACCATACAAGAAGCTTTTTGGCAAAATACCCCAAAAATGAAGCACACGAAGAAAAACAAGGATTTACCCAACATAATCAAAGAAAAAATAGCCAACAAAAGAAGACTTCGCAAAATATGGCAAAATACAAGAGCACCCGCAGACAAAACTGAATTAAACAAAGCAAAGTATGAAATAAATTCAATATTTTCTAAATAAAAAACCTTTTTAAAAAATCTGAAACATGTCGATTTTTAATTTTAATGTTCTACATTTTACAAAAAAATTTCATTATAAATTTAACACCCTATATTCTGTAACATTTTAAGATCAATAAAAATGAGCTGATTCCAAAAAGGTATGATACTTGAGGTCTAGCGAACAGAATTTAAAAGAAATGCGCTTAGATAATAAATTTTATTGATTTCTTATTATTAAAACAAGAATTTGAAAGTTATCCAGAAATAAAAAACATCGTTAATTTCTGTTCGAATTATCTCTTTTAGTTCTTCAATATTTGCTGGTTTCATTTAATAAACAACATTCTTCAGATGGCCCCAAATAAAATAATCCAAAGGATTAAAGTCTGGCGACCTCGTTGGCCATTCAATATGTCCACGTCTACCAATCCACCTGTTCGGAAAGTTTTTGTCTATGTACCTTTGAACATCTACAGCATAATGCGAAAGTTACCATCTTGTTTAATGCGTAGTCTTCTTAGCCGACCAGCGAAGACTACGCATTGAAAATGCCAAGTAAGACCTTGGCGAAAGGTCTGCAAACATCTAATCGGACTCTAACCAACGAACGGATGCAATCATCACAAAAATATAAATATAAACAAATATTACCAAGAAAATACATATTAAAATAAAATTCTTAAATTTAAGATGTAAAAAAAGTCATTTATGTTACGTAACTATCGTAAATAAATATCTCGGATAGTTAACAGATTAATAACCTTGATAACATTTACATTTAAAGAGACACTCCTTGTTAAAAAACAAGTAAGACATAAAAATAAAAAAATATTTTGTCGTGAAGACTAAGCTGCATCTCAAGCACTTCGGGTTATCAAATATTTTGTGCATAACCCTTAATCTATTCAAGACTCGGTATTTCGAGACTTCGTACAAAGTTTATCAGTTTCCTGGGAGCTAAGTTCCTAACATCGGAGGGATTTAGGAAGGCTCCTTCCAGAAACTTAAGCCACTTGCAGAAAAGCACTGGGCATTCGCAAAGCAAATTTTCTACAGTTTCAGCGAAGTTCTCGCAGAAGCGGCAACTATCACTCTTTGTTTGGCCTATCTTTTTCAGGTGATACCTTAGAGGGCAGTGTCCAGTGAGGAGTCCTGTTTCAAGTCTTTCTTGTCCAACTCGAGAAACTGTTTAACTTTTCTTGGCGAAAGGCTTACTAGCCTTTTCGCTTGTCTTTGTCTTGGCACTTTATCTGTTTTCCAGCGTCAAACCTCTTCTTTCAAGTGGGCTTTTGAGAGGGTTTTGGGCCGGAAAATTGTGTATTTTCCCCTCTTCTTGGCAAGGCAGTCTGCTTCCTCGTTGCCTTTAACTCCCTTGTGACCTGAAACCCACATCAGAGTAACCTGATTGTTTGCTGCCAGTTGTCTCAGGGATTGTTTACAGTCCCAAGTCAGCTAAGATTTACAAGTGTATGACTTCAGAGCTTTTAGTACTGCTTGGCTATCTAATGAAATAAAGATATCTGCACTTTGGGTGTTTCTTTCAATGCACTCTTGGGCACATATCTCTATGGCATGTAGTTCTGCTTGAAAGATGTTTGGGGTGTTACCAAGTGGTTTTGAGAGCCTAAAATTCGGCACTGTATGCCCACTTCAACCATTTTATTTATCATGGATCCATCCGTGTACTACACTGATGCTTTCCTTCCTAGTTAAAGTCCGTTCTCTGTGCAAACTTGTAGTTGTTTATGACCACTTCAAACTGCATTTCAAAGTCCTACCTAACTGGCATAATATCTGTCGACTTAGACATAAATTATTTATAGGTAATAAGTCTAATAAATTACAACAGTTTGATATTTGTTTTAACCAGAAACATTCATACAATTTCATGTTGTTTGGGACTAAAATCGACAAGACATCGAGAGGAATCGGCATATTTAAATCATCGAGTTTGATATACATTTCAGTTGACTTAAAACATGCGAAAAATATATGATCTTCTTTATCACATTAAAAAAATGATAATAATACTCCTAAATAAAAATAGATAAATTGTCGTTGATTCGCTATTAATAGAAATGATAAGACGAGTAAAATTCTTTTTTTTAATATTCTTTATTGTCCAATGATCCTAGCTAAATTAAAATCGAAGGTAAGGAGAAATAATTTACCGTGTTCTGCAAGACTTGTAATATTTTTATTGTTTTAAATGTGTTGTGTATGTTTCTGTCAATTCAAAGTCAATTTTCATCACCAAAGTATTTCGCGCATGAGATGCAAACAAATTTTTTTCTACAAACGTCAAAAATATTGTTCTAAAATAAGTAACATGCTTAGCTTAATATGAAAAATAGTATTGAACTGGCTTAAACTGTTTTTCCAAATCAAGTAATTACTGTAACTATGGAAATAAAATGGCATTTGTTGACAATTATTTCAAAGTGACAGTTCTTGATAATTATTTTGGAGTGACTTTTTATTCGCGTCAATTTCGTGCGTGATATTTATAACTGTAAAATAATGGAAATTTCGAGCGACGATGAAGTAAGCAGTACCCCACCTAACTTGACAGATGCGGCCAATTCAGTAATTTCAAATCTTTTACCGGAGAAATCGAGGCGCCAGTATGAAAATGCATATCAGAAATTTAAAGAGTGGTGTGAAGCAAATAAAGCCAGAAAAATATCCGAAAATGTGCTGTTGGCATATTTTGCAGAGAAGTCTAAGAAGCTGAAGTCTTACACGTTATGGGCTATATACTCTATGTTGAAAGCACCACTCAATGTTAAAGAAAATGTGGATTTTAAGAAATTTAACAAGTTGGTTCCATATTTGAAAAAATTGTCAGTTGGAAACCTTCCCAAGAAATCTAAGGTATTGACTAGAGAGGAAGTTGAACAGTTCATAAGAGAGGCAGATGATAATACCTATATGTTGGTTGAGGTAGATTTTTGATGATTGTTTTATGTGTTTTTTAAATTACTGATTTCCTTTTAGGTTGTTTTAATACTGGGTATTTCGGGTGCTTGCCGCCGTGAGGAACTCACTAAAATGATGGTCGATGACATAGAAGATAAAAATTCCATTTTGATTGTTAAAGTACCCGATACAAAAACGAATGTACAACGAATTTTTACAGTTTCAAATTTAGATTATACTGACATTTACCAAAAATATGCGGCTCTTCGTCCAAGTTATGCTACCAGTCGCCGATTGTTTTTGAAATATCAAAATAAGAGATGTTTTAACCAAGTTGTTGGAATAAATAGTATTGGAAAGATGCCTAGCTTAATAGCTAAACACCTAAAATTACCAAATCCTGATGCCTACACGGGCCATTGTTTTCGGAGAACATCAGCCACACTCCTTGCTAATACGGGGGCCGATATATGTGTTTTGAAACCACATGGAGGATGGAAATCTTCGACTATGGCCGAAGGATACGTGGAAGATTCTATCAATAATAAAATTCAAATATATATATATATATATATATATATATATATATATATATATATATATATATATATATATATATATATATATATATATATATATATATATATATATATATATATATATATATATATATATATAAAATATAAAATATAAAATTTTAGACTGTGAAATTTCAGGATCAAGTGCTGTCACCTCTACGGCAGTTGCTTGCAAATCAAAAATGGATAGTCTTCCAACTCCCAAAACTACGATATCACGAGCTGAATCTGAGTTATCTGGTTTAGGAATAAATATTGGTTTGTGCACTGGCTGCACCATTAATGTTAACATTGTAAATAATAAACAAAATTAGGTAGTGTTAAATTTTCTCACAATTTGAAAGCCTTAATTATTGTTATTCATTAATAAATAAATGATTTCTTGGATTTTTGCTTGATTGAGGAACATAAAGGTTAAAATATAAAAATCCCATATAGTTTACATGCAGTGTGCGAAGTAAGTATATCGCACACTACTTCGCGCACGGTGTCATGGTAACGAAGGAAAATGAAAAAAAGGGTCACTTCGCATATCGTTGTCAATGCGCGAACCTTGTCATTTTTTGACGTTTGAAGAAAAAACTCATTTCTGGCTGCACTGCCATGTTGTTCAGCAATAATTGACAAGGTATTTTCATTGTACGAAATACCTTATTACCTAACCTTGATACTAAAAACCTAATAAGCAAAAGTAAATGAAATTTGGGAGAAAGTTTTTAACTTCATTGTTGCGTAAGATGTAAATTTTTTATGTTGTTTTATGACAAATTATACAATAATTTAAATGGTATTCCATTGGGGATAATATATTTTTAGTAACAAGGAACCCATCACTGATACAAAAACCAGACCATGGTTTGGAATAATGTGGTATTTTTTTTAAATTTCTAAATTAGAAAAAAAAGGAAAATAGGAAAAACCGACGGTTTTTTAATTTATATGGTTGTAAATATATTTTAAAGCCAAGCTAATTTTTATTTAAAAATTAAATTCTGTTAAAATTTTCGTCTTTTAAAAAAGCATATTGAAAAACCTTTTCTTTTAAAACCTCCACAATTATTTAACCTTTGTTGGAGGAGTGATAGCGTACCAGACGACTGGTGCAAAGCTGTTATCGTGCTGCTTAACAAGGGAAAATGTTCGCAGCAGGACTGTAAAAACTACCGAGGTATAAGTTTACTCAGCATAGTCGTCAAACTGTATGAAAAGATATGTGCAATGAGGATTTAAAAAAGGAAGGAGATAAATGGATCGGGTCTTTTCATAACCAAAAGTCATGGCTAAAAGTCAGAAGGTCTACTGTGCTTTTATAAAATTGAAAAAGGCCTATAACAGACTGGTTAGGAGTAAATTGTGGTGGATATTGTCTATGTATGGGGTGATCGTCAAATGCCTTCTTTACGCCGATGATCAAGTCATATTAGCGTCATCTGAGGAGAAGTTGCAGACGATGGTTAATGTTATGCACGATGCCCTAAAAATCAAAGAGATAAAAATAAATGTAAGCAAAACGAAAGTAAAGGTTTTTGAAATAAAAGAAAGTATGACAAACTGTGAGGTTCTGATTAAGGAAAAAAGAGTGAAACAATAAATGAGTTTTTATACTTGGGTTCAAAGTTTACGAGAGATGGAAAATATAACAGTGACATTGAGCAAAAGGTGTTGGCAGGAAAACAAATGAATTGGGCACTGCAAAGCTTTATAAACATCCAGAAAGTGTCAAAAAAGGCACGTCTGGCTGTGCATAGAGAAGTGTTAGTTCCTACACTTATGTATGGTAGTAAATGTTGGGTTTGGCAGAAGAAGCATAAAAATAGGATTAATGCTGTCGAGATTAACAGTCTGAGAAGTATAGCCGGAATGACTCGGTTGGATATAGTGAAAAATAGTGAAAAAAAAGAACGCTTTGGTGTAAAAGATGTGGTTACAAAGTTAGATAAAGGAATGTAGAAAGACATGTAGAAAAGTTGGAAAATTGACGAAACAAATTTATAAGGCTAGTTGTGAATGGACAAGTCGGTAGAGGTCGACCTCGGTGAACATATCTCTATCAGATCAACATTGTTTTAAAGAAAGACCAGGTCAAAAGTACCGACAACCGACGAGCTTGTACGAGAGCACTGATGAAAGTAAAGGAAGCAAAAGATGTGTGTAAGAACCGTAGGGGAAGTGGTCTTTGTCTACCCCCATGGGAAAAATGCATGACTATATGTATGTACAATTATTAAACTATACATTAAAGATATTTACAAAAAGCTACAATATGGTGTCGAATGATTCCTGACTGAAAATCACCAAAAATTCAGTTAAAAAATTTACGTTTGGATTTGAAAAATTGGTAACTATTTTATGCTTAAATGGTTTGGACACGTAGAAACGATGGATGAAGGAATATTGACGAAATAAATTAATAAGGTGAGTGTGAATGGACAGAAGTCGGTGAAGGTCGACCTCGGTGAACATCGATCTCGATCAGATCAATATGGTTTTGAAGAAAGGCAAGGTCAAGAGTACCAACAACCGACGAGCATGTATAGCACTGATGAAGGTAGAGGAAGCAAAAGATGTGTGTAAGAACCGTGCCGGAATTGGAAGGAAGTGGTCTCTGCCTACCCACACGAAAACTTCCGTACAACTTCCCTATCACCGAAGGCCTCTGTGCAGGGTCAAATTTGGACTGGAAGACATGGAGAACGCTAAACAGAATACGAACCCGTGAAAACAAATAAACTAAAGTGGAAAATTGAGAAAGACCAACAATATGCCTGAGATGCACATTATGTCCTACAACGTGCTCCATCGATGAGATGTGGATTGCAAATGAAAATGCCATAGACGTAGCGCGGTACTGGGCAAAAAAACTTTGAATGGAATGATTTCGGACTCGATAAGTAAGTAAGCAGTGTAATTCGTTTTATTAAAAAGATTTGATTTTAGTTGGCGCCCACAATTTTTGTTACAATACCAACATAAATAGGACAAAGTAATAACAAATATGACATTATTATGTAATTTAGGCAAACATTTAAATTTAATTGATGGCATCAAACTCATGCACACGCTCATTTTCAAAGCCATATATTTTGATTCTGTACGTCAAATTTTAATTACTAAGCGGCCGTAATTTGAAGTTATGTAGATAATTACATTAATTATTGATAATACACCCAATCAATTAAGTCGGTAATGTTTTAGAAGCTCTCTGTACACTAAACGAGTCGTTATCATGTCGCTGATTCTATAATACATGTCATTGTCTAATATAGCCGACATTAAAAGTCATTTTAGTTAAATATGTATTATTAGAAAGCTGGCAGCGAATTTACAGGATAGAATTTTCCCGAACGGGCGAATGGATAATACGCTTAATAAATTGAAAGGTTGCACTGAATATTATTTCACAATATCAAACCCGACAATTAGCATTCATAAAGAATGTTGGCTATTAAACGATCACTTAACACATTGGCGTCCATTAAATAGCTGTGGAAGATTTAACAACTTCTAATAATAACAACTAACTCAATATTCATTCGATAAAAATCCATTAAAATTATTGGGCTTCGTAATAAATCTACTAGTAAAATCAAAAGAAAAGGAAAAAAAAATACATACTTACATATATATATATATATATATATATATATATATATATATATATATATATATATATATATATATATATATATATATAGTGACCCCTTTTTTCCGTAGGGGTAGGCAAAGACCACTTCCTTTCACTTGCTACGGTTCTTACAAACATCATTTGCTTCCTTTACTTTTATTAGTGCTCTCATACATGCTCGTCGGTTGTTGGTACTCTTCACCTAGCCTTCCTTCAAGACAATGTTGATCTGAGATATTTTTGCCGAGGTCGACCTCTACCGACTTGTTCATTCAAACTCGCCTTATAAATTTCTCTATACTTCGCAAACCACTCATCTCCGCAGCATTAATCCTATTTTCATGCTTCTTCTGCCAAACCAAACATTCACTACCATACATAAGTGTAGGAACCAACACACCTCCATGCAAAGCCAGACGTGCCCTTTTTTAACACTTTCTGACTGTTCATAAAGCTATACAGTGCCCCATTTATTTGTTTTCCTGCCAACACCCTTCGCTCAATGTCACTGCCATACTTTCCATCTCTCGTAAATTCTGAACCAAAGTACACAACTTTATTTAGTTGTTCCACTCTTTCTCCCTCAATTGAAACTTCACAGTTTGTCATGCTTTCTTTTCTTGCATTTGTGCATTACAATGTAAAAATAATAATTAGGCGAATAATTAGGTGAATAACTTGTGAACGCTACTGAAAAAGTCAACAATTAACGTCGGTAGAGAATGGAAACTGTGACTGCATAAAATTAAACCATGTTATTTGCAACAGAACTGGGATTCGAATAAACGGCCCTTCCAGCAGGATAACTTGAAATATATCGCTGTAATGGTGACATTATGAAATTTCAGTCGCGTTTAGTAAAAGTTATGCGTTCATATTATTTTGCTAAAAAATACGGTGTGTTCGTTATATGACCTGCAATGATATTTCAGTTCTAAAAAATAAAAAGTTACCATTCGTGTGTTTTTTATTCAAATGTAATTTAACGTTGAATTACTTATCGATACTCAATTAACTAGTTTTGTGTTCGATAACGACCATTCTAGCATTGTATACTACAGCTCAAAAAAAGTCGGATGACATGATAATCATTTAAAAAAAAAATACAGCTGCATTTAGTAAGACAATGTGTTGGTCCACCAGGATAATTACAACAGTTTTTTTGTTCAAAACATGGGGACGAATAAGATAATCCATGTTTTCTCGTAATAAACTTGTCCTAGAAATTTTGCATACGACCAGTTTGTTGATATTAAACAGCTCTTTTGGATGCATCTCATACAGGCTCTATTGCTGAATAATCTAAAAAACTCTGTATGGTTCTAGGATTATCTGCTTTATACTCTCGTAATAGTAACTTCCTTTTTAAGTCATTTAACGTACGTCTTGACATTTTGTTGATGTGTAACATCTTTGCTCTCGCTTTCTTAAAATTTGTGGGAGTGATTTCGTAAAATGGAACGGAAGTGCGTAAGTGTAACAGTCGCCGCGCGCAATTCAGGTTCAGTCAGATAGCCGTCAACCAATTTTCCGAGAGGTTGGTACTGTCAATCATCAGCTGTGCACCTAAGTTACAGTTTTGTGTATAAAGTTTGCTGTTATATGCGTAAACTATATAAATAAATATTTACTATTGATAATAAGTCTCAATAAAGTGCAGATCATTGATAAAAAATTCAAGTAATAATAAACAATTATTCAAATAAAATATTTCGGTATTTGGCTTTTTTAAATTTTAAGGTTTTTTTAGAATATTATTTTAAAATTGCTTATTATTAAGGTGAGATGTCGAATGTTATACATCATATGCGACTACTGTAAGGCACGCTCGTTTATTTAATAAGAAATAACACATCTGCACCAGGGTATATTAAACGATAAGTTTAGAAATCGGGTGTTTGTAAATTTCCTTTTTCTACATGGGATAAATGTTTGCTCAACTTCAATATAATTCGTGAACTGGAATAATCAAAATTCGCTGGTTAATTTTAACGTTTTATTTTACACATACTTCGTAGGGTTACGCAGAGACCACTTTTTTCCACTTGTTACGGTTCTTACACACATCTTTTGCTTAATCTATTTTCATAAGTCATTTTAAACATGCTCGTCTTAAACTGGCCTTTCTTCAAAAATATGTTGATCTGATCGAAATATGTTTGCCGAGGTCGACTTCCGTTCATTAATACTAGCCTTATAAATTTAAAGTACCTTGGTGCGAACAACAGAGTGACCCTGCTGTGGGTACCTGGGCACCAGGGGGTGAAGGGAAACGAAAAAGCCGACACCCCTGCAAAACAAAGAGGCCGAATCTGCGTTCACTGAATCAGAACCGGTTTTTGAAGTCACTACAAGTACCGCAAAAACAATTATTTCGGGCTGGGCGGAGAGGAAAATACTCACACACTGGTCCGATATACCAGGGTGAACTTACTCGAAGGCGTTCCTACCTAAACCCTCAAGAAAAACAACTAAGCGGATACTAGAATGGAGCAGGAATGACCTGCAAATTCTAACGGGACTGCTTACAGGAACTGTCGTCTAAAATACCATTTTAAAAAGATAGGTCTAAATCAACAAACGGACTGTCGGTTTTGCTTCGTGGAAGACGAAACTGCTGAACACATACTATGTTCATGCCCAGGCCTGAGAAGAATAAGGTTTAACTTATTTGGCTTTACCAACCTAAAACCTACTGATTTCAAGAAAATCTCACCCCATACAACCATGAACTTCGTGACTTAAGCCCTACTCACATGATATCTAACCTAATAAAAACTATAAATGAAATATATATAGTTGAAAAAGAACAGTTAGGCTTTTCGGGAAGGAAAAATAAAAACTGGCGACTAAAATTAATTTAGATTTTTTGTACGTCTTGACTGAGATTCACCAGAAGCCTGCCAAGTTACGTTTTGCAACCTTGCTAAGGTTTTTCCTCAGCGTCACGTGGTGGGAAATCCTTCTTCTTCTTCTGGTACCATGACCGTTCAACGAACGTTGGTTATCATGTTGGCTTCCATGTTTATAATTATTGTTTTATTGACAGCTGCTCGGAAAAGTTAAACTGTAGATTTTCCGTACCACTGCCTCAAATTCTTTAACCACGATGTTCTCCTTCTCCCTGGACCGCGCTCACCTAGGATTTTTTCCTCTATGATAAGACGTAAGATCTCATATTTCTTCGGATGTCTTAAAATATGACCAAAATATTCTAGTTTGCGTCGTTTAATAGTTTTAACTATTTCTAGATCTTCTGCCATGCGATTGAGAACTATGTTGTTACTAACTCTGAGGAAAATCCACCGGGTCTATTTTCAGATTTACTCGCTTAGTGAGATATATTATTTTTAAGCATTCATATCAGCCCATTTAATGGAGTAGATTGCGCCATTCCGTTCGTTTAGGTTTATTATTCTCCAATATAAAATTGTCACATCACGTCCGGACAAACAATGCCAACCAAACAGCCGCCATTAATAACGATTTCATCGAATTCAAGATGGCTACCGCAACAAATAAGGGTGGACGAGAGAAGCGAATGAATTTCGCAGAAAGGGTGTAATTCATCAATTACACCGAATTGTGTAGACCACAAAAGAGTAAGATAGCGACGCTGTTACCATCTATTGTGTGAGAAATTCATTAATACCGGTTGTCGCCTTGCGATCATAGTATGTGTGGTTTATAGTATACGCACATAGAAAACGCCTTGTGTTTTGATACCTAATTAATGGATGTATGTTTTGTTAAAGCACCTGCGGATATGATGATACAATATAATGTTACGACGTTATATTATTTAAAACGATAGATTATAAACAGACTTGCTAAGTGATGATCGGTATGACATAATGTACTTTGATGAAATTTGTATATATTTATTTTTTATAATATTTGTGACAAAGGATATATTAATTAAATTTTTTAAATACAGTAGAACGCCGATTATCCGAATTAATTGAGACCGGAGTCAATTCGGATAATCGGACATAGACTGGTAATAAAGAAAAACGAACTGTCACACATGGAATAAACTTAATTAAGTTTAACTAACACAGTTCTACAATAACGCTCACTTGAACATCTCGATCAGAGTAAGTTGCCTCGAAGCTCGTTTCCGTGCGGCAAGATCACGCAGGCGCCGGACGGCAAGAAGTTGTACACCGTCGCATTCGGGTTGCCGCTCCATCCACTTGAGGGCGTTATCGAAGCACATAAACGTCTTGCTGTGACGTGGTACACTCTTTGGTCTTGTGCCCTTCGGTCTCATTGTCGTCCTTTTCATTATCCTGTTCGTCCATGACACTCGTTGCATTTTCATCGTCTGTCTGTATCTGGAACCCTCGATCGTTTTTAACACAGTGCAACCACTCTTCCATATCAGCGACATCACACTCCAAACATCCCGCGATTTTATTATCCATGTTTACAAACTCTTTCACTGACGGTAATTTCTGTTCGTCTTCATTAACTTCAGCGGTTGATTCTCGTTCTTTCGCTTGCTTTTCTAACTCGAGTTGCACTTTTGTTGATGTGCCGTTTATTTTATACTAAGCCCGTTTCAGTAAAACACTTTTAACCATGTTCCAGAAATCTGCAATCATGTAGCAACATTCTTTCAAGTTGATTTTTTTGTACGAAACCCGTTCTTCGCAATTTACGAAGCAGCTGTTGTCTATTAAGTCGTTTGTACACTCAATAACACCCTGGTCGATGGGCTGCAGCAGACTTGTGACGTTAGGTGGTAAAAAGAGACACTTAAATGTCCCTTCTTTTCTCACGAGAAGCTCAAGTGATGGATGCGTTGGTGCAATGTCAATAATTAGCAAAACTTTTTCCTTTTTTCTAAAAATTACTTGGTTTTAATTTTTATATTACGCTTAGGACCGATTCGGATAATTGGAGATTCGGCAATCATGTAGCAACATTCTTTCAAGTTGATTTTTTTGTACGAAACCCGTTCTTCGCAATTTACGAAGCAGCTGTTGTCTGTTAAGTCGTTTGTACACTCAATAACACCCTGGTCCATGGGCTGCAGCAGACTTGTGACGTTAGGTGGTAAAAAGAGACACTTAAATGTCCCTTCTTTTCTCACAAGAAGCTCAAGTGATGGATGCGTTGGTGCAATGTCAATAATTAGCAAAACTTTTCCCTTTTTTCCAAAAATTACTTGGTTTTAATTTTTATATTACGCTTAGAACCGATTCGGATAATTGGAGATTCGGTTAATCGGCGTTCGGATTATCGGCGTTCTGCTGTAAACATTTAAATGCCAATAAAGATCGGGGTTAGAAATTCCCAATTCGCTAGCTGGTTGGTAAATAGAGGTAGGCAAAAACCACTTCCGTCCACTTCCGCTACGGTTCTTACACACATCTTTTGCTTCATCTTTTTTCATCAGTGCTCTCACACATGCTTGTCGGTTGTTGGTACTCTTGACCTGGCCTTTCATCAAAACAATGTTGATCTGATCGAGATATGTTCGCCGAGGTCGTTATCCATTCACACTCGCCTTATCAATTTGTTTTGTCAATCTTTCTTTATCTATCCTTTCTACGTGTCCAAACCATCTAAGCATTCCTTTATCTATCTTTGTAACCACATCTCACTATTTTTTACTTTATCCAACCGAGTCGCCCTGGCTATACTTCTCAGACTACCCATCTCCGCAGCATTAATCCTATTTCATGCTTCTTCTGCCAAACATTCGCTACCATACATAAGTGTAGAAACCAACACTCCTCTAAGCACAGCCAGACTTGCCTTTTTTTGATACTTTCTGGCTGTTCATAAAGTTATGATTATGATTATGAGGAGACATTTTAATTGCCTATATTTGGTGGTTAAGTAGTTACGTAATAAAGTGACCAGCAAAATTTTTTTTTGAGATTCAAAATCGAAAGCCGTCGCATTCTTCTTTGACGCTCACGTTCACTTACGCCATAAATCAAATTTTTTCATCGTTAAAAATTAAATATTTCAAAAACTAGATAGTCGATAATACTTTTTAAGCACCCAAACTCTTTTTTATTAAATTTCCTACACATACGTACTTTTTTTTCATCAAATCTTGCATTATTTACAATGGTTTTGTTCATTTTAATATTAAAAACTCATAATTTCTCATAAGTAGCCATGTTAAAGAAGCGAAAAAAATTTCTAATAACTTTTTTCAGTGAAAAATTAAAATTTTATTTAAAGAACTATAACAACTGCGCGCCGGCGCCGACTTCCAGAAAATTATGGGCGTGGTAAGCTGTAGAAATGCTCTGAGGTGTGGGCAGCTTCACCGCCGGAACCTCTATTGCCTGCTGACTTCCTAGTCGTGGACGGCGTCGTTTTACTGCGTAGATGATGAATCCTTCGATAACTCAGTAATCGCTGGCTCAACCTGTCTTTTCACTACCTTAGGCTAACGGGTTTACTGCCTTTTATCACCGTGAATTAATATTTTCACAGTAAATAAAACAAACACGTGTCATCGATAATATATTGTTAATTTTAATACATGGAGCTTACAGTTTAAAGCCTCCTGTATATTCAGAATAATTTCACTGGTTGCTAGCTTTTGTTTGATGTATTTTACTTGATTATAGTTATATGCATTTTACCATGTGGTTTTTTAAAGTATTTCTCTGAACGCTAGAGGTTATACCTCGGCTGATAATATGCGAAAGCGGAAGCGAAGCGCTGTGCTCTGCATTGCTTGAAATTCGGAATGCAAAAAGAGGGCGAGAAAAAGAAGCCCGGTCAGATGTGGCTTTTTTTAACCGTCTTCTATCACGTGATCGTATGCGCGCGACGATTTCGGAGGGATACAAATGCACGTGTTCTTTTTTTAGATGATTGAATTGCATGGTTGTTTATACCAAAGCTAATTTCCACGTAATGAATGCGTGACTTTTGAATGATTTTTGTCGGCGTCAGGACCGTACTGAGTAGTTTAAAAATTCAAGGAATTTCTCAAAGAGGAAATGTACAGTTGGAAGTACTGATTTCTAACAACAACCAAGTTTAAAGTTTTTAAAAACTTGACTGCATTATTTCTTTGACCCCCGAACCTCCTTAAGCGTTAATCTTTAATCAAAAATTTATTTCTCACATTTTACAACCTAATTTGTATATGCTGGCTTATTTATTTGTGGAGATATTCGTTTATTTGGTTTGCGTATTGTAATGTATCTTCAGCTTAAATTTACTTTTATGTATTCTATACAAATGATGCAATAGCTTTATTATATTTGCATAATTTTTAACGGTATAAGAGAATACGCCTCTGCTGGCAACAGTAAGTTCAAAAACAGATCCGGTTACAACATATTTACATTCAAGTATCTCTCAGCATTTTCGTACATTCCAATTTTACCCCTGCAGAGTGTAATTTCAAAACGTGACCCTTTCGAAATTCCCAGCTATCCAATTTCAAGGTGGGCCTTTTATGTGGCACTTCAAAGTTCGCATTATCGTTGCTTTGGGGTTGTCAGTTGTCAAGGCGTGTTATCATAATGTACATCGTTTGGCACCGGCTCCTGGCATTACGGTCGTCGACCAACGCGACTATTTTACCGCACAGTTTTTTTTCCTATCACGTATTTAGTTTCACGAACATTGTTACAGACTTACCGCATTACATTTACGCAAATAATTTAGAACAACATTCAAAAAAAATCCTAAACTCTTGACGTTGCTATTTAAATGTTTTGAGTTGCCAGACGAAAATCTGACGCAACCATCGTTAGGTCTGACATTTTTGACGGCAAAAGTTTTTGGAACGTTTTGACGAATATACACAATTAATTTTATTTACTGTCGCAACTTTTGTGCAACCCATCGTCGGCGAGACTGCAAAACCTCTGCAACTCTGCAATACCGCGTATCCACAAAAGTGGCAAAATTGAGATTTGACGCCAGTGGGTAGAGAGTGTTTATTGGATCCTAGTAGAACTTACGCGATTAAAATTAGCAAATAAGGAACGTCTATTAAGCCGTAAAAGCAATTCAGCGTATCAGTAGTTGGCGTTACGGTTGGCGAGTGTTTGGCAGCAAAGCCGCATATTTACCAAAATCTAGAAAAAGTCTCGAGACAAGTGGCGCGTGTTTCTAAATTATTGTTATGAAATACGTTTAATTAAAACAATGTTTAATAATAGCCAAAATAATCGGTTTTTTCTTTTTTTTTTACTAAAAATAGGCGCAAAAAGGGTAGACCTATCGTGTGGGCTGCGGACGGCCCGCAATGCGACTATTAGAAGGGGGAGCGATTTAAAATGCAGATGATTGTGAACCCGCTTTTTGAAAAGTTGCAGGTCATAGTTTTCTGGAAAACTGATTTTGGAAGCCTGTTCCATTCTGTAGCAGCCCTATAAAAAAAGGACTCTTGATGGAGATTGGTCCTTGTAGTGTCAAATTTGAGAGTAAATGGGTTTGACTGATCACCGTGCAGAGTTCTTCGGCCGAATGTGGCCAATGGTGGTACAAGAGTTTTTATTTCTCTGGAGCATCTGCCATGGAAATATCTGTAGAGCAATGACTGGTCTGCAACTCTTCTTCTATGTTCTAGAGGGTAAAGGGTATCTGTAAGAGTTGAGCTGTTTATCAAGCAAATGACTCTTTTCTGAATGGAATCTAGAAGACGAAGAGAATGCCTTGGTGCTGAACCCCAAATGTGCGAGCAATACTCCAGTAGAGGTCGGATTTGAGCCTTGTACGTCGTCAACAGTGTTGATTAGGACTAAAAAACTTTCTAGCTCTCCACAGAAAACCTAGCCCTTTGGCTTGCGGACTGCTATGTTAGCAACATGGTCATGCTAAGACATATTATTAGACAATGTGACTCCCATAATCAAGATAAAGGGACATGATTAAAGGGTATTTGCGGACATTGTTGGTTCCCCACTCGACGATTGCTTCAAGATCTCTATTGATGGAGTCAACCTGTTTCTGCCTAAATCTATTTGTATTATTCACCAAAAGTGATCCATAGAATGTGAAAGTTGGGACAAGTTTGCAGTCGTCTGCAAAACTGTTAATGGGATTCGTAGTGGTTTTCAAGAGGTCGTTGATGTGTAAAATAAATAGGGTTAGGGACAGGATGGAACCCTGGGGACCCCGGCATTGGTTTTTAACTCATCAAAAGAAATACCGTTAACTGCCCCATGTAAGAAGCAATCTTGCATGAAGCTTATGAGCCATTGGCGCAACTTGGTTGGGAGACCGTAGGCAGATAATTTGCTTAACAATGCTTACTTCTAAACGCGGTCAAAGGCTTTAGATATATCCAAGGCTATTGCACGGGATTCACCAAACTTCTCAATAGTGTTTGTCCAGAGATGAGTGACATAAGCCAGCATATCTCCAGTAGACCATAGTTGTCGAAATCCATAATGTCTGTTATGAATTATCTTATTTTTTTTCAGATATTTAATAGTTCTATGTTAATCGCTTTTTCCATAACTTTGGATATGCCTAAGAGCAATGCAATAGGGCGATAGTTCGCAGAAATAATCTTTTTTCCTTTTTTGGAATGGGCTGGACTTAAGCGTTTTGCCACATGGACGGACATACTCCTTTGCTGTATGATAGTTTAAAGAGTCTACAGAGAACTGGGGTGAGCTCTTACGCACAGTTCTTCAAAACAATTGTCGAAATTCCTTCTGGTCCTACTGCCTTATTAGAGTCAAGATTTCGTAGGATTTTGCTGATAGTGCGATGGGCATTGATGAGTTTATTCTAGGTATCGTTGGGGGTTGTTTCCCATTCGTATCAAGGGTTGAGTTAAAACTGAACATTCCGGCCAGCAGATCCGCAGATCCTTGGAAGATACAGCTGTCGTGCCGTCGGACCTCTCCAGTGATGGTAAAGAGGAAGTTGTGAAACTCTTGTTTATGGCCTTAGACAAAGACCAGTAGTTCTTTGATCCTCGAGGGGCATTGACAAGCTTATTGCATATTCTCGTGTCGTAAGATTCTTTGGCAAGGTCAATCGTTCTATTGCAGGTGTTCCTCGCGTGGACAAAGGCTTCCTCCTGTAAATATGCAAAAATATAGATACACGGTATTGTAGACTGCTGTTGCGCGGTTTTGCAATCTCACCGACGCCATGTTGCTGATATTGTTTTTGAGAAGAGTCTAATTTGTTAAAGTTTGCCAAGAATTACGATTGCCGGGTGATTACCAGAAGCGATTTTTTGTTTTTTTTTTATAAAACCAGTCAACGTTAATGATAATCGAGTCTTTAGGTAGACCATCGGGTTACAAAGCTTTACGTCTTTCGATTCCTAATCGCCATTCCTCTTTGTTTATTCAAAGGCCTTCTTCCAGATCCGTCTCTCGAATTTCTTTGTCCACTCCGTCTCTCCAGCTTCTGCGCGGTCTTCCTCGTTTTCGGTTTCCTTGGTGGTTCCAGTTTAGTACTTTCTTTGGGATTCTGTGTTGTGACATTCTTTGGACGTGCCCATACCATGTTAGCTGTTTAGTTATAATGTCATCAATAATGTCGTGTTGTATTCCCATTTCTTGTTTTATGGTTTCATTATATTTATCTGGATTTTCCAGCCGCTCTTCTTCAGAAGTTCATTTTGGTGACTTTTAGCTTTCTTTTTGTTTTTTCTTTTATCGGCTACACCTCCGAGCTATATGTTATTATGCATTTTACGATGGAGTTTTAAATCTTTTTTTTATTTTTTTTTGTCCCGGAGAATGCTGTTCAGCATGGAAGTAGCTCTTCTTTCCTATACGTTTCTGTCCTATATTGCTTCGTCTAGTGCTCCTTTCTTTAATATTTTAATTTCAAGGTATTTGTATAAATTGCATTGTTTGATGGTCTGTCCCGTTCATAGATGTAGGTCTTCTTGCTGTCCTTCTATGCCAGCATACTCCAGTTTTGTAATGTTGACATCCAGACCCCATTTTCCATACTCCTAAATGAGCTTTCGGCTCATATATTCCATGTCATCTATATCTTGTGTAATAACAACTAGTTGGTCATTCGCGATAACCCCGTAAAAAAATAATAGAATAAAGTCATATGGGAAAAAAATACCTTCGCAGACATCAGATACAGATAAGTCATTAGAGTTTTATAAGATATTCAGAGATTTCGATGTACTTTAGATCGTCGAACTTTTAAAGTATAAGAGTGTCAGATGTTTGTTTATTGATACTCGAAGTTTAAAAGTTAAAATAATTTTATTTATTTGAATGCTTACTAATAAAATGTAATTGACACCGGGCAGCAATTGTTTAAAAGATTTGAAAGAGAGTGCGTATGGATTGATAATAAAAGATTTGATTGACAAATGCCTTCTTTACGCCGATGATCAAGTCATATTAGCGTCATCTGAGAAAGAGTTGCAGGCTTGGTTAATGTTATGCCTGAAGTTTAGAAAATCAAGGGGATAAAAATAAATGTAAGCAAAACGAAATAATGGTTTTTGAAAGAGAAGTAAGCATGACAAACTGTAAAGTTCTAATTAAGGAAGAAAGAGTGGAACAAGTAAATAGGTTTGTATGCTTGGGTTCAAAGTTTACGAGAGATGGAAAGTATGACAGTGACATACGAAGGGTGTTGGCAAAAAAACAAATAAATGGGGCACTGCATAGCTATATGAACAGCCAAAAAGTATCAAACAAGGCACGTCTGAGGCGTGACTGTATGTATGTATGTACCTATGTGATGTCACAAAAAATTTCCATTTTAAACATCTTGGATTGCTTTTTCTGCTAATTATATCCACAATTCTAATAAATTTGTCAGTTTTTAACCACGTTAAATGTCGATGGCAGGAGTCCGGTAATTACCATCAACTATTTAACAGTCTATTAATCTTCTTACTAGTTTTGACCCAAATAAACAGGAGATGAAATTTCGACGCTATCTCGGTTCAGGATAAACTTAATAAAATTCGAGCGGAAAATTCGCAGGAAAAGGGATCGGAGACGGAGACGAAGGTAAGGATATCAAAACAAGCAGCGAGTTTACCTGTACTTTAAAGTTGTTTTAATTTATAATAAAATTATTTATCTTTGGTATTTGGTTTCATTTGTTTTTTTTTATAAACCCTTCCAGGTACATCTTAATTTCACAGAAAGCAAAATACCTGCTTTTATAGTCTACATTATTTAAGTTTAATGCTTTAACACTATCAAGAAGCAACACACACACACACACACACACACACACACACACACACACACACACACACACACACACACACACACACACACACACACACACACACACACACACACACACACACACACACACACACACACACACACACACACACACACACACACACACACACACACACACACACACACACACACACACACACACACACACACACACACACACACACACACACACACACACACACACACACACACACACACACACACACACACACACACACACACACACACACACACACACACACACACACACACACACACACACACACACACACACACACACACACACACACACACACACACACACACACACACACACACACACACACACACACACACACACACACACACACACACACACACACACACACACACACACACACACACACACACACACACACACACACACACACACACACACACACACACACACACACACACACACACACACACACACACACACACACACACACACACACACACACACACACACACACACACACACACACACACACACACACACACACACACACACACACACACACACACACACACACACACACACACACACACACACACACACACACACACACACACACACACACACACACACACACACACACACACACACACACACACACACACACACACACACACACACACACACACACACACACACACACACACACACACACACACACACACACACACACACACACACACACACACACACACACACACACACACACACACACACACACACACACACACACACACACACACACACACACACACACACACACACACACACACACACACACACACACACACACACACACACACACACACACACACACACACACACACACACACACACACACACACACACACACACACACACACACACACACACACACACACACACACACACACACACACACACACACACACACACACACACACACACACACACACACAAAAGTTAACCAATGAGCTAAAAACTTATACGGTTGTAGTACGTGTGTCTAGCGATATATTTATAGTTTATGAATGAGCTTCTATCTTGCTCGAACCATATTTACCGAGGTTTTCCAAATAAACAAGCAAACGATACAAGATAAACAGAAATTCAAAATTATATTTCAGACGCGGTCACATTGTATGTGGAGTGAAGCAAATGTATGCGATTTTCATGGATAGCTCGTGAATTTGCAAACCGTTCATCATCAAGACTCCTTTTCTTCTACCTGTCGGAATTTTCTACATTTTGCTCGTTGGAAACGTTTTAGATGACATTAAAATCGCATTTAAATCTGCCGCTGATACTCCATGAATATGTAAAACGTTTTAACATCAAAGTAAGTAAACACTGGGAATGATACTAGAATAACATTTTCATTGGGCCATCCATACAAACACGTTCTATGAAAATGTAAAGTAATACAATTGTGATGGAAGTTCTTCTTCGGTAGATATATACATTTTCGTGTAACTATAATTATGCACTGAATATTCAAAAACGAGAATTAAAAGAGTTCATTAGGAAAATACCGATGATGACAATGCCGTAACCTGATTTTTTTTTAAAAAATAAACATTTTTTTACTTTAATTTTTTTTTTATTTTAAAAGAGGAATAATATTTATACTAACCTATAAAAAAAGTCTGGTATATGGACGAATCTAAAAGCCAGCAGATGCCTCCGATAACAGAGATATATACAGGGTGGCCAACCGAAAACGAAAGTCATTTGCAGAAACCTCGTCAATTATTTTGAAAAACGCTCAGACCCGTCGATTTTTGATTAAAGGGGAACACTTTTTTCTCCACTACTTTCAACCCCAAACGAGGGTAAGAATTACCCCAAAATTGTTAAATGGCATTGAGGGTCGAATAAGGTGTCTGTTGGGATTATGGATAAAAGTGACGGTGTATTATTTAGAATGAATGAAGATTTTATTTTTTAAAATAGAGTTTTCGGAAGTGTGTCTTAACGCCAACAAGGATCAGAGAGAACTAACTGCTTACAACTATATTACTACAGTTGTCATTTTTACATCGTGTAACATTTAGTGTTTATGCAATCTATACAACGCTCGAATTGTACCTAGTTTTTATGACTCGTAGTTGGAATGCTTAAAACTTCTACGAAATAATAAAATACAACCTTTTTCAAGGGCGAAATTGTGTCCACTTAATGTTACTTAAAAAGAAAAACTTTTACATTCAGAATAAAAAAAAGCTTAAAACATTAAAAACATAATATCTTAAAAGAGAATGATTTTTGTAGACAAACTCAATATTTCAACAGTGTCTTGTAAAAGATCTGACAATTCCCTTTAAAATAGTCTTTAAATATTACATTTTCTCCCAATACTTTGAAAAAAATTACCCGTTAAAATTCAATTATTTTAGTCGCTTACTTACTACTTAATTGATTAACGGTTCAATTTGATGACCGCCCGATTTTATACGATAATAAAGATTTTGTTCAAAACGTTCACGCACGTTCCGAAGAATTTCCGGAGTAATTCGACGGAACTCGTCAATGATTCTTTGACGCAAATCTACCAACGACGCTGGTTATGTTATTATTTCGCAAAACTACCTTAAATAAACTACCAACCAACACTTCGAAATACGTTACTAGACAATCATTTGACATTCACTACTTTGACGTTCACTGTATTCAGCCCCCTTTAATAAAAAATCAACAGGTCTGAGCGTTTTTCTAAAATGTTAACAAAGTTCCTGTTTCGTTTTTGATTGGCCTCCCTGTATTGAAAAAACATACCACCAAGTCTAGAATATTGCTAAACAGATGCTTTTTGATTGGCCTCCCTGTATTGAAAAAACATACCACCAAGTCTAGAATATTGCTAAACAGATGCTAAATTAATTGGCAAAAAAAAAAGCATATAGAGGCAGGTATTAGACTGTTGTACGCAAGTTAAAATTAAAAAATTCCACGCAAATGGGAGGATGTGGCATATACAAACTCAGCAGAAACAAAAAATTAAAAACTTCTACCAGGCAAAAGTGATAGAATACACACAATGTGCAGGAGACGCCTTTAATAACAAAAATATATACTAAAAACAAATACCACCAAGTCCTGATTGCTGCTGTAGACTCAAGAGAAACTAAATTAATTGTCTATGGACAAGGAGGGCTAACTAGAATCCAGTCATTAACTGCTGGTTCCGAAGCTAATCATCGGCATCTCGAAAAGGCTCGTCAAGGCTGCTTTAAAACGCTAAAGTAAGAAACTCTGAAAGGATTGTGGTATTTACAAGTTCAGCAGAAATTTGCTTCTACATTAAAAACATTTCAATAAGCAGTAGCTTTTTTTTTATGAAAATAGTCGCAAAAAGGGTAGACCTATCGTGTGGGCCGCGGACGGCCCGCACTGCGACTATTAGAAGGGGAAGGGATTATAGAAAGAAAATGATTGTGGACACGCTTTTTAAAAAGTTGTAGGTCATAGTTCCCTGGAAGAACTGATTTTGAAAGCTTATTCCATTCCGTAGCAGCCCTGTAAAAAAAGGATGCCAAGTTTTTCGGCCGAATGTGGCCAATGGTGGTACAAGAGTTTTTATTTCTCTGGAGCATCTGCCATGGAAATATCTGTAGAGCAATGACTGGTCTGCAACTCTTCTTCTATGTTCTAGAGGGTGAAGGGTATCTGTGAGAGTTGAGCTGTTTATCAAGCGAATGGCTCTTTTCTGAATGGAATCTAGAAGACGAAGAGAATGCCTTGGTGCTGAACCCCAAATGTGCGAGCAATACTCCAGTAGAGGTCGGATTTGAGCCTTGTACGTCGTCAACAGTTGATCAGGAGTAAAAAACTTTCTGTCTTTCCACAGAAAACCTAGCCTCTGGCTTGCCGACTTTGCGATGTTAGCAACATGGTCATGCCAAGACATATTATTGGACACCGTGACTCCCAAAATCGAGATGGAGGGACTTTCTTGGAAAACGTGGTACTTTGTGTTTTTTGGGCGTTGAACTGAACAAGATTGTTGGTTCCCCACTCGACGATTGCTTTAAGATCTCTATGGAATCAACCTGTTTCTGCCTGAGTCTATTTGTATCATTCACCGAAAGTGATCGATAGGATGTGAAAGTTGAGACAAGTGTGCTATCGTCTGCGAAACTGTAAATGGGGTTCGTGGTGGTTTTCAAGAGGTCGTTGATGTGTAAAAGAAATAAGGTGGGGGACCCCGGCATAAGTTTTAAACGCATCAGAAAAAACACCGTCAACTGCCTCATGTAAGGAGCGATCTTGCATGAAGCTCAAGAGCCATTGGCGCAGTTTGGTTGGGAGACCGTAGGCAGATAATTTACTTAGCTTGTGATATTAAGAACAAAACGTGATCTTTTACTGCACAGCAGAAATATTTAGGAGGTAGGGACGATGTAGATCCCCTCAGAAGAATAGAATTGAAGAAGAAATAAGAAGAATAAAAATTTAATTGATCGTACGTACTGATAAAAATGGAAGGTAAAAACAAAATAAAAACAGAACAAATTCAATTCCTTGACTCCGATACGACCATGACTAACGGTTTACTATTGCGGCTATTGTGGTTTGCGGCAACAAGAAAAATTACATTTAATCATTTCGAGATAGCTCAAATAAACGTTAAACATTATTTAGAAAACCGCTGCTTTGGAATTCCGTAGCTGGATTTATCGGTTAAAAATTAATTAGTACAATTAAGAAGATAACCTCTTTAAAAAAAAATAACCTTAGCTCCCTTAAAAAGTTGTCCTTTTTTTTCTCCTGAAATTCGAGAAGGTTCGTAATCGAGTTTTTTTAACTCCGGAATTAAATACACGCTACCAGATTACTACTAGATTTTTACCATAAAAGTAAAAGAAAATGTATGCAGATGTGTAGAGGGAAAAGGGACTCAAAAGGAAATTCTGAATGTACGACTACTGATTGAGAAAGCATGAGAATTCAACGTAAAAATGATATAGTGTTATGTGGTGCCACGTATTTTTTCGTTCTCTAAAGAGTACTCTGCCAGCGGTCTCTCTACTGGCAAATTATGCCCGAACTCAGCCGTAGAGGGTAGAAGAAAAAAAATAGAAAATAAAAGTGAGCCGCGCCACCGACTTAGACGGTTCAAGCCGGAAACCCCTAGGTCTTATAGGCACTAGCAGAGCCACACGATAAACAACTAAGATTATGGTGAACCAAATAAAAAAATTTTAGCAAAAATATATTGAAAATTTTACTCACACAATAGATCAAAGTACACAGCTCAATAGCAACATTATAACAAATATAGGCAAAATCAACAGTCAACAATAAATCAAAGTACCTGGTTCAATAATAAACTTATAACAAAGATAATCAAAATCATAAAACTAAATCAAAAATTTAAAATTTACAACTTTATAAAATAACCAAAACAGAAGTAAGAGTAACAGACTACCAAATTACCAAAAAAAAAAAAAGTAAAACGTATATATATCAACTCATTAATAACACTAACTCAAACGTTTACATAAGGCTGCTAATTTACTCGTTTTAACCATTTACATAAAGATTTTCACTGCCAAAACAATCGAGTTTATTTAAAAATATTTTTACAATGGTTGTCCTTTAAAATATCAAGATTGTAGAATATTTACAAATAAGTAGAAAGAAAATATATTTTTACTTGGACAAAAAGAATTATAGAAGAGGTTATTTTAATCCAAGTTTAGTTTTGGCATATTATCTAATGCAATAAATAGTTTCCAACAATGTACTATATTAATAAACTAAAACAAAACTTAATCGTGGTGTCAAAATAAGTCACGGCGTTATATATTTAAAAATAAATCACTTATAACCTTTGGGTATACGAATTCACAAAGTACTATATTAATAAACTAAAAAAAAACTTAATCGTGGTGTCAAAATGAGACACGGCGTTATATATTTAAAAATAAATCACTGATAACCTTTGGGTATACGAATTCACATGTACTATATTAATAAACTAAAACAAAACTTAATCGTGGTGTCAAAATAAGTCACGGCGTTATATATTTAAAAATAAATCACTTATAACCTTTGGGTATACGACTTCACTACTCCTGTGGCCTACTCCTGTGGCCGGTTTGATTATGGGACGACACCTGCTAATTAACAATGGCTTCCCTCAAATAAATCCCGCTTGCGGCTATTTTTACTCGACACCAAAATCCAAAATATCAACAACGAAGGTAAGATAGAATGGTCAAGTTAAAAATTAAGTGGTTTTTCTTTAAAATCCAATTAAGATGGCCCAAATACAGCCAGATATGAAAGAAATCCCATAGAGGTTCTGCACACGTGCTAATATCACACCGTCCCAAAAACTCTCCCCAACACCCGACTTTGAAGACTCTCACCAAACTACTCACTCCCAGGCCGGAAATCAAGAAATGACACGAAATAAACGTCAACCCACAATCTTCTCAAGTCCGTGCTCCACAATCGCCTCGTCCGTGCTGTTAGTCAGCCCCATCCACACAGAAATGCAAACCAAACAATCGAATCCTATCCCTACAAGGTATGCAACACTATTTACAACGAATGATATATTTAAGTTACAACAAAATACGGTATGCAACCCTACTTACGAGTACCTAAGGAATACAAAATCATCAGAGACCCAATTAATAATGGAACTGTAGAAGGAAAAAAATAGGCACGTGACAGTGGATTTTAAAAAGGCATTCGATAAGGTAAGATGACCGAAGCTGTGAAACACCAAGACATTTGGTGCACCTCATTCGGCCATTATACTCTTCTGGCACAGCGATGGTAAGAGTCAATGATAACCATCGAACAAGCCAGGAAAACTTTCATAAACATGAGAAGATTTTTTACTAGTCCTGATCTGCGTTTGGAGCTCAGGGTTCGCGTGATTAGATGTTATGTCTTCAGTGTGTTGCTATACGGATGGGATGCTGGACCCTGGACCCTGCAACTAAAAAAAAAATTGAGGCGTTTAAAATGTACTTATAACGACGTATGCTCATCATCTCATGGGTCCAAATAATTACGAACGAAAAAGTGCTTAGACGAATGAAGAAGCCGAAAGAACTAATGGCCCTCATTAAAGAAAGAAAAACTACATACATAGGCCATATTATAAGAAGCAATGAGTATGAACTTTTTAGTCAAATAATTAAATGAAAGATTCAAGGGAAAAGATCTGTTGGTAGACGTCAAAACTCCTGGTTGAAAAACCTCAGAAGATGGTTTGGGTACACTTCCATTGATATCTTTTGAGCCGCTGTGTCCAGAACAGTGTTAGCTATGTGGATCGGCGCCAACCTTTAAAAGGAGAGTGCGTCATAAGAAGAAGAAGAATCTGCGATACGCTGACGATACCTTGATAATAGCTAGAGACAACGGTGAACTTCGAACTCTAATGAACAGATTAGAAAAGATTAGTATATGGTCTCGGAATAAACAAGGTGATGATCGTAGATCGCCTTAATAATAATAGCCCAGACATCACAAGGATTGCTGACTTTAAAGTTATCCACCGCTTCGAATATCTAGGATCAATTATGACGAACACCGGCGAATGTGAGCACGAAATCCGAAAGCGTAACGCGATTGCGAAAAATTCGGCGAAACTAACCCGCATCTGGAGGAATACCGCAATAACTGCAATATTCTACCACTTCTTTAAGTGATCCATTACCAGTCACCATGGGAGTTCCACAGGGGACAGTTTTGGGCGCTATCCTTTTCTTGTTGTATATAAACAGTATTTTCTCTATTGAACAACTCGATGGCATCTTAATATCTTATGCTGATGACACCGCTGTGTCCTTTGTAGGTAACACCTGGGATGAAACATACGATAAAGCTGAAAAGGGAATGGCATTAATTTCTAGCTGGCTCAGTAATAGTTTACTAAGCCTCGAAAAAACCAAATTCATGGCATTCTCTTCGACGGCCAAAGATCAACCCACTTTTCAGACTCTACATATCCATAATGTCAACTGTGATGCATCCGCTAATTGTCAATGCCCCTCCGTAACTAAAACTCAATCGATAAAATACCTGGGTGTTATGGTAGATCAATTTCTGCGCTGGAACGAGCATATCACATACACTACAAAAAGACTTCGTAAATTGATTTACAAATTTTACTCAGGAATATTCTGAATAAAAAAACTCTCATGATGATCTATAGCGCACTATCAGAATCCATTATTCGTTACTGTATTATTGCTTGGGGGGTAACATTCAAAACTACATTGTGGAATTTGGAGACAGTCCAAAATACATTACTTAAAATCTTATTGAAGAAAAATAAAAGATTCTCCACCACGAAATTGTACGAAGAAGCAGATGTCTTCAATGTGAAGAAGCTTTATATTTATCATTGTCTCCTGTGGATTATGAACACACCCTTGAATTTTAAAACACACCCGCATAACACCCGCCTTAACACAAACCAGAACATTGACGTTCCCTTTGTTAGACTTCGTCATAATCAGAGATTTGTAACATATATTGGACCCAAACTTTATAATCAATTACCCTCTGAATTGAAGAATATTACTAGTATCAAAAAAATTAAACCAAAATTGAAATTTTTTATGAAGAATAGTTTTGATTGCTTAAATGGAAAACATGGAAAACATTTAATGGCCACAGATGTTTGCTCTCGACGAACTAGTCTTTATTTTCCATCAAACGAATTGTATCCATATAATGAGAACGATGATGCCACAACACAAGCTTGCTTAGGTGACATCTCCTTCTCTATAAACGTGTATCCCCAGCTGCTATATTATGTTTGTAACTAATATTACGTTTAGGCTACTCGATTATATTTATAACGGATTCATTTTCTATTGTGCTCTGTCATATATTAACTGAATAAAATTACAATACAATTACCTCTTCTTAAGTAGGAGATTTAATTAGATTATTGATAGAAAAAACTACCAATGCGATAAACTGACTTCTATCTCTCTTACTCTCATACAAAGGATCCCTGAAGAAATTTATAAATCCTGGAGAAACTATTTAGGATAATCGGATATTTTAATCGAATTATTGTGTTGTCGTCGGTCTTTGACAAGTGTGCTAAGTTTAAATTAAATCTGATCGTTTCAAGTAGGGCAAAATCGAGGCCAAAGAGTCAGTCACAAACAAACATACAAACAAGCAAACAAACATACTGGTGAAATCAATATAAGCGTGTTAAAAAAAAAAGAAGCGAATAAGTTTGTACACAAAGTTAACGAGGAATGGAAAGTATGAGTGTGTGTTGGCAGGAAAACAAATGAATGGGGCGCTGTATAACTTTATGGGCAGCCAGAACGTGTCAATAAAACACAACTGGCTATGCATAAAGGAGTGCTGGTTTCTACACTTATGTTGGATTTGGCAGAAGAAGCATGAAAATAACATCAACGCTGCGGAGGAAATGAGTAGTCTGAAAAGTGTAGCCGAAGTGAGGAATAGGTATATAACAAAAAAGCTTAGATGATTTGGACACGTAGAGAAGATAAATGAAAATGAAAAAAGTTGTCTTTGTTTACCCCTACGGAAAAAAGGCGTGACTATATGTATGTATGTATTTTTACCCTATTTGCAAAACACTGTTTTGTAGTTAAATTTTTATTTATTGTTTCCAAATAAACAACCCCAGATTGCTATTACCAACTGGGTAGTTTATCTAGTCAAGTACAGAACAGACTCACTACTACGATAAGCGAAACAAATCAAACAAATTTCAGTGACAACTGACTTTTGACCCACCCTATTTAAATAAAAATAGGAATATAGAATAAAACATTTAAATTGACTGACTTTTTACACTAACCACCCCTTAGACAATTTTGAACGGGTCCTATTTTTTCTTCAGCTAACTTTAGTCCTTAATATTCCGCAAACGAAAAGCCAAACTAAATAAAAAATGGAAACATTTCTGGAATGAGAAAAAAAACACGAAATTCCATAGTCCGAACAAATATCCGAGAAATCTTGCTTTCATACACGCTCCTGTAAACGACGTCGACGGTCTTCGTGGCTAAAGGTAACGCAAACCAGAAATACTAAATATTAGTTTGTCAATTTTTTTTTAGTATACTGATACATGATACATCACGAAATAATTTATGTTAAAGTTATTAGTATTTAATACCTTTTCGATGTAACTCACTGCGTGCCGGCGCCGACCTCCAGGAGGAAATATGAGCATGGTAGTTGTAGAAAATGCTCTGAGGTTTGAACAGCTTTCCCTCCAGACCCTCTTTTGCCTCAAATATACTTTTTCAAAGACGGCGTCGTTTTACTGCGTAGGTGTTAAATCCTTCGATAACTTGGAAATTGCTGGCTCGATCTGTCTTTTTGCTACTGTAGGCTAACGGGTTTACTGCCTTTTATCGCCGTGAATTGGTATTTTCACAGTAAATGAAACAAACACGTGTCATCGATAATATATTTTTAACTTTAATACATGGAGCTTACAGTTTTAAAGCCTCCTGTATCTTTAGAATGATTTCACTGGTTACTAGCTTCTGTTTGATGTATTTTACTTGATTATAGTTATGTGCATTTTACCACGTGCTGTTTTTTAAAGTATTGCTCTGAACGCTAGAGGTTATACCTCGGCTGAAGATAGGCGAAGCGCTGTGCTCTGCATTGGTTGAAGTTCGGAAAGCGAAAGAGGCTCGAGAAGCCGGAACCGTTTCGAATGTGGCTTCTCGTTTTAATTTAAACGTTTTTGATTGGTCACTGTGACCGTCTAACTGCTTGCTAAGAATTGTGCGCGACGATTGGAATGTTCTCGAAAGAAGTGCACGTGTTCTCAAGATGATCTATAAATAGCACGGGACCCTTTGTTTATACGGAAGCTAATTTCCACGTAATAAATGCGTGACTTTTAGTTGATTTTTGTCGGCGTCAGGGCCGTACTGAGTAGTTTTAAATATCAAGGAATTTCTAAAAGAGGAATTGAACAGTTGGAAGTACTGATTTTCAACACTCACTAATTTGTGCATCCTAATTTACTATCAAAATAATGAAACACAAGAAAAGTTAATAATGTCAAATTTGTTATAAATAAAAAGTTACGGATGTTTATAAGGTCAAATTACGTAGTACATCTAATTAATTTTTAAACTTATTAAAATGCAGTAAATTAAATACAGCGACTTTTCCTGTCAATCATAATAAATTTCTATAATAGATTTTTTGAAAAAAAATTTATAATTAAATATTATAAAAAAATATTTAACACTGAATTTGTCTACCGCGTTTGTAGTCGGAAGAAAATCTGGCGACACTGCAGGCCGCGTGGCGTCCGGACGCTCGGAAAGTTATGTATTTGAAATTATAACCCTGAAATTTTGACAGTCATGAATACTACTAGTGATGCACATAAAAGTGTTAATTAGAAATAAAAAAGGTTAATTTACATCGAAATCAAAGAAGCGATGGTAAGACAACGTGAACGAGGGTGGTTCAAAACGAAAACGTCCTCGTGATGTTTATATGAGCACTTTGAAAGGTAAAAGAATGGTTGAGCTTGCCACCCTAGCAGAAGAATTGTGGTGTACGAAGTGTAATACAGGATTATTACTTCAGGATTATCAATTTTTACAAAGATGACAGTGCAAAGCCAACACTAATAACCCAAAAGTTTATCAGATATTTTTTCATTTCCCTTTTTATCTCTCCAATTTGAAGCGGTCCAATGAATAATTTGATTAACAATATCAATGTTATTTAATAGTTCTTCTTGAAATTACTTACGATTTCTTGACTAATATACACTTACGGGAACGTACCTATAAAATTCACAATTAACTTTAACCTTTTACCTTCTAAATCTTGTAAAAACTCGGGGAAAACTTAGGGACACAAAAGTTAAAATCCCAAAGTACCTACCTACCTATTTGTTGATAATAAACCACTAGAAATTGTGAGCGGAGGAGAGAGACTATGGGGACAAATTCACAAACTAATACTACACATCTGAGAGCAAGAAGAGATGCCAAAGGACTGGAAACTAGGAATTATCCTTCCTATACACAACAAAGGTGATAAGACCAACTGTAGAAACTATAGAGGAATAGCACTACTTGGTGTCCCATACAAAATATTATCAGGGGTGATCCATAATCGAATGACACCCTACTCAGAGGAAATAATAAGCGAATACCAATGTGGATTCAGAAAGAATAGATCAACCACAGACAAATACAGGAGAAATGCTATGAATATAACATAGATATGTATTATCTCTTTACTGATTTCAAACAGGCATTCGATAAAGTACACAGGAAGAAAACGCTACAAAGTTTTCCTCCCAGGAATACCCCAAAATTAGTAAAAATGGTGTAAGTTACCATGACCGAATCGACAGCAGCTGTAAGAGAACAACAACAGTTCAGCGAAGAATTTAAAGTAAAAGTCGGGGTAAGACAAGGAGACGCTCTCTCGGTAGTGCTTTTTAACCTAGTGCTGGAAGCAGCTATCAAAAAAATCGATAGAACTGGAAGCATCGTAAATAAAACCACACAAATACTTGGGTATGCGGACGACATTACAATAATTGCACGTGACCTCGCCTCACTGAATCAAATCGCCATAGAGCTTGAGCCAAAGGTAAACAAAGGAGGCCGGCAAGTGAACAAAGACAAGACAAAATATATATGTAATGCTGCAGGAATCCCCCAATACATCTACCAAATATAAATGTAAACGGCGGTCTGATCGAAAGCGTCAAGAGCAAGAGCAAGAGCAAGAATCCCAAAGAGCAAGAATCCCAAAAGGAAATAAATGCTATTATGCCTATCTAAAACTAATAAGGAGCAGTATACTCAACATAAAATCTAAGATCACAATTTATAAAACACTTATATGACCTGTAGTATTCTATGGATGTGAAACATGGACACTAACAAACAACGATGAAAATCAATTGAGAATATTTGAAAGAAACATCGTTAGAAAAATATACGGACCAATCCATAAAAACAGTATGTGCAGAATAAAAATAAATCACGAAATTGATGCACTTATAGAAGGAGAGGATATAGCAAGATACATAACAAGTCGAAGGATAAGATGGTTAGGACATGTATACAGGATGGGGGAAGAGAGAAAAAATCCTCGAATGGAAACCTCAAAAAACAAGACCGAAAGGGCGACCCAAGAAAAGGTGAATAGACGATGTGGAGGAATGGAGGAAGACCTAAAAACTCTGAGAATAGGAAACTGGAGGAGAATAGCGATAGATAGAACCAAATGAAGAAACATGGTTGAGCAAGCCAAAACCCACCGAGGCTTATGTGCCAAAAGAACAAGAAGAGAAATTGTGAACGCAACGAAACAAAGCGAATAAAAATCTGAATGTTGATATAAATTTTCCACCTGTCAGTTTTATCAATTATGGAGCTATTATTATTAATATAGTAGAAGAAAATAAATAAATAATTGCAATATTTTTCCATTTAATTTGATACGATAAAAAAAGTATACTTAAGATAAATTGCTCCATGCTTCACGCGCCTTCAGCTTGTGTCGCAAAATTTCAACCTCGTGAAAATGGCCAACATTCTCACCTGTTAAACAATATCGTATTCCCGTATGCTGCGAACTTAAGCACTACACACACTTTAAAATTTACTTAATCTTTACTCAGAAAAGTTACATACAATTTTGTAATGCAACCCAAATATTTTTATCATACTTTAGTGAACTTTTAATTCTAGAATTTTCCAGAACGCGTAAATAAAAAATGATGCAATGAAACATCGCGCAAAACAGAGAAGTTAGTTAATAACTCAACAATTTATTAAGCGAAACAAAGGCACGTCTGGCTGTGCTTAGAGAAGTGTTGGTTCCTACACTTATGTATGGTAGTAGATGTTGGGTTTGGCAGAAAAAGTATGAAAATAGGATTATGCTACGGAGATGAGAAGACTTAGAAGTACAGCTGGAGTGACTTCAATGGAAAAAGTGAGGAATATTGTAATAAGGGAACACTGTGTTGTAGAAGATGTGGTTACAAAGATAAAAAGATAAAGGAATGCTAAGATGGTTTGGTCACGTAGAAAGGATGGATAAAGGAAGATTAACGAAACAAATTTATAAGGCGAGTGTAAATGGACAAGTCGGTAGAGGTCGTACCTTGGCGAACATATCTCGATCAGATCAACATTGTTTTAAAGAAAGGCCATGTCAAGAGTGCCAACAACCAACGAAGTGGTCTCTGCCTACCCCTACGGGAAAAAGGTGCGACTATTTAAATATAAATGTATTAACAAACACTTGAAATTCCAAAAACAATAAATTAAAAAAATGCATTTGCATCAGTAAAAACCAGCTAATGCCAAACCTAACGATTAAGAAAAAATTATCCATACCAAATAAACAGCATACTTTTTTTATTTCAAAATATATTGTAACCAAAGTGTATGGATATTAAATTATGTTACTAATGAATTTTGTTTCATTTTATTGTAGAAGTCGTGCACACCCTCAAATCTTAGTAATGTTGGGTTATATTTGGCCAGACACGACACACACTATGTAATCCTCATGCTGCATCTGATTGGATCGTGTCAGGCATAATCAACCAATCTAACTCTATTGACATTTTTTTTTTTCGCGCTGTCACTCTGTTGAAAAACATATGTTTTTGACGCCAAGTGCGATTGCATTTGCTATAACCTATGTGTTTACTAAGAGAAATATACAATTTAGTGAAAATTTCGATATTTGAACGTTATTAAATTTAATACTTTATATTGGAAGGATTTCAGATTTCAGTTACTACCAATGTCCCCAATTTTTATTTATCTGGCTGCTACTCGAGTAGTCGATGCATCGTGGAGGGTAAAGCTGTTCTTGCAGCAAACCACATTATTGTTTGTGGTGTCCAAAGAAAAAAAGGATAATAAGTGAATAAACAGATCTTATTGTTTGCAGACCAGTGTTATTTAAAGTGATCCTCATGAAATCAATAGATGACATGAGTTCAATGATAATTATAAGTATTTATTTACTTTTGACTTCAATAAAAATAACAAAGAGAGCTTGCCTGTCTTCTTTCAATAAGTTTTTCATATTTTTTCTTTTCTTCTTTTATCTTTAGACTTATGGACTTTCATAACGCTGGACACAGGTAAGTTTTTACTTGATATAGCAGTGTTTTTCAGGTAAAGTTTTTGATAGACCCCTGGCAAACAAAATGTTTAGAACAAACTCTCATGTTTTTGTTATTTTCTATTTTCAGTTTAATCTCCCACAGTTTCTTTGTATCAATCATTGTTTCGTGCCAAGAGCTATTTCACCTCCAGTCAGCTGCTTATGATCTATAAGGCACAGATCCGACCTGTACTGGATTCTGTCCAAAAAAGGGCAATTCGTCTCGTCGGTGATGCCTCGCTTACAAACTCGCTCACTTGTCTGGAACACCGTAGAACAGTTGGCGATTTGTCTCTATTTTATAGATATTTTCATGGGCGATGCTCTTCTGAAATATCAACAATCGTTCCTCCTTTGGCAGTCTCTTCAAGATTAACCCGTCAAGTTCAGTCTTCACACCCCTTCGTTGTCACTTTGGAGACCTGCAGAACATCACTTTCCAAAGACTCATTCATCCAACGAATTGCGAGGCTTTGGAACTCATTGCCTAGGGAGGTGTTTCCCGAGGCATAAAACCTCCAGAAATTTAAGAAGAACACCAACTCCTACCTTCTTTCCCTTGGTTTCCACGATGTTCTCTGAAAATTACAGGATATCCCTTTTCGTGGGAACCAGAACATAAAAAAAAAAAAAAACCATTTCCGATTTTCTAATATGCTTAACTCTTTGACCCTTATTTGGGAAATAATGAAAAGTCAAATTGGGGTTTTTTTATGCACTGAGTTACAACCAGGTACACAACAATTTGATCTGCTGGTCATTTTCAATACAAACAAATTATTGGTCACTATTAAACAACTATAATCTTCGCACAAATGCGAGCTTCAGGGTATATAAACACAAAGCAATCACACATTGGTTCATCACGTGATATTGATGCGAGTTTATTCCGTTAGATGGCGTATTACTTAGAATTAAAGGACAACAAAAAAACATTCACCATGTTCCATTTTACCGTTTGTCAAGTCAGTTTTGTTACTTTAAATTGCAATCGTTACAAATCTGTCATATTTGAAAAGTACTTTTATTATTTTTTTTTAATAAAATTTTTGTAGAAGAGATAGATGACGAAGAGGTAATTTACGCTGTAGGTTTCATGAAAAGAGCCCGGGTGAAGATAATATCCTCATAGAAATGGTAAAGGAAGCTCAAGATATAGTTATTCCAAAGTTAACAAACATATATAATACATGCTTAAAGGAAGGGAAGATACCTGACAAATCGAACAATGTAATCATGATCATACTACATAATAAAAGAGACAGAAGGTGTAGACAACTACAACCCATAAGCTTGCTTTCCTATCTGTATAAACTTTTTATGATGATAATAACAAACAGAATAACAAAAAAACTGGATCACTACCAACCTCCAGAGCAAGCAGCGTTCCGCCCAGGGTTCAGCACAGCAGATCATCTTCTAACAGTAATGATCCTAATCGAGAAAGCAGCCGAATACAATCTACCCTTATTCATGGCCTACGTAGATTACGAAAAGGTTTTTTATAGTATAGAACACTAAGCAGTCATGAAAGAAATGGATGACGCACGAATAGATAGTGCGAGCTAGATACAGGGACCTAATTAAAAACATCTACTAAAAACAATAAGAACACACGAGGATACCCAACCAATCCCAATAAAGAAAGGCATACGTCAAGAAGACATATTGTCCCCAAAGCTCTTTACGCTGGCGCTAGAAGGCGTGTTCAAACAACTTGAATGGTCAAATAGACGTATCAACGTCAATGGAGAAAGGCTAAATCACTCGAGGTTTGTTGATAATGGGGTGATAATTGCAGACAACAAAGGGTATCTTTGCTGAATGTTTAAAGAATTAGAAGAGAAATGAAAAAATTTGGGATTAAAAATGAACATGCAAAAGACTAAAATCATGAGCCCAAATGAAGAGACGATCATAAGTACGGACAACAATCAAACAAAGATGTCGAAATAGAACGAAGAAGGCGTCTAAGCTGGGCGGCCTTCGGCAAACTCTCAAGGGTACTAAAAAATAAAATGATCCCTTAACGAATACGCACAAAAATGTTCTACTAATGTATATTGCCAGTATTAACATATGGAGCGCAGACGTGGACCCTTACAAAACAGACAACACAAAAATTAAAAACAACATAAAGAGATATGGAAAGGACAATGATGGGTATTTCTTTAAGAGATAGGAAGACAAAAGAATACATAAGACAACATACACAGGTCAAGGATGTAATAGAAAGGGTAACCCAGATGAAATGGGATTTTGCGGGGCATGTAGCAAAGAGAGACTACGAGAGATGGAACATCAAAATAATACAATGGAGACCATGGCTGGGAAGAAGATCAAGAGGTATACCGAATACAAGATGGTACGATGACATCAAGCGAACTGCAGGACTAAAATGGATGAAAATATCTAAAAACCGCGAAAGATGGAAGTCGTTAAGGAAGACCTAATGTTGTTACGAGTACAACAGATTGTAGAATTATTTGATATTACAGTAAAAATTCAAAAGCCGCGTCACACGAGCTTCTTCTACTTCTAATGGCGCCACAGCTCACTTCGGGCCTTAGCCTCCCTCAGTTTTCTTTTCCATCCATCTCGATCTCTGGCTGCTATCTTCCATTCAAGATATTTTTTGCGTCCTCTGCGATCTACTACTGCCACCTTTTCCGGGGTCTTCCTATCGGTCTGCGCCCCTTCATTCTCGATTCACGGACACTCCTTAGGATTCTCCGCTCCTCCATTTTAACTACATGACCAGCCCACCGTAGTCTTTGTATTCTGGCAAATACATATTTGGAGATCCCTTTATATTTCTCATATAGTTCGTGGTTGTATCTTGATCTCCACATTTCATCTTCTTGTTTTGGTCCAAATATGCGTCTCAGAATCTTTCTTTCGGAAGCGTTAATTTAGTTTGCCATTTTTTGTGTCAGGACCCATGTTTCGCATCCATATGTATTTATGAGTCTAATGATGCTCTTACATTAGTATCTTGTTATTTGGGTGTACATTTCGGGATCTGAGAATGTATAGGAGAGCAGAGTATGCTTTGTTTTCCTAGGCAACTCTTCTTCGGATCTCTGCTTCCCCACTTCTATCCTTGGATAGGTTTAATCCAAAGTAAGTGAAATCTGTTACTTGTTCCAGGTTGTCGTCACCAATAGTTATATTTTGCAGATATCTAGCTAAGCGTGTTTGTGTTAGGACCTTTGTTTTTTCTACGTTTATTGGTAGTCCAGGTTTTTTAAATACTTTTGCATCCTCTTGTTCGGTATATATGTGATAAGCGTCACACGAGATAGCGAGACGAAAATGTGTAACGATTCATAATATGTATATGTGTATCGTATTTTAGCTACCATAAACCAATTGTATCGACGACTGTAGCTATTGCACCAACTACACAGGATGTACAGGCTATTGAAGCACTCAGTAATGTACAGATTACAGCAATAAATTAATAATAATATTCATATGCAAACAGTAGCGTATGTCGTTCTATAAAAACTTTATTCCAATCCTTATAATATTCCTTATATATCCAGTGTAATTAAATTTAAACCTAGCCGTTTTATTGTTTAAAATTTCACTTCTAATATGCGCACATCTTTTTTTTTTTAAAATATTTCATCGTATTAGCTAAATTTTAAACCATAATAAATCATATTACATTTTGGCGCAGAAGGATGATATTTATTTAAAGCAAATTATAATGTTAAAACAACATTTACACTAATTATGCATGTTTCCTTTGTTTCATATAAAACTGATTTATAATTTACTGTTAAAACTATTAAAATATTGTTTTACAAATTGTTTGAATGGCGTTAATAATAAATTCACTGAAAAAGTAAACCAGTTAAAAGTTTCTACCTATATATTTTCAAATTATATACAACTCGTCTCTGTATTTTAGAGGACAACAAACATTTGTTTTAATACATAATAATTCATTTTAATTAAATTTCCATTTTATATTTTTAAATACCTACACATTTTTTATTTTTTTAATAACCAGTCTATTATTAACTATCGTGCTATGTGCTTATGACTACTGATTAAAAGAACTTACAGAATTGATACAACTCGAGAGAACATCAAAAGAGTATAGTCAAAAATCAACTATGCCAAATCTAAAGTAATAGTTGATAGATCGGATAAGACAGCAAACAGACCACATCACATTGCCAACTGTGAAGTGGTAGATCAGTTTGTTTATCTGGGTGCCCTTATCCACTCCTCCGGCAGCTGCGAGATGGAGATCCGCCGTAGTATTCAACTTGGCCGAACAGCAATGAGCCAATTACATCAAATTTATATATATATATATATATATATATATATATATATATCCATCAATACCAAAAAATCACTGGTCCATGCCCTAGTGTTCTCCATTTTCTGGTACGCTTCCGAGACATGGGTTATGAAGACAGCCGAAAGGCGTCGGGTCGACGCCTTTGATATGTGGGTATGGCGAAGAATGCTAAGAATACCGTAGACGGCACATCGCACCAATGTGTCAGTACTGAACGAGATTGGACCATCAAACCGTCTCAGTAGCTTGACATCAGCGCAAAAGGAAACGCGGACACTCCCCATCTAGATGGACAGACATTGTATCAAAAGTAACCGAGCGTCCACTAGTGGAAGCCATTAGAACTACTGCTAACGGTGGGAGATGGCGAGATACTGTAAGAAGAGTTCTGAGTAATAACACCTGACATTAACTACACGTCGTTCTCGACGTTAGACTAAGAAGAAGAAAGCTATGATGTTAAAAAAGTTTTAATTTTACCGATGGCATTAGGATAAATTTGCCTTTGAATGCTACTCCATTTGTTACACAATAATTTTAACCTGATTCAATCTTTGACCCCCCACTGATGTCTAAAGCAATCATTTTTAAATGCATTAATCTTTATTGCGTAAATTTAACTTCTATAACCAAAGAATATTTAACAATTAGACCTAACAAATGATAAGATCTGTTTATGATTGGTATAATCCTTGTATTATTATAAAAAATACAAAACCTAGATAAAAGGATTGTAAACTATACTCTAAGCAACTAATTTAAACCGTAAGCATCCTTACACCTTGCAGCTTCAATCTAATTAACCTAAAAAAGAATCAGATTCTTTCATAAAGTGCATTCTGAAGCAACGAATAATAATCTCCTATCTTTAGCTGTATAATAAGGATCAAAAGAGATGCTAATGGTTTGAGTATCAATGTTCCTTAAACATTTCAGGATTATTTTATAAACTGTACCTTGATGCATTGAGTTTCAATATACTTTCTCTAAGAAAAAGAAGGATTCTTGATGAAGATTGGTCCTTGTAGTGTCAAGCTTAAGATTAAATGTGTGAGACTGATCAGCGTGCCGAGTTCTTCGGCCGAATGTGGCCAATGGTGGTACAAGAGTTTTTATTTCTCTGGAGCATCTGCCATGGAAATATCTGTAGAGCAATGACTGGTCTGCAACTCTTCTTCTATGTTCTAGAGGGTAAAGGGTATCTGTGAGAGTTGAGCTGTTTATCAAGCGAATGGCTCTTTTACGAATGGAATCTAAAAGACGAAGAGAATGCTTTGGTGCTGAACCCCCAATGTGCGAGCAATACTCCAGTAGAGGTCGGATTTGAGCCTTGTACGTCGTCAACAGTTGATCAGAAGTAAAAAACTTTCTGGCTTTACACAGAAAACCTAGCCTCTGGTCCACCGACTTTGCGATGTTAGCAACATGGTCATGCCAAGACATATTATTGGACACCGTTACTCCCAAAATCGAGATGGAGGGACTTGGTTCAAGGGTATTTCCGGACATTGTGATGGTATGATTTGAGGAATTCACTTTCTTGGAAAACGTGGCACTTTGTGTTTTTTGGGCGTTGAACTGAACAAGATTGTTGGTTCCCCACTCGACGATTGCTTTAAGATCTCTATTGATGAAATCAACCTGTTCCTGCCTGAGTCTATTTGTATCATTCACCGAAATTGATCGATAGGATGTGAAAGTTGAGACAAGTGTGCTATCGTCTGCGAAACTCTAAATATGGTTCGTGGTGGTTTTCAAGAGGTCGAGAAATAAGGTGGGGGACAGGATGGAACCCTGGGGGACCCCGGCATTAGTTTTAAACGCATCAGAAGAAACACCGTCAACTGCCACATGTAAGGAGCGATCTTGCATGAAGCTCAAGAGCCATTGGCGCAGTTTGGTTGGGAGACCGTAGGCAGATAATTTACTTAACAATGCCTGGTGCCAAACGCGGTCAAAGGCTTTAGATATATCCAAGGCTATTGCACGTTTTACTTATGACCATGTATTTGGTTTTTTTATAGTTCATTTTTAAACCGTACTCCCTGCTGACCCGATCGATCCCTTGAAGTAATACTTGAAGATCATGTATGTTGTCGGTTATGATCAAGATGTCATCAGCGTAACGTATGTTGTTGATAATCTTTCCATTTGTATTTAAATTTATTATTTATATATTCATTAAAATGAATATTGCATCTATCGTGGATCAATTTTGTCGAAACTCCTATTGTTTTTCACTGATGCCATTGTGTATAATTTTTGTGAATACCTTTGAAGGTGCGCTTAACAGACACCTCTATAATTATGTGTGTCCTTTTCCCCGCCCCTTTTTTAAAAATTGGGATTGTGATGCTCTGTTTCCACTGTTCTGGTACCTTTGTCGTATTGTTATTTTATTAAATAAAATTGGCATTTCGTCCGTTAATGCGTTACCCCGATATTTGAGCAGTTCATAATGAATACTATCCGGTCCTGGTGCTTTCCGATTGTTCAATATCCTTTGTTTAGTTGTAATCAAAGGACCACGGTTAACATAATTACACCTTGCAGAATCTAAGATCTAAAAAAGTATCAAATCCAATTATGGACTGTGCTCCGAGGAAAGGCATTCTAAACCTTAAATCTGCAAACTAATCAACAACCTAGACCTCCGGCAAAAATAAATCCTTTGATGTATCTTTGCTCCGGGTCACTTCGAAAATAGAAAATTTAAAATTGTACATCTAATTTTTTTTGCCGAATAAGTCGACTAATTAAATTCCAACTTGATTGTTTGTATCGAATTTTCTTTTGGTTAAATAAGCGCAACCCTTTTACCAAAGAAAATATATGGAAACGATTTTCTCGGCTATGTGCGGTCTCGGCGGGTAAATATACCCCGTTCCGAATGATAAGGCACTGTGTTTATGGCATTATAGACACGTTTCGATTGTGTTTTCATTCCATTAGCAACGCTTCAAGAAGTTTTGCTTCTTCTCGATTTCGTCCACTCTCTCTCTCCCTCTTTCTCTCCCTGCAACCCCAATCGACGATCTCGCTACACCATGCGATGGTTAAGTATTAGTCCAGTTAACAATTTCATTAACAAGTGACTGGTAGAATTTTAAATCGAAATATCAAAGAGATTAAAAAACGTTCAGATATCTTCGTTGTCTGGCCTTATAATGGAGACAGCCTCGACGAATTTCTCGCCCACATCAACAGCATACACCCTAGCATAAAATTGACAATGAAAATAGAAAACAACAAAGAACGCCTGCAAAAGAACGATCGATCTTGCCAAAGAATCCTACGACAGGAGAATATGCAACAAGCTTGTCAATGCCCCTCCTGGATCAAAGACCTTCTGGTCTTTGGCCAAAGCCATAAATAAGAATTTCACAACTTCTTCTTTACCACCACTCGAGAGGTCCGACGGCACGACAGCCGTATCTTCCAAATAAAAAGCGGATCTGCTGGTCGAAATGTTCAGCTCCAACTCAACCCTCGATACCAATGGAAAACAACCCCCAACGATACCTAGAATAAACGCATCAATGCCTGAGGTCACTATCCGCCATCGCACTATCAGGAAAATCCTACGAAATCTTGACTCTAATAAGGCAGTAGGACCAGATGAAATTCCGACAATTGTGCTGAAGACCTGTGCTCAAGAGCTGACCCCAGTTCTCTGTAGACTCTTCAAGTTATCATACAGCAAAGGAGTATTTCCGTCCATGTGGAAAAATGCTAAAGTCCAACCGATTCCGAAAAAAGGAAAGAAGACTATTCCTGCAAATTATCGCCCTATTGCATTGCTCTCAGTCATATCCAAAGTTATGGAAAAAGCGATTAACACAGAACTTATCAAATATCTAGAGAAATTTGAGATAATCCATGACAGACAATTTCGACAACTTCGGTCTACTGGAGATTTGCTGGCTTATGTAACTCAGCTCTGGACAAACACTATTAAAAAGTTTGGTGAATCCCGTGCAATAGCTTTGGATATATCTAAAGCCTTAGACCGCGTTTGGCACCAGGCATCGTTAAGTAAATTATCTGCCTACGGTCTCCCAACCAAACTGCGCCAATGGCTCTTGAGCTTCATGCAAGATCGCTCCTTACATGTGGCAGTTGACGGTGTTTCTTCTGATGCGTTTAAAACTAATGCCGGGGTCCCCCAGGGTTCCATCCTGTCCCCCACCTTATTTCTCGACCTCTTGAAAACCACCACGAACCCCATTTAGAGTTTCGCAGACGATAGCACACTTGTCTCAACTTTCACATCCTATCGATCAATTTCGGTGAATGATACAAATAGACTCAGGCAGGAACAGGTTGATTTCATCAATAGAGATCTTAAAGCAATCGTCGAGTGGGGAACCAACAATCTTGTTCAGTTCAACGCCCAAAAAACACAAAGTGCCACGTTTTCCAAGAAAGTGAATTCCTCAAATCATCCCATTACAATGTCCGGAAATACCCTTGAACCAAGTCCCTCCATCTCGATTTTGGGAGTCACGGTGTCCAATAATATGTCTTGGCATGACCATGTTGCTAACATCGCAAAGTCGGCAAGCCAAAGGCTAGGTTTTCTGTGGAAAGCCAAAAAGTTTTTTACTCCTGATCAACTGTTGACGACGTACAAGGCTCAAATCCGACCTCTACTAGAGTATTGCTCGCACATTTGGGGTTCAGCAACAAGGCATTCTCTTCGTCTTCTAGATTCCATTCAGAAAAGAGCCATTCGCTTGATAAACAGCTCAACTCTCACAGATACCCTTCACCCTCTAGAACATAGAAGAAGAGTTGCAGACCAGTCATTGCTCTACAGATATTTCCATGGCAGATGCTCCAGAGAAATAAAAACTCTTGTACCACCATTGGCCACATTCGGCCGAAGAACTCTGCACGGTGATCAGTCAAACCCATTTACTCTCAAATTTGACACTACTAGGACCAATCTTCATCAAGAATCCTTTTTTTACAGGGCTGCTACGAAATGGAATAAGCTTCCAAAATCAGTTTTTCCGGAGAACTATGACCTACAACTTTTTAAAAAGCGTGTCCACAATCATTTCCTTTCTATAATCCCTTCCCCTTCTAATAGTCGCAGTGTGGGCCGTCCGCGGCCCACACGATAGGTCTACCCTTTTTGCGACTATTTTCATAAAAAAAAAAAATTGTCATTTCTCGATGTCCTGATTGTGAGGAAAGAAAGACAACTAGGACATACCGTATACAGAAAACCCACCCACACAGATCGTTATCTACACAGTACATCCAACCACCAACGAACAGGAGTTATAAGAACTTTGGTAAAAAGGGCAATAAGAATCTGTAAACCAGAACATTTAAATGAAGAACTGAATCACCTTAAAAACGCCCTTATATCAAATGGATATAATGTAAAGGATATACATAAATGTATACGTCGAGAGCCTAGCACTAGAGGTGGCATAAGCGATGAACTAAGTAGTCGTGAAGTCAATTATAAAGCGTTTTTACCCTACATTCCTCGAGTGACAGATAGGATCAGCCGGATTCTAGGAGGATATAACACCAAAACTATCTTCAAGCCATGTAAGAGGATCGAAAACTATCTGAAATTTGCCAAGAATAAGAGAACCCCACTAAGTTCTGCAGGTGTTTATCGTATTCCATGCACTTGTGGAAGTGTCTACATTGGAACAACCAAACGGTCCATTAATACCAGGGTCAAAGAACACAAAGCCAACTGCCGTCTTGGACATACATAAAATTCTTCTGTCGCGAAGCAAACAATTAATAATAATGATCACAGAATTAAATTCAAGGCTTTATAGAAAAGCGATTGAAATACATAAACACCAGCAGAACTTTAAAAAATCTGAAGAAACACTTAAAATTAATAGAACATGGGTAACTGTACTTTAAAATACAAGGCTGCTTTCTTACAAAAATAAGAAAAAAGAATCTCCGCAACATGACTAATTTCTGAACAGCCATCAAATATGCCACGCCCACCAAAACGTATACAACCTTCGATCGTGACATACAAATGTCAGACTGTCAGCCTTAAAAAGCAGACAAGTATATCTCCAGAAGATGCCATCCACTAGAGATAGCGAAACGTCGAGTAAAAACTTAGACCTACGACGGCCTATATACCCGAAAAACCATTCACCAACAGTTTTTAATTTGTATACACACTTGTGGGAAAAGCTTTAAAAAACATTTCAGACTTAAGAAACACTAAGATAAGTAAGATAATTAATTAAGAGACAAGAAAAATTATTTTTTTTTAAAAAAATACGACATAATTTAAGCAAACATAGGGAGTTAATAATATAATGTCTAGTACCCTCACTCCTAAGTCAGTGGTTGATGTAGCTGCAGTAAGAATATGGTTAAAAGTTAGTATTGTTACGATTGCGAGACCTTCCCTGTCAATTGTCGCCTTGAGGCGACAGTGCGTCGACCACAATGAACAAAAATGCATGATTTATGGCCGCGGTGCGATTGAAGGCCTTTAGAAAGTTTAAGTTGTAGTTAGTATTTTGAAAATATTATAAAGTGTTTGTTAGTTATTGTAAAATAAAATTTATTGTGAAGACATATTAGAATCAAAGTTAAGGGTTATTGTACTGAGACTTTAGAATTACCGAACCAAAGAAGAGAATACCATAACAGTAAATTCTAAAGAGGTTAGGTCACTGGTTTTTAGGTGGAGACGCAATTGGTAATTACTTTAAATTGAAATAGATGCCTTGTGATACTTTATTTGAAAGGTCTTTTCATACTGCATTTAATATTAATAAAAAATTTAATTTGTTTGTACAGGGTCAACAAAAATTAATATTTTATTTCAGTAAAAGAATAACTTTATAGTTATTGGTTACCCAGGAAAAATAACTAGAAATCTGGTGTAACATTGGTTCTTTTTTTAGCCATAATGATACTGAAAAATTCACATAAAAACAAAAGCTAAAATGAAATTTTATACAACTTTATCAAAACGTAACAAAAAGCAAATCTAATAAATTAAGTGTTCATGTATTCCATCCTCTTGTAAATTCACATTACTCTGTATGTTTTTTATTTTATCGAGGGTAATGTTTGCACAAAAAGGGATTATTTTTTGCCTTTTTTGAAAATACAAAATCAAATATCAGTGGTCTGGGTGCGACCCAAAAGTCCACACGACTAACATCCCAGTGAAAAGTGTTGTTATAATTATTATTATTAAATATTGTCATCATAGTTTTCATACAAATATTCCTAACATGCAATAATTATATTAACAGTAAAGACAAAAAATCATATAATTTTAAAAGATCTTAAAATACTGTATTAAAAATAGTATAAATAATAAATTGCAAAATTCAGGTAGTTTACTATTTTTTTTTCAGTTTTTTGATTCTCCATGAAAAACAGCTTGACCTATTTTGCTGAAAATTTTTTAGTTTTAAGTTGCGTAATTATGCGTCGAATGCAATTGGTCGCACGTCGATATCATTGTTTGTTCTCAAGACAATCAAGACGAAAAATAATTCCGAAAGTTTACCATTTTTTTTTGATCCTACAGAAAAAACAGCTTAATCGATTTTGCAAAAAACCCAATCAGTTTTAAATTGCGTAATTATGCGTCGAATGCAATTGGTCGCACGTCGATATCATTTCTTGTTTTCGAGATAATCGAGACGAAAAATAATTCCGAAAGTTTACCATTTTTTTTTAATCCTACAGAAAAAACAGATTAATCGATTTTGCAAAAATCCCAATCAGTTTTAAATTGCGTAATTATGCGTCGAATGCAATTGGTCTCACGTCGATATCATTTCTTGTTCTCGAGATAATCGAGACGAAAAATAATTCCAAAAGTTTACCATTTTTTTTTTCCTACAGAAAAACAGTTTAATCGATTTTGCAACAAACCCAATTAGTTTTAAATTGCGTAATTATGCGTCAAATGCAATTGGTCACACGTCGATATCATTTCTTGTTCTCGAGATAATCGAGACGAAAAATAATTCCGAAAGTTTACAATTTTTTTTAGTTTTTTGATTCTCCAAAAAAAAAAAAATAGTCCGAACAATTTTGATAAAATCTAATCAGGTTTAAGTTGCGTAATTATGCGTCGAATGCAATTGGTCGCACATCGATATCATTTCTTGTTCTCGAGATAATCGAGACGAAAAATAATTCCGAAAGTTTACCATTTTTTTCAATTTTTTCACCCTACATAAAAAACAACCCTTGCAAAAAATCCAATCACACGTCGATATCATTTTTTGTTCTCGAGATAATCGAGACGAAAAATAATTCCGAACGCAAATACGAACATACGCACATACGTACATACACACACAGACCTCCACTTATAAACTATTGTATTCGACTCTGAGGACCTTGTAATGTGGAAATATGTAAGAATTCGGGATTCACAAAATCGGACCCATTGCTATAACTTTCACTGGAAAGTTAAAAATTTGTTTTTATTGTTACCTCAAACATTTATTTTGCTTATAAAGTCTTAAAGCATTGTTTCTATCGACACTGTAAGTCCTTATCATTCCCGTTTAGTCCAACGAACATGAGAGCTTTTGTTTTAAAGCAACATTAACCTTGAGTTGGCTCACTGAGGCAGCAACAATCGAGAGAAGTTTTCCAGCCTGAATTATATCTGTTTAGTCCTTGTTTCCATTTATGTGCCATTTCGTCCTTGCGGGGTAACTATTTTGGACCGAATTTCCATTGATGGAGAAAGTGGAAACTTTTTTAACGGTGGGATATAAACTCAAGACATTACGCAACATCTATTTTGTAACAATCGACGTTTTTATACACGAAATTGGGTTTGCGGTGAAACGTAGTTTAATACAATTTTTATAACTAGTAGGTATCCATTTTGACTGTCGATTATTTTTTTGATTTGTTTTAAAGAAATAATAATAATATTTATTCCGAAAATCACATATACATAAAAGGGATTACATACACATTCACAGCGAGGTATTCGTCATGAAAACAAAAATAAAAATAATATTTAAATATTTTACAAAAAGCATTTAAGTAATCTTGTACTGTATGGGGTTCAGTACGAGGTGCTTGCCACGAGGAAAACTCTTGTACGTTCACGGGGAAATACGGGGAAATACGAGGAAATATCGGGCAATGCGAGGCAATATCAGGAAATATGGGGCAATGCCGGGCAATATGGGGAAAAATTAAGAAATACGAGGCAGTGTGTGGCAATATTTGGAAATATATGAAAACGCCGAAATATTTAAAACGCCGTGAATAATCTCATGGCCCGTTGAAAGACACTGTAAATAATAGGAAAACCGATAAAACGATTGGTTGGTAAAAAAAATTTATCGACCGTCTCTAACGACGTTAAGGAAGATTCTGTTGCTGAGTGTCGAGTAAGAAAGAAAGAGCGAAACAAGTCAAGTATACTTGAGTTCAAAGTTTACGAGACTTACTTTTTCGTGTACGAATCCTAATGCTACAGTTTTTCGGACCAAAATCAGGCTACGTCGATTGCTTCATTTTTAGCGAGCGACAAATCCTCCAGAGTGAATTTTGGGGGACACAGCTCGCATGTTCTTAAATGCTCCATGTTTTGTGTTTCTTCGCAATCACATAGAACGTCGTCATTTCCTACCATACTCCACTTCGCCAGGATGGACTTGACAGGTTTTCCACTACGTCTCTATTCCGTGAGAGGGCTTTTGATGCAGGGGGGGGTAAGTCTCTGGGGGTTCTATAGTGATAGTTCCTGGACTTAAGCCGGCTGGATCCTCCAGGTTCTTTGAGCTGGTTTACGAAACAAATTTACAAGGCGAGTGTGAATGGACAAGTCGGTAGAGGTCGACTTTGGTGAACATATCTCGATCAGATCAACATTGTTTTAAAGAAAGGCCAGGCCAAGAGTACCAACAACTGACGAACATGTCCAAGAGCACTGATAAAAGAAGAGGAAGCAAAAGATGTGTGTAAGAACCTTAGCAAGTGGAAGGAAGTGGTATCTGCCAACCCCTACGGAAAAAAGGCGTGACTATATGTATGTTGATTGCCACACTAGCGACTCGAGAGAACGCGGTGAGAGGAGAGAGGTTCTTAGAACTCGCCTGCGGAAATATAATGGTTATACAGACGTTGGCGCTCAGGAACGGCTCGAGACTAATTAAATTAGAACTTAAGAAAAATGAATAGATTGGTGGAAACAAAATTCCAACAAAGTCTTTAAATTAAACTTCAGCGAGTTCCGACATCAGTTTGGACTTATTGTCTTTAAATCAAAGACGATAAAAATGATACCAACAGAAGGAAGGATCCAAAAACAACCAAACGTTGAAAGTATTTTAATTTCTAGACCCAATGCGATTGCTTAGGAGAATTAAACCTGGTGATTTTAAAAGTTGCTTTTTGATATCGCGTTGTGTTTTGCATTAATTAGAAATGTATCATAAATCAGCATGCGATTGGGATATTCGTGGTTTAGAAGAACATCCCCGATTTAAAAACAAAACTATCATCCTAACACCATTTGAAGAGGGTCGAAGCTAGCCGAAACTGTCAAAAGCTTCTGCCCTTCATCCTTTCCATACACGAATGCCATTCAAGGATTAAGCTGCCCCCTTTTGTCGACGATTTAATCAAACAAGCATCGCATCAGTTGACGCCAACGCAAGCGTTATATCCCTAAGTCGAGCCCGAACTTTCGAGGACGTCGTCCAACAACGATTGCAGATTATATTCCAAAATAACACCGGAGTTTCAATTTAAATACAAACACTGTTTATAAATACGCGAACTATACAAATGAATTAATTAACTTGTTCGATCTAAAGTTAAACCAACTTAACCGGTTCCCCGACGACAACTTTAAGAATTAGTATCTTCCCACTACTAGCAATATTATCTTCGCGACACTATATTTATCTATTTATCCTAATTTACAGTTTCCCATTAACAAATAAGAAATATAAAGCATTACACACAGACAAGAAAAGAAGCAAGAATGGATGACGGGGGAGATACTGGACATGATGGAGGAGCGACGAAACATATAAATGGGACAGAGTACAGAGACATTCACAAACAAATATTACGCAAAATAAAGGAGATGTGGTCAGAGACATTCACAAAGAATAAAGAAGACCAAGGAGATGTGGTTGGAGAAGATGTGTATGAAAATTGAGGCAATAAGAGACAATTAAGATAACTTCAATATGCACAAAAAGTAAAGAAATGACGGGCTCATATAAAAAAAAGGATTGGAATAATCACAGATAATTCAGGACAAACACTGATACATACAAAAGATCAGTTTAAAAGATGGCAAGAATATATGGTTAAATTGCTTGGAAGCAATGCTGGAACCAATCCACTAATTAATGAATTAGGTGGACCGGAAATAACAAATGATAAAGTTAAAGCATTAATAAGACAACTCAAGGATTAAAAATCACCATGTCCAAATTATATATATGGAAAAGTTCTTAAGCTGCTGAAAGATAAAAAAGTCGAAGTCCTTACTAGATTATTCAACAAAATATACGAGAGTGGAAACATGCCTGATTCCACTATGAATAGGTATGTCACCTGTTAAATTTCCATTAATGCGGTCCTGAACTTTGGTGCCGTGGTAGATGTCTTCTATAATTTGGATTATATTGATGTGTATGTCTCTTTCATATAACAGGTGTACTATATCATCTATTTTTACACGATCGAATGCTTTTTTCAGGTCAATAAAGCATAGAAAGGCCGGTTTATTATATTCTAATAATAATCCAAAAGTATAAATTGTTGTTTGTATGGATGATTTGCCTTCTTCTTGGGTTTTCATTTGATGTATCACATAGTAGTGGTTGCTATATGACATTTTAAAGATGGGGTGGGGGGATGTTAAAGGGGTACCACTTGGAAATGGTAAAATAGCATTTTAAAACCTCCTTGTTAATTTAAAATTCGACGTGTTTTTCGTTTCTTTTACATTTACGCAAAATAAAAAGTTATTTGGACTGGCTGGTTTTGAAATAAAAGCACTGTATGAATTGTGTGTCTATGTAATGTAAGCATCCAGTCTTTCGAGATCATCAACGGTCAGTGGGTTTAACAATAAGTCAGTTACATTTCAAAAACACATTTTCCTGCAAGTGCACATAAATCTAATTGGTTGGTCGACATCTACAACGGCGTTCGCCAGAGCAAAAGCAAGAAGCAAAAGGTCTTTCTAAAATGTTTCCCTATCACGTTGGTCAAATTTATGCACTTCCACTGAGATATTTATGGCTGAAGAATTAGATTCGGAGCCCAAGTACATCAAGTTAACATGTAAAGAGCTGAATTTAATCCGGATATGTAAATTACTATTGATTTTAACAATAGCTGATAAATTTCTATGGGAAACTCACAAACGATTTAAAAGTCCTGATTTGTTTTGCGAGGATCTTTTAACAATCCCCCACTTATTTTTTTAATCAATGCGTAAATTTACTGGCAACAAAAAAAACAAAATTATTTTTTTGAATCCAATAACTAATATTAAGTGCTAGAATTGGGTTGAAAAATACACAAAGTTTCAAAATTTATGCATCACCCTTGTATTCAAGTTATATACATTTTAATAAATCGGCTTTTTGCCACATATTTTGTAACTCTTTTTCATGTAAAACAAAAAAAATCTGTCTGAATAGTGATAGCCGGCGTATTTGTGTTTGGCAGAAGTCAACAAGAGCTGCCAGTCCTAAACTTTCTTTCTCTGGTGGCAGTGCTATGTTTTGGGCAGACATTATGGCACGTGGTCGAACGGAATTGGTGCTCATTGACGGGACTATGACAGGTCAAAGGTACAGCACACCAGTGAGAAATTTGTGTTTATGGACAACAACGTACGCCCATATAGGACACGAGCAGTGCATGACTATTTTGAGACACAAGGAATTCGTCGTTTGGAGTAGACTGCAATGTCGCCAGACATGAACCCCATTGAACATTCCTGGGAAATGCTATCTAGATACTATTTTGGCTTGAAGAAATCCTCCCAGAACCCACCAGTAACTAGCAGTTGCCGCAAGAAAAGAATGGAAGAATCTGTCACAGGGAGATATTGATCGCCTTGTTACCAGCATCAGAGTTTCAATACAGGCTTGCATTGACACTCATGGTAGAAATACGCTGTATAAAAACTGTAAAAATTATTATTTAAAAGTAATAAAATTTAATTTTTCTTATTTTTTTTATTTAAAAAAAAACTACATCGTTCTAAAACAAAAAGCATCTGCCAACTGCATAATTTATGTTGTAAAATAAATCTATAAATGTAGTTTGGTTCAATGTTTAATAATAACGGAGATTTTAGGTGATACTATGTGTATTATAGGATATTGATTGATTGGCTGACAAAAATTGAGAGCTACCATAAAATAAATGTTTAACTCGAAATCTAAATCGTTATCTGCTATTCTTCGAGTGACTGAGATGTGTATCAATATGCGTTTGACAAAGAGGATTTCATATTACGAAAGCATATTCTATCTTAGAACGAACAAATAAAAAATATAAGCAATAATAAACAATAATATCAGTAAAGTCGGACGAGCATCTTGCAATAAAACCATACGTTCGTATAGCTAAAGAAATAACATTTTCTATATGATTAAATGACAAAGATTGAGAGCTACCGTAAAATGAATTTTTAAGTCGAAATCTAAATCGTTATCTGCTATTCTTCGAGTGACTAAGATGTGTATTGAAACTAGTCTCATTATCAAAAATGATAAGAACTGGATAGAAACGTTATTTTTATCGAAAACAAAACATGAGTGTCGCGATGATTTATTTATAGAAATATAGAGTGACGCGGAGAAGCATGTATATACTTTTATTTATATTGATTTGATAAAATATATTAAAAAAATTAATATTTTTATATATATATATATATATATATATATATATATATATATATATATATATATATATGGAAAAAATGTATAACTGATTTTTAAAAAATCAGCTTTTTCTGCTGTAAGTCACCTATATTATTATAGGTTTATTTGGGTCAATTAAGTATCAAAAAACAACTACTCCTCTGGCTATATGCCGCGACAGGTATTGAATTACATCTGATACACAATCGTATATAATACCCCATTTCGGGTAACAATATGCAGATGCTTGTTAAGTAAGAGAAGGAATTATTAGATTTATCCAACCGAAGTAACCACCTATGGACCGGTTTCGGGGTGTGTTGCCGCTCATCAGCATAAAGTAGGTCTACCTTGACTGAACACATCAACAGCTTTGACTCTTACCAAGTATACATGAAGTGCTACGCGAATAGCGCCAGTCACGACATCTATACTTTTTAACAAGCACCACCCGGTGAATAGCTTCTGCGAAGAAGTATTGTTATCTGCAAAATTTATAGAAAACTATAATATTATTATAGTATACTATGAACGTTTTTCGACAGCGTCAATAGATGGGAAAAATGTATAACTGATCTTTAAAAAATCAGCTAATTCTGCTGTATGTCACCTATATTATTATAGGTTTATTTGGGTCGATTAAGTATCAAATTCAATACCTGTCGCGGCATATAGCCAAAGGAGTAGTTGTTTTTTGATACTTACTCGACCCAAATAAACCTATAATAATATAGGTGACATACAGCAGAATTAGCTGATTTTTTAAAAATCAGTTATACATTTTTCCCATCTATTGCCGCAGTCGAAAAACGTTCATAGTCTACTATAATAATATTATAGTTTTCTATATATTTTGCATATATATATATATATATATATATATATAAATATATATATATATATATATATATATATATATATATATATATCGGCTTATAGCGTTCTACGACGCCTTCCGACTCCGAACCGCCATTCATCTCTATCTTGCCAAAAGTTCTCCAATTCTTTTATATATTACAATATTAATAATTTAACTTCATTGCCACAAATAAAAATAAGCTGACATTACTACAAAGTTTCAAAGAACCATTCTAATTTTTGTAATCTATGAAAATGGATTTTTTTAAAGTAAACTTTCCATTAAAAAAATCATTTTATTTACATACGTAACCACATGTTTCTTAAAAATAACACATACGCTATTTATAAACTCCTGGCAAAAGTTCTAAACGTATATGGGATCTCAATATTTATCAAACAGTAATTTTTGCTCTATATTTGTTGGCCATAGTAGGAGCTCTTTATTTCACAGAAACTGTATTAAGCAGCAAGAAGCTTTGTTATTGCATCTTAACATAAGACTTCATTCACTATTTATTGCTTCTATATTTGGAATCCTAATCAGAGTAAACTTATTTAAAAATATTTATCAGATATTACTTGCAAAGTTTAACTGCATAAGTTATTATATCACGATGTCTAATTGCACTATATATTGTATGTTAACTTGCAACAATTTCATAACACTTATCAAAGAATCTTAATAAGCAGAACCTTATTAAAAAGACTTCGTTAACCTACCATAATGTAACATGCAACTGCAATATTGTGCAACTGCAACGTCTTACCACACTATTTATTGTATCGCAAAGGGCAACAAACTCAAAACACTTAAAGATTCTTAGTGGAACAAACTCTTCCAGAAGTAAACATTAGATATTACACTTCAAACCGAGGAAAGCGTAAGAGAAGGAATATACATAGCCAAATCAAAAACAAGAGTCTCACTGAGTTAGGGTAAACATAAACATGTGACGATATTCCAGGCAGAAGTTGCAGCAATACATCACTGTGCAAAAGAGTTACTAATGCAGGAGTTTAAGGAAAAAACATTGCCATATACTCAATCAGCAAAGCGGCTATAAAAATAAATAGCTACATGCAATTTAACTTCAAACTTGTATGGGATTGCTTAGAATCCCTTGGGTAGTTAAAATAGGCTGTCTTTAGCCTGGTTACCAGGCCACATAGGTTACAAGGGCAATAAATACTTTACTTTATTTTACTTGGATAAAAAAAGCAGTTTCGAAATTGGTGGGACAAGGCGACGGGAATGAGACAGGCCAAAGAGTTCATGAAAGAACCATCACCCAAAATCACGGAATATTTACTAAGCCAAAATAGGCGATCAACCCTTTCTTCTAAAAGGGCTTTGTAGACTCAAAAAACACATGAAAAACGTCGGACTGGCAGACACAACAATAAATAGGATCTACCAAGAAGATGAGGAAACCTCAGCACACATTCTGTATTACTGCGACGGTCTAAGGTTTTCTATGGTAGGGGAAGAAAAACCACAAACTTTCCAATATATGGAGGACCTAAAGTCTGGCCTATGGAGTCTAGTGATAGGGTCGGGTCTAGAGAAAAAACTATAACCTTCCCGGACAAAATATCCCCGACAAAAAATCCTTGAACAACATATCCCCGCGACAAAATATCCTCGAACCATTTTTGCTCTCAGTATCTGTTTGTATGATAGCATGACACTTTGGATCAACATTGCACCGCCAGGAAATATCATTTTTGTTGTTACGCTTTTTACAATACGTCATCCCTTCAAATAATAATATATTATGACCGTTTTGTGATCGTATAAATTAAAGAGGAAGACCAAGGATAAGATGAAACCGGTACATAGGTGGTAGCTGCGATTAAATAAATTTAATAACCCTCTCTCTTACTTAACAAGCATCTGTATACCTTGCTTCCTGTGATGGGGTAGTATACACAATTATACATCGGATGTAATTCAATGCCTGTCGCGACATATAGTCAGGAAAGAAATTGTTATCTGATGTATAATCGACCCACATATATATATATATATATATATATATATATATATATATATATATATATATATATATATATATATATATATATATATACCTATATTAAAATAGATATCATACAGCGAAAGTAAGCTAAGCTGGTTTCTAAACAATATATATATATATATATATATATATATATATATATATATATAGTTAGTAACAATAACGCAAATAACATAAATAACCTCAAAAACGCAGACTTGTGTCAGAAAAACAAGTGAAATTACAAAAATCATACTATTACGCTTGTACAAATAAATAGATTATCGATATTAATAGTCGATAAATCCCAACTAACAGTTCAAAAAGTTACCAAAGATGGCGCAAAGATCAAATTTTGTTGATTTATTCAAAGAGTGGCATTCGGGATTTAATAATTTAGATTAGGTTAGGTTAGGTTATTATCGATAATATAGTATTTATCGTTTTGAGCATTATTATATTGTTGATGTTTTTAACATCACACAACCGTTGAATAGACCTAATTTGCTTCCCTTTATGAAAATATTGAGTAAAATATTTACTATTACCCAAAATTAATAGACTCTATTTGCTCCCCTTCATGAAAATCATTAGTGAGTGATGTAAAAGTTGTTTTGGTAATAAAAATTTATAGATTCTTTTTTTTATATAAATATTGTTGTGTAATTAATTTCGTCAAATAATTGTTTATTATGTGAGGTTATTTTATGATATACATATTATGTTGTTATTAAATTTTTTAATATTTTTGTCCTGCAATTAGTTTATTTAATGGACGTTTGTACGTGACCAGCTTTGGATGATCAAGAATTTGCAAGTCCATCATTCACGATTAATATAAATGAAAAATGCGCGTCCATTAAATTTAGCTCCATGTCCGTTAAAATATTTTGGAGAATAATAAAATCAGGTTCTGTCACAATAATTGCTTGGGTTAATATTAAAGTGATAAACAGTGACAGTTTTAATGTACATGTTATAACTGCAATGGATTTTGCAAAAAAAAAATTTTTGCATTATATTTGTTCAAGATGCGTCTTCGAATATTTAATTTTAAAAATAACTTACACGACAAATCTCGAATAAAAAGAAATATGATTTTTTTAAACACGCTTATATTAGCTTCACGTGTATGTTTGTTTGTTTGTAACTAACTCTATGGCCTTGATTTTGCCCTACTTTAAGCGATTAGATTTAATTTAAACTTCGCACATTTGCCAAAGACCGACGACAATGTAATAATTCGATTAAAATATCCGATTAGTTTCGCCAGGATTTATAAAATTTTTCAGGGATCCTGTTTAGAAACGTGCCGAGAAATTAATGGCAAAAAGGTTGTGTAAAACAATTCAAACTAAAAAGCGAAAAATAAGTTATAGTTTAAAAAAACTTAAAAAACGCGCTTTTGGAGTTAAACTATTGAAAAATTTGATCTTTTGGTTACGCGCTAAGAGCTCTACCAATTAAGCTATTTGAGACACGTACCGGAATTATATTTCAGTCAACTATATATTTATCTGCTCTATATCAACCGTTTAAATTTTTCACTTGTTTTTTTTTTACTGAAAATAGTCGCAAAAAAGGATAGACCAATCGTGTGGGCCGCGGACGGCCCGCACTTGGACTAGTAGAAGGGCGAGGGATTATAGAAAGGAGATGATTGTGGACCCGCTTTTTGAAAAGTTGCAGGTCATATTTCTCTGGTCTGCAACTCTTCTTCTATGTTCTAGTGGGTGAAGGGTATCTGTGAGAGTTAAGCTGTTTATCAACCGAATGGCCCTTCTCTGAATAGAATCTAAAAGACGAAGAGAATGCTTTGGTGCTGAACCCCAAATCTGCGAGCAATACTCCAGTAGAGGTCGGATTTAAGCCTTGTATGTCGTTAACAGTTGATGAGAAGTAAAAAACTTTCTAGCTTTCCACAAAAAACCCAGCCTCTGGCTTGCTGACTTTGCAATGTTAGCAACACGGTCATGCCAATACATAATATTAGACACAGTGACTCCCAAAATCGAGATGGAGGGACTTGATTTAAGGGTATTTCGGATATTGTAATGGAATGATTTGAGCAATTCACATTCTTGGAAAACATGGCGCTTTGCGTTTACTGGGCGTTGAACTGAACAAGATTGTTGGTTCCCCACTCGACGAATGCTTCAAGATATCTATTGATGGAGTCAACCTGTTCCTGTCTGAGTCTATTTGTATCATTCACCGAAAGTGATCGATAGAATGTGAAAGTTGAAACAAGTGCGCTGTCGTCTGCAAAACCGTAAATGGGGTTCGTGGTGGTTTTCAAGAGGTCGCTGATGTGTAAAAGAAATTGGGTGGGGGACCCCAGCATTGATTTTCAACGCATCAGCGAAAATACTGGTTATAGCTACATGTAAGGAGCGATCTTTCATGAAGCTCATGAGCTATTGGTGCAGTTTGGTTGGGAAACCGTAGGCAGATAACTTGGTTAACAATGCCTATTGCGAGACACGGTCTAAAGCTTTAGATATATCCAAGGCTATGGCAGGGGATTCATCAAACTTCTCAATAGAGTTTGTCCAGAGCTGAGTGACATAAGCCAGCAGATCTCCAGTAGTCCGAAGTTGTCGAAATCCATATTGTCTGTCATAAAATATCTCATATTTGTCCAGATATTTAATAAGTTTTATGTTAATCGGTTTTTTCATAATTTTGGGTATAACTGAGAGCAATGCAATAGGGCGATAATTCGCAGGAATAGTCTTCTTTCCTTTTTTCGGAATGGGTTGGACTCTAGCTTTTTTCCACATGAACAGAAATACTCGTTTTATTCCGAAACGCAAAATTAGTCCAAAAATTTCATACAAAGCACCCCACGCTTTTGGAACGGTGACATTAATTTTATCGTCAGTAATTTTATTCTTGTGTTAAGAATTATTTTTTACTTTTAAGTTTGATTCTTCTTCTCATTGCGCCGTCTCCCTTCGAAGGTTAGCAATCCAACTGGCAATAATTACTCGTGACACAGCTGCTCTGAAGATTTTGGATAATGTTTTACTGAGCCATCGGCGTATGTCCTTGAGCCAGGAATTCTGTCTTCTTCCTGTTGACCTTTTCCCCTGAATCTTTCCCTCGATGATCAACCGAAGTATTTCATATCTGTCTCCTCCCATTATATGTCCAATATACCTTAGTTTGCGCTCTTTGATTGTTAGCATCAGCTTCTTGTTTTTCTGCATTCTATTGAGAACTTCGGTGTTTCTTACCCTTTCGGTCCAGGCTATGCGCAATATTCTCCTATAGAGATACATTTCGAAAGCTTTAATGCGTTTTTCTAGCGAGGGGTTTAGGGTTCAGCTTTCGCAGCCGTACAGGAGGATTGAGAACACGTAGCAGCGTAGCATTGGGATTCTAAGACCTAAGTCTGGGTCACGCCTAATAAAGAAGTTCTTCATGTCGATTAGGTAACTCTAAAAGCGTGTTTTTTAGTTTTTTCAAACTATGATTTATTTTAATTACTCATTCGTTGGTAACAATTTTTTTTGAGAGAATTGGTAATTAATCTCTTCGACTAAAACTAAGACATATCTGCCTTCGAGTGGCGGCATCGTCATTATCCTTCGCGAAATTTCTGTCGGATGGAAAGATAATTTTACAAATTAGGCGCTGTCCAAAACTGAAAACAAATAATCCGGATAAAGTGAACTCGTAATTTGTTTTCATTTTCCGCGTTTAATTTGATGATTAAGAAGACGCCGTGAATTGGCTTTTATTTAAAAGAGAATTTATTCTGATAATTTGAGGCTTTGAAAGTTTGGATTCCTTCATAAATGAAATTTTTATTTTTACGCGAACGATTTTTTCAGTAAATGGTGTTTACTTTCAAATTATGTTCCTGTGCTCGCAAAAATATTCAAACGAAAGACACTGCAATCGATTTAATTATTATTATTTTTCATCTTTTATTTGTAAATAATTGAAAATAATCCAGAGTATGACGAAGATCATTTTTATTTTTAACAGGACGGTGCTCCTCCGCATTAAGTGGCGATTGTTCGTCAGTATTTAGACCAACGTTTACCACGGCATTGGATTTGGAGAAGAGGCAGCATTTAATGGCCTCCACGATCACCAGATTTATTGCCCCTCGATTTCTTTTTGAGGGGACATCTAAAAAGTAAAATCTATAAAACACAACCGGCGTCGTTAAAAGATTTGCGTCAAAGAATCGTTGACGTCGAATTACTCCGGAAACTCTTTGGAATTTGCGTGAACGTTTTGTACAAAATCTTTATTATTGTATGGAAACAGCGATCAGTTTAAATATTTTATCAATTAAGTAGTAAAGAAGCAACTAAAATAATTGAAATTTTAGCATGTATTGGAGGGAAATGTAAAATTTAAAGACTATTGTAATTGTCAGAGCTTTCAAAAGAAACCTTATTTGACCCCCAATACCATTTAAGAATTTTTGGGTATATCCTTACTTGGGGTGGAAATTAGTGGAGTCAAAAATACAAAAATACAAAAAATACAAAAATACTTTAATCAAAAATCGACGGGCCTGAGAGCGTTTTTCTTAAATGTTGACGAGGTTTCTGCAAATGGCTCTGTTTCGTTTTCGGTTGGTCACCATGTTTTTACTACACTGAGTGAAAATAAAATAAAATAATATACCCTCAGGATGAATTTTTAATTAAGAATTTATAAAAACTGAACAGTTATAGTGTATGCATATTTCGAAGGATGAAAGTAATTTGAGGTTATGCGAGCGATATAAAATGCAAAACGCTGCTTCAATGTGAATCAGTACGGAGATTTTATGTTGGGGTATCAAGTTACGATTTCGCCTGCGGTTGACGCTGTTCGGATGCTATACCGTCGAGAAAGTTAAGTCCATTCTGGAAAATAATAGGAGCTTCGAGATCTTCATTCCGATTCCTTTTCTAGTATTCAGTGTCGATTGGGAAATTGGATGGTTATAAACCGAATAGAATGTGAAATTGCTACCGAACGCGATCTCTCAAAGACATTCTTATTATGTACGAGCTTACACGTTTTATTCCATGAATGAAACACCCAAGTTTATTGGGGCTAAGAATTTTAGAAGCAGCGCTTCGGAATCATCATATTTTATTGGTATTTCTTTATTATAAAATCCGCTTCGTCCAGCAAAATCTCTTACTTATAGGTGGAATTTTAATTTCATTGTCGTGGTAGATGAGGAATAAAACAAAATTAAAAATAACGACAAAATTAGGAATCTGGAAAGTTTTGTAAGTTACTAAGTACTAAGATTTCCGGGATAATCAAGCGGTATTTAATAAAAGCGGACTGTATAAATTTAATTAACTAACGAAGTTACTTATTATCCCGGCATTAAATGAGTAAAAAAAAATTGGAATAAACGATAAAAACCTAAAAAAGGACTCACTTTTGTAGTCTGGCCACTATGTCAGCTTATTAGAACTCCTTTAAATCCAACCACCTAAAAACTCAGATTTGAACATTTCACCTTCGCTCACGCCAGGCTAAAATAAAGCTTAACGTTGTTTGGAATTTGATCACCCTTGAACATACAGAAAAGCCAATATATTTTGGAGTAACCCTCGACAGATCGCTTACATATAGAAAATTAACAAATAGCAAATGAGGCGCTAAACCAACTGTCCTCAGAACCACTGCCTTAGCACTTTGTTCCTCCTCAGCTGAGTACTCATTTCGTGTATGGTCCAGATCAGCGCATGCCAATAAAGACGACATAAGACTAAAGCTGTTGGCTGGTGACAGGATGCATGAATCCCATAGAACTGGAAAACCTGTACAGAGCTGCAGGTTTCAGCGATCCCAAATCAAAAAAAGCAGCCCACGAACACTCGTAAAAGTTTAAAAAAACCTTCGATGATTGCCATTCCCTATTTGCCACTAGCTCATCTCACAGATTAAAATCGAGACGCCGTTTTCTCAAAGATCCATTGGATGAATCACCTGACAACTATCCTCTTTTAGGGGACCCGCCTAATGGTATCTCAAGTGGCTTCAAAACATGAAAAATGCTAAAGATAAATGACAACAAGTGTGACTGTGGCGCAGTACAAACAATGGAACATCTCCTGACATGCCCAAACTGCTCTTAACGACCTATGACTAGGCAAACCCGAAGCAATGCACGTGGCCCATTACTGGACCAAAAAACTTATTCCGAAAAAGTAAAGTAAGTGTCGTCTCTTCGCCTTATACTTAATGCTCGGCGTAGCCTAAAAGGCTAGGAAAAATAAAAAGTGGTAGGGATACCTCTTACCTTTGATGTTGCTCTCAAAACCTCTATTGGTAATACCCCAACCATCTTTGAAGCAGAATTATATACCATAGAAATAGGTGCCCAGAAAAAACACACGAAGAGCAAAATTTTTATGAGATAGCCAAGCAGCACTAAAAGCTCTGAAGTCATACACTTGTGAGTCTAAGCTGACTTGGGACTGTAAACAGTCCCAACGAACAATCAGGTTACTCTGATGTGGGTTCCAGGTTCCAACAATTTTCCGGCCCAAAACCCTTCTGTGAACTTTCTAAAGTCCACTTGAAAGAAGAAGTTTGACGCTGTAAAACAGATGAAATGATATCTCACTGGCATAAAGTGCCAGGATAAAGACAAGCGAAAAGGCCAAGGAAAGCTAAACAGCTTTTCGAGTTGGACAAGATAAACTTAAAACTGGTGACGGGACTCCTTACTGGACACTGCCCTCTAAAGTATCACCTGAAAAAGATAGGCAAACCAGAGAGTGATAGTTGCTGCTACTACGAGAACTTCGCTGAAACTGCAGAACATTTGCTTTGCGAATGCCTAGCGCTTTTCTGCAAGAGGCTTAATTTTCTGGAAAAGGCGTTCTTAAATCCCTTCGATGTCAGAAACTTAGCCCCCATGAAACTTATAAACTTTGCACGAAGTCTCGGAATTCCGGGCCTCGAATAGATTAAGAGTTATGTACAAAAGATCTGATAGATCGAAGTGCTTGAGAGGCAGCATAGCCTTTACGACCAACCCCTCTACAATCTACTCCTACAATTACTTGTCGTAAAAGGCTAGGAAAATACTAAAAAAAAGGCAATATGAAAAAAAAGCCTCTTACCTCGATAAAACTGCGAATAGCCGATACAGATTCGCCAGTGTTTAATTTAACCATAGAGGTAAAGTAGGAATTTTAATGGATGGAAAGCACAACCATCAATCAATGCTGTTGTCCCAATTTACGATCGTGTTATTCTTATACAACTGCATGGCCAACCTATTGACATAATTATAATCCAAGTTTACGCGCACCAACTGTCGATAAGCCAGACTAAGACCTGAAACTATACTACCAACAAAGAGATATGGCGCTGAAAGTAACAAAGTCCAACGAAATAAATATCCAGACGTTCGTTTTTCGGACCGGTGTTTAACTAGGATGATCAATTATTTTTGGCGCAAAAAGAGAACGCAGGCCTTAAAGAATTATTGCTCGCTAAAACTGTACAAACGTGGTTAAGTCTGGAGCTGAAATATTCTTGTTGTTTTAGGTCTCGTATTTTGATGCGCGATATACGGACCTGAATAAACAGCCACTTCAACTCTTTCACGTCATCTGGTAATTTGTCCACGACCTGAGTGGGCATCTAATGGTACAATAGTCTAAGAATGAGATAAGAAACCCTATATTGGTGTATATACACATGGAATTAATATTCTATTTTGAGCCAAAAATGTTAAGCTGTTTAGCTTAAGACAAAATTTAGGAACATCAATAATAATATTGTTGAAGGATAAAGATGAAACAGAAGTAAGAGAAAAGAATAAGATTCTCAAAGATTCTCAAATTCAGAAATAGTCAAGAAAACAAGGTCTCATTTACGCAACAACAAAAATTTTAATTTACATAATGCATACTAATTATTAATAATAATAATTATTACTTTATCATTACTTTATACCAGCATAGCTTATTACTTCATAATTTTCATATCAAAATATTCCGAAAACGGTACACAGTATCGAGTTTTAACAAGAGTACCTTTTTGGTGTAAAATTGAATGGTGTTTACGTTCATTTGAAATTTTGATTATTAAATCTAACCTTAAAAAAGTTATGTTCAATACTACTTGGTACAAACCGTGTAACTAGCGCCCTCTATGAAAGTCAGATATAAAAACAAATTCATGGGTTGTATCAGTTTCTAAAACATATTCGTTTAAAATTTCATTACAATGTTTCCATTAGTTTTGGCAAAATCGTAAAAAATGTGTATAATTTTTTGTCTTCAACGCCCCCTATTCTTGAATATGTAAGATATATTTGGATCCACCTTGTATGCAAAGAAAGCTTTATGGGTACACTAGCACATCTGGAGATCAGGTATCTAAAGAAAGGGTCAGGATAGGGAGGCAGTCTTCATGAAGTGACGACAATAAGTAGACGCATATTTGTTATCGAGGAATAGTTTGAATACGCTTTACGATAAATATAGCATTTTATTATTTTTTACAAATACGGATGGCTTCAGGAAAACTTTTTACTAAGCAAACCGAAATTATTTTTCAGTTTTCTACCTACCCTAGAGACAGGGTCACCTTTTTTTGAAACACCCTGTAGAGCAGACTAGCATGCCGTACCTTGTTAAAAGCTTAACTTATATCTCTATTAACGCTGCTGCGCAGAAACATTTACTAATTGGTTCATTAAATGTATAGAGCATGTAAATTTTTTAATATTTTAAATTTTACAAGAGAATTACTCGACCCTTGTTAAAAATTTCCATAATTTTTCGACTGCGAGTACCCGGCGCTACCCCTAAAAATTTTCCCAAATTTCTGACAGTTTTGCGCAACTAATCCCGAACGACGCCATCCCGATTAAAATAAGCGAGTAAGTAGTCACTCAATAAAGCACGCTAACATTGTAACCTTTTAAAGAAGTTACAATATTTCAAAATTTAATATCAGTTGGCTACGAGTTGGGTATTTCAACGGAAATAGCAAAAGAAAAAATTAATAATTTAAATATAAGGAGAGCGCTCTGCGTTCGAATTTTGCAAAGATTTTTTATTAGCTAAAAGAGTGTTTTAGGACGCCGCGCCTTACCTTCTTTGAAATCCTTAAGCTCGACACTTTTTGATGTGTTTTGAGAAGTTACCTCGCCTCTTTTTCAGCGGCTATAAGTTTGTTAAAGGACATAAAAAAACTTTTGATCGGTAGAAATACCCTTTAGCATTTTTCGGAAAGATCTGCATCAAATAAAAATACACAATGACGTTGATTAAACCCATAAATGTATCAAAAAACAATAAGAAAACAACATAGATTTAAATTGTTTATTAGTTGGTGTCTACGTATTCTATGAACTTTTTTATCATACTTAGATGAAGAGAGGGTAATTTTATACTATCGCGGTAAAGATTTCATCTGGTTTGATGATGAGTTTAAATACGATCATAAACGCACTTCTTTGAATATAATCGATCATAATTTTTTTGCAAAGCATCAACATACATATAGTCACGCCTTTTTCCCGTAGGGGTAGGCAAAGACCTCTACAGTTCTTACACACATCTTTTGCTTCCTTCACTTTCATCAGTGCTCTCATACATGCTCGTTGGTTGTTGGTACTCTTTACCTGGCCTTTCTTCCAAACAATGTTGATCTGATCGAGATCGATGTTCGCCGAGGTCGACCTCTACCGACTTCCGTCCATTCACACTCGCCTTATAAATTTGTTTCGTCAATCTTCCTTCATTCATCCTTTCTACGTGACCAAACCATCTAAGCATTCTTTTATCTTTCTTTGTAACCACTTCTTCTTTTACAACACAGCGTTTTCTCATCTTACTATTCTTTACTTCTATACTTCTCAGACTACTCATCTCCGCAGCATTAATCCTATTTTCTTGCTACCATACATACGTGTAGGAACCAACACACATCTATGCACAGCCAGACGTGCCTTTTTTGACACTTTCTGGCTGTTCATAAAGCTTTGCAGTGCCCCTTCGCTCAATGTCACTGTCATACTTTCCATATTTTATAAACTTTGAACCCAAGTATACAAACTCATTTACTTGTTCCACTCTTTTTCCCTTAATCAGAACTTCACTGTTTGTCATGCTTTCTTCTCTTTCAAAAACCATTACTTTCGTTTTGCTTACATTTATTTTCATCCCTGTGATTTTCAGGGCATCATGCATAACATTAACCATTGCCTGCAACTCCTCTTCAGATGACGCTAAATTGACTTAATCATCGGCGTAAAGAAGGCATTTGACGATCAAATCATTCATTTTTAATCCATACCCACTCTCTTTTAAATCTTTTAAACAATCGTCTCTATATAAATTAAACAGCATTGCATTAAACGAAGTTTATATATTTTTTTTTTGTTAATCTTATAAAAATGTTTATTTATTAATTTTTTACAAATTAAATTTTATTAATGTGTTTTAAAGTCAACTTTTTTTTTTAATAATCGTATATAACAATTATACATGTAGTTAGGTTACACTTATTTCCTTGATCTACACAAAAAAATGAATATTTACAGAAAAAATACACAACTGATGATTCTTTAATGTTAAATAACTTAAAATAATGTTAATGATTTTAAAATTTATTAATTTCATGCTCAATGGCAACAAAACGTAATATATTTGTATTACAATAAAATAGGTAGGATTTCAGATGAATAATATTTAAATGATGAAAAAAAGAAAATTAACTTTGTAACATATTTAAAAATAAATCATTCACTTATATTATCGTAAAAAAAATTATGCAATCTTGGACAATGATTGTTACAACGTAATCTGAACATAAACTTTGCAACATATCCTAACATATTCTCCTCCTTACATCCGAACCTTGGAATACTATTGTCATTACTTTAATAACATGAAAAAACAACATTTTTGTGAAATTTTTTTTTATATTGTTTGTTTTCTTGTGAACAATTATACGTGAATGAGTGCGTTTACATGAACATTCTCTTATTCTCGAGGGACCAGAAATTTAAAAGACATACTTTATAGTGCATAGTGCTTTTCTGCAATCCAAAACAAGCCCTAAAGTTGCAATGTGCTTGCTCATATTATCCAATGCTGCCAGAATCCAGATTGAAGTTTCTTCTAGGCACAAGCTATGATTGCGTAGACTTCAGGACCGTACCCAGTGGGAAGTACTGATGCACCAACGATGCGTAAATTAAAGTTCTTGATCGTTTTTATAATGTTACTGATTTTACTATACATTTTGCAGTCACCAGAAGAATATCACAGTAAGAATCAATAGTTTAAATTAAGCAGATTATATATAAAGCATTCAATTCTACATCAATTTTTGTTCTTGCTAAAAGGGTGAGTATCAGCCCCATCTTTGTAGTTAGTTACCCACTGTGCCTTTGTGCAAATACATTTGTGTAAACTCTCTTGAGACTTTTCTGTGTTCGCAAAGATATTAAAAGGAAAGACATTGCAATCGACTATATGTTACATCTAAAAGTGCAGATGTTTCTACTTGGAGCAGAAATGGTCGATCGTGGAAACTCACAGTAGGAATTTCTATTACCTAAATTGGAGCCACAAAAATATTCATATTATAATAAGTCCCTTTTATAAAGCTTTTATTTAACTTTCAATGCATGTATGTTTGTCCGGGTGGAATCTTGCAACTCAAATTTGAAGCAGATATCTTCAAATGATTGAGCTAAAATTTTGTTTAGTTTGGATAACAACGCGTGGTTAGCTGTGTGACGTCATTCTAAATTAATTATGGCGGAACACCCAAGATGGCGGACTAGTTATATTTAATGCACTCCTACAATATGGGTATCAAATAAAAGGGCTTGCTGAGAATAAAATAAAGTGACGTCACTCTGAATCCAATATGGCGGACTTGAAAGATGTCGGACCAAGTTTTTTATGCTTTCCTACAATATGGGTATCAAATGAAAGGGCTCGCTGAGGAAAACTCAAAAATCAAAAGGTCAAGCTTGCGTGGCCTTAAGTAGGGTGAAAACATTAAAAGGTCTCCTTATTAAAAACCTTGATTGTTCGAAATTAAGCGGCAAACGACCTTGCAAAAATAATGCGTTGAATAAGATGAACAGACTAGGAAACCTTTCAGGCGATAACTAAAAAGTAAAAAATAAATTAAGAGTAAAAAATAATTTTTAAAGGCAAGCTTTTATTTAAGTGCCCTATAAAGAGGAAAATAAACCAATCAATTTAGTACATGTATTACACAATTTATTAAATGATAAAAAAGCTTGTCGCGAGATTTACTTGTAAACTAACTAGTTTTGCTTGACATACTCATTTTAAGTAATTCTCTGAAAAAGAATGTTTCCAAGCTTTTACATCATTTAATAAATTGTATAATGCATGTACTAAACTACTTGGTTTAATTTAATTTAAAGTTAATTTTCTTCTTTTTATGACATAAAAGCTTGTTTTTAAAAATTATTTTTTATTTTTAATTTATTTATTAAAGCCGGTTACATTCTTTCTTGTTGATAAGTTAATCAAAATTTATCACTTAAAATAATACAGTCCACGATTGATCTTAATGTTTCTGTAATTCTTAGAATTACAACTCTCAAGAATTATATAACAACCCGTTTCAAGGCACGGCGGTAAATAAAGATGATAAGATTCCTTTTACTTTTAGTTTAAAGTTTAAATATTTGAAAAAGAAACAATCGAAGAATTATTCTGAACTTGAGTATTATTCATCATCATTCTCCAGCCATTTGTTTCCGCTGTCGGATAGGCCTCTTTAAGTTTTTCGGTCCTGCGCCGCTGCAATCCAGTCTTCTTCTTCTTTAGGTGCCCTGTCCTCCTCGGACGTTGGCAATCATCAGCGCTATCTGAACCTTGTCTACAGCTCGGCGGAACAATGTGGTAGTGCTCACTCCATACCATTGTCTTAAGTTTTTTAGCCAGGATATCTTTCTTCTACCCGGGCCTCTTCGTCCTTCGATCTGCCTTTCTATAATAAGCTTTAAAAGTCGATACTTGTCATTTCTTAAGATGTGACCAAAATACTCCAGTTTGCGCTTTTTTAGTGTAAACAGAACTTCCAGCTGCTTGTCGAGGCGTTGAAGTACCTCGGTGTTACGCACTCTTTCTACCCAGGAGATTCTTAATAGCCTTCTGTACGTCCACATTTCAAAGGCCTCCAATTTTTTGCACATCGCATCTGTCAAGGTCCAAGCTTCCATTCCATAAAACAGTATGCTGAACACGTAACAGCGAAGCACTCGGACGCGCAGAGGCAAGCTTAAATTTCTGCTGCAAAGTACCTTAAGCATCTTCAGGAACGAAGCACGAGCTTGTTCTATTCTGGCACGAATCTCCTGCATGCCGTCCCACTTCTCATTTAGTTGACACCCAGTGACAATCCAGTCGGTGTTTTTTTTTTAAATCATCTGTCCATCTGGTGGGTGGCCTTCCGGGGTATCGTTTGTATGACTATGGCCTCCATTCCAGAAGTTTTTTCGTCCATCTCTAAACTGTTTGTCGTGCCCACTTCCATTTTCACATTGAGATCTTTTCAATTATGTCTTCTACCTTTGTTCGTCTACGAATCTCCTCATTTCTTACTCTGTCGCTGAGTGCTATTCCCAGCATAGATCTTTCCATCTTTCTTTGCGTGACACTCAATTTCCTTGCTGAAGCCTTAGTGAGCGTTAGGGTTTTTGCTCCATTTGTGACAAACGGTAGGATACACGTGTTAAAAGTCTTCCTTTTTAGACTTTGTGGCCTACTTTATTATATTCACAAAATGAAATAAAAAAATAGAACACAATGTGCTGACTGCAGCTGTTCGCCGGAGAACAGATAAGTGAGTTCGAATAGTTTATGGCTCTAAGATTGAAAATTCAAATTCAAAAGGGCGCCACTCAATTTGGATAATTGCTATACTATATTTGGAGAATTGAGAAAACCAAATACCTACCTTCAACAAATACCTGAAATAATATAGAATTAAATTTTCTTAGATATCTGGGTTGTGCAAATAGGAGAATAAAAACCATATCACATATAAGAATATAATAAAAACACCAAAATGGACAAAGCAAAAATATGTTATGGACCAGAGTATCATATCAGTAATAGCTAAATCAATTAAATAATATATATGATATATAACACAATATATTATAACATTACATATTATATATTATAATATATTACCATACATAATACATATAACAATATTAATCATATCAAGATACATACATTTATATACCGGGTGTTATACCTCTCAAAGTAACCAAAATGAGGTATATTGGTAAGAAATAAACCTGTATCTAAATCCGCTGTCACATAGTACTATGTGAGAACTTTACAAGAGCTCTTTAGATTATAGTTTATAAAATTATCACGGTGGTATGATATGTGATATCAATAATTAGTTATTAACAAAAATGACGGTATGATAAATACTAATATGAATAATTAGTTATAAATAAATCTCAACAAGTAAGAGAACACTGAAGGTGTAAAAAAACCTGGTGTTAAGGTCCAATGGTCCATATATGTAGCCTCTATCCAAGTTCCACTTGATGTAGTTGAAGACAGCAAAAACGAAGACAGGAAGAAGACAGGAAGCAGACAGGAAACAGACAGCAAAACGAAGAGAAGATAAGAAGAAGGCTCAACCTTCCAGGTCAGCCAGGGGTCGATGATGCAGCTCAGCTGTACCCTAACACCCTAACAAAAAAATAGTCTCATGAGAGGACATGTGCAAAAGAAAAAACCAAAAAAATGAAGTACCTGATCGATATCATTGCTGGTTCAAAAGTCATAACTTACCTTCTGAGAAGGGAGGTAAAACTAGAAGATAGCCAAAACAGCAAATAGGACTAACAGGACATCAAGACAAAAATGGCGGCGTTCCTACCGCATGGCACTCTCCCGGTGGTCGGCACAAATCCCCATATAAAGGCTCCAAAAACCACAAACGATGGGTGCGACTTGAACTCGGCACCAACGGCACTTACGTAGATTCCCCCAAAAGGGTTAATTTCCGGTTAAACACACCGAAAAAATAATCTCAAAAACGAGTCAAGCGCACCTCATCATGGCCACCAGAAAAAGAATCTTCAGTTCGCAACTCGAGGACGGATACCATCCTCTATTTCCAAAAATTGCCAAAAAAACTGCACATCCTGTATGAAATCAGCGCCAGTTTTGAATTCCTAGCCTCTCATTGGTAAAAACCATAAATGCTATCCCGTTTGACAGAACGAAATCCAACGAAAGTAATAAAAAAAGACCATTCTTCTTCTTTCTTTTCTGCTACGGGCACGAACATTTACGGCTAACCGACTTGAGACCGAAGATCGATGAAAAAAGTTCTATGAAAGAAGATCAATGACAACCCAAACAATGACATCGAAAAATAGAAATAGAAAATAAATATAACCTATAAGATTATATTGTGAAAAATAGAGAAAAAACCCAGTAAATACCCAAAAATCTCATTCAGAATCAACAAAATCCTGGAACAACCTTCAATAGCCTAGAATTCATCACACTAGAGAACACAACGGTATGTCGCCTGCTTACATGTGAATGGATGTTTTTATTGACTTTATTATCTTCAATTTCAGGCCTAGGATCAGACAGGTAGCCAGAAATCATAAGATTCCTACAGCTTGATTACATTACTTTCAACAGCCCTTAGAATGTCAGAAGCAAGAGTATTACCTAGTGTTGGAAACCTGTGAATTTACTAGCATTCAACTATATGTGATGTTTGTTTTGAAATAGTGGTTTTGATAGATGTTTTATTCAGGAATTTGATATCAAAACTGAATGTTCTCTGTAAGTGCAATGCCCAATAAATGAAAAATTAATTATATAAAACAACAAAATTAACAGCTAGCAATTTCAAATGCTACAACTTAAAGGAATTTTGTCTCTAAATATGTGCCTCAATTTACCGTATGCTGTCCATCCGAGGTTTATGCGCCATAAAAGTTTACAAGTTTTGGTGTCCCTGCTGATTTTTAATTCGTGTCCCATATAGGTATACTTTTCTACATATTCTACTTGCGCTCCCTCTATGCATATATTTCCTGTTGGTACTAGGTTTGTCATTGCCTTAGTTTTGGCATGTTCAGACCAACCGCTTTCATTTCGTTTTGGAGTTGTTGCTTCACTTAGACAGCTTAAACTTATCATAAAAAATCCATTTTTATGCATCTATTCATTAAATTATTTGATGGGATGTTAACGTCACGCATCGCGAAATATTTGTTTTGAAAAAAGTGCTTCCGACAGAAAAAAATAATGTTTGGCAGACCTTTCGAATGTTCTGTTGTTGTTATCATATCTTCTCATGTGGCATGATGGGATTGGCGGCAATCTTACAAATTCAATTGGGGTTGAAAACCCTATTCCAAGAAAAATATTTTAGATACGAAAGTTTCGCTAGACTCTCCGAATGAATAAATCAATAACGTTGCTCCCGTTTATATATATATACATAGCTACAGTCGACGATAGGGGATTTTTGTTATTCTGCAAATCGACTCCTTTAGCTCCGAGATTACAGGGAACATTTTCATTTGATCTACTTCGGGGCAATTTGCCTTACAAAATTCATCTGATATTGTGAATTTTCACTCGGACGCGTCCCAAGTAATATCGAACCGAAATATTAGACTAGGAAAGACGATAATTGAGCAATATCTTCGACGTTCTCAAACTCGATTTAAATATTTACCGAATGTTTTCACTTGCAATACCACTAGAGGTCGAATTGTTTCTGGAAATTTTTTAACGCCAAAAAATTTCAGGACATAATTTGATCTCAAGTGGTTTTATCTTGAATGTTAAATTTCGAGTAAATTTGTCAGTGTTGTATATAGTCCCTTTTTATTAAAGCCGGTTACATTCTTTCTGGTCGATCTACGCAAGTCACACCTTATCCTCAAATATACAAAGCACGCTTATAGCTCATTTCACCAATATACGACGTTATCTGTATAGTCACCAAGGCATCGACTAAACGGACGCACTTTGTTGAGAGGTACATTATTAAATTCCCCCAAGATTTAAACCTGAAAAATTTTTGTTTATTATAATGCTTTTGTTCAGAGGTTTTATTTTATTTTGTGCTTTTTTGTGAACAAAAATCGTCGTCACTATCCTCATTCGGATTGTAAATGATAACAGAATTTAATGCTTCGATGCGGTTTTCACGAATCCACCATTTCTTCATTAAATTTTCACATTTTGTATTAAATTTCAGGTGTGGTCGTTGCCAGGTTTCCAAAACAGCCTAATCACTGTAACCATTAGATCCAATATGATTGTCATGATTAGTTTTGCATATTCCCCAAATCAACTCAATGGGATTAAATTGGCAATGATAAGGCGAAAGTTGCTCATTTAAAATTTCCAAATGGTACGAATAATTATCTAATACAATGACAAATGGTTCATGTAACGATGGTAATAGTTTCTCTTTTAACCATTTAGCAAATATTTTTGTATACACATTGTCATGATAATCGGCCGATTTTAATGAAAATAAAAGATCCGCCCCACCAACAAAACCATGCTTTCCACCTGCATGCACAATAATGTGTCTTTTTCTCTCACTGTCGGTGTGTTTTATAGACTTTATGGTATAGTCCTGCCAAATTCTTTTTGTCCCACCCTTTAGCAAAAATCAAAGTTTCGTCCAGATTTTTTTTTTATGAAAATAGTCGCAAAAAGGGTAGACCTATCGTGTGGGCCGCGGACGGCCCGCACTGCGGCTATTAAAAGGGGAAGGGATTATAGAAAGGAAATGATTGTGGACACGCTTTTTAAAAAGTTGCAGGTCATAGTTCTCTGGAAAAACTGATTTTGGAAGATTATTCCATTCCGTAGCACCCCTGTTCTAGAGGGTGAAGGGTATCTGTAAGAGTTGAGCTGTTTATCAAGCGAATGGCTCTTTTCTGAATGGAATCTAGAAGACGAAGAGAATGCCTTGGTGCTGAACCCCAAATCTGCGAGCAATACTCCAGTAGAGGTCGGATTTGAGCCTTGTACGTCGTCAATAGTTGATCAGGAGTAAAAAACTTTCTGGCTTTCCACAGAAAACCTAGCCTCTGGCTTGCCGACTTTGCGATGTTAGCAACATGGTTATGCCAAGACATATTATTGGACACCGTGACTCCCAAAATCGAGATGGAGGGACTTGGTTCAAGGGTATTTCCGGACATTGTGATGGGATGATTTGAGGAATTCACTTTCTTGGAAAACGTGGCACTTTGTGTTTTTTGGGCGTTGAACTGAACAAGATTGTTGGTTCCCCACTCAACGATTGCTCGTCTATTTGTATCATTCACCGAAAGTGATCGATAGGATGTGAAAGTTGAGACAAGTGTGCTATCGTCTGCGAAACTGTAAATGGGGTTCGTAGTGGTTTTTAAGAGGTCGTTGATGTGTAAAAGAAATAAGGTGGGGGACAGGATGGAACCCTGGAGGACCCCGGCATTAGTTTTAAACGCATCAGAAGAAATACCGTCAACTGCCACATGTAAGGAGCGATCTTGCATGAAGATCAAGAGCCATTGGCGCAGTTTGGTTGGGAGACCGTAGGCAGATAATTTACTTAACAATGCCTGGTGCCAAACGCGGTCAAAGGCTTTAGATATATCCAAGGCTATTGCACGGGATTCACCAAACTTTTATTATTTTGATTAAAAAAAAAACAAATATCTTTTAATTTTGAAATGGGGGATGTTTTTGTTAAATGTTATAAATAGAAGAAAGCCAACTCTGGCAATATGTTTTCGCAAGACAGCCCCAAATGTTTACTCGCAGTTAGGTTATGTTTCTAAACAATTAAACTTCATTTGTACATGTCAGATATTCAATTTAAATTTTACAATTAGGAGATTGCAAAGAAAAATCACACTTTGTACTCGAACAATATAAGATAAAAAAAAATCATGAGAAATTCTCAATAGGTTCAGAAAACAGTTGTTTTTAAAACAGTTGAATGTCGAATTATTTAATCAGCACGTACATCTCCTATTTTAAAATTACCCAATGTCCGAAAAGCTAGAATTTGTGGCAAGGATGCCCTGTTCCGCATAACAATAAACATAGGTTAGGTTAGGTTAGGTTAGGTATCATGTGAGTGAAGCATAGGTCGCCCCTTCATTGCGACCTTTAGGAATATTGTGGCTCACCCCTAGAGGTTACAGTTCGCCGCACAATCCAGCCCTTTTCACGAAGTTAATGGTTGTATGGGGTGAGATTTTCTTGAAATCAATAGGTTCTAGGTTGGTATAACCAAATATGTTGAACATTATTTTTCCCAGGCTAAGGCACGAACATAGTATATGTTCAGCAGTTTCGTCATTCACGCAGCAAAACCGACAGTCCGTTTATTGATTCAGTCCTATCCTTCCGAAGTGGTATCTTAGACGACAGTGTACTTTAAGCAGTCCCGTTAAAATTCGCCAGGTCATTTCTGCTCTATTATAGGATCTGCTTAGTTGTGTTTCTTGAGGGTTTAGGTAAGAACGCCTTCGAGTAAGTCAACACTGGTATATGGACAAGTACGTGAGTATTTTCCTCTCGACCCAGTCCAAAATAATTGTTTTGGCGGCACTTGTAGTGACTCTGGTTCAGTGAATGCCAATTCTGCTACCTGATTTGCAAGGGTGTCGGCTTTTTCGTTTTTCTTTACCCCCTGGTGCCCAGGTACCCACAGCAGGGTCACTCTGTTGTTCGCATCAAGGTACTCCAGGGATTCGATGCAATTCCATTTAAGTTTGGAATTTATCTTGTTGGAGCTCAGTGCTTTTAAAGCAGCCTGGTTGTCTGATATTATACTTATGTTTTTGTTTGCTAGAGGTCTGTTGGTCAGCTCTCTTGCACACAATTCAATAGCGAATACTTCAGCCCGAAAGATTATAGCATACCTGCCAAGACTGGTAGATATTTTAATCTTCGGTTTCCTGCTGAAAACACCGGCCCCAACTCTATCTGAGGTTTTTGAGTCATCTGTGTACATTACGTATTCAGTCTCTGGGAAGAGGATTTCTACCCTTACCCATTACGATAAACATATCCACAGTAGGTACTTCCTTATTTTTTTTGTAAGGAACGAAATGGGTTATCGTAACTAAAGTTTAAGGATCAATACAGTTGTTTTACGCAAGATCAGAATAACGATAACGAAAAAAGGGTGAATAAATAAAGAGCTAAAAATCTCTCTATTAAAAAAATCCATAAATTTAAAGATGTAAAATAATAAAAGTAATAAGGTAACTTTTTTAAAAATAAATATTTTTTAACAAAATATTGCAGCTGTTTACTGGACTAATATAGCACTCATTTTAATGACACATTTTTTTTCGGTAGCTTTTACCAGATACGTTTCTTATTCTTTGCTTCATATCTTGCTGTTTTGTCTGTGGAATTTTATAGACAATTTTATAAAACTTGGGCGAGAATGAAAAATATATAAATTTTTAATTTGTTCCAAAACAGATCGTAAAAATCTTATTAAGATTAAACATCAAATGAAAAACTGTATTTTGTTTATAAAATAAAAATACCTCAGAAGCCGGTAAAGTTAGATACAGGGAATGGTTAGAAGAAATAAAATGGGTATTAAGTGGCTTTAGACAGAGCATAATGTATACAGAGTGTTCTATTTAAGTTAAGTGAGAAAACTACAGATTCACGTTTCGACTTACCCTGTATACAGAGTGTATGGTCTGAATATTAACCTGAATAAAACAAAATTTTTGGTATTTCTAAAACGGTAAATACAAACGTCCAGCTGACCATAAACAACCAAGTTCTAGAAAGAGTTCTTAAGTATAAATATCTGGGAACTATTATAGACTACAGCAATGACTTCAAAATAATTAAGATCAAGGATGGAAATAGCGCGTAAAGCGTTTCTAAGGATAAAGCAGTTATTTTGTAACCGATCGTTGAATTAAAGACTGAAAATACGAATGATAAAATGTTACATATTCTCAATTCTCCTCTACGGCATAAAAGCAGCAACACTAAATAAAACATCGTTGAAAAAATTGGAAGCCTTCGAAATGTGGTAACACAGAAAAATACTCAGAATATTGTATGTAGACCGAATCACAAGCGAAGAAGTACTCAGACGACTAGGAAAGGGGACAGAGCTTGTGAATGAGACAAAAATCCAAAAACTACAGTACCTGGGCCACGTTGTGAGTAAAAGGCTTACTAGCCCTTTAGCTTGTCTTTGTCCTGGCACTTTGTGCCAGTGAGATTTCATTTCATCTGTTTACCAACGTTGAACCTCTTCTGTCAAGTGGGTTTTGGAGAGTCCACAGAATGGTTCTGGGCCAGAAAATTTGCCCCTTCCTTGGCCAGGCAGTCTGCTTCCTCGTTGCCTTTAACCTTCTTGTGACCTGAAACCCACATCAGAGTAACCTGATGGTTTGCTGTCAGTTGTCTCAAGGATTGTTTGCAGTTCCAAGTCAGCTTGGACTCACAAGTGTACGACTTCAAAGCCTTTAGTGCTGCTTTGCTATCTAATAAAATATAGATTTCTGTCCTTCGGGTGTTCCTTTCGAAGCACATATCTCCATGGCATGTAATTCTGCTTGAAAATGGTTCGGGTGTTACCAAGGAGTTTTGAAAGCCTACAATTTGGCCCTGTAACGCCCACTCCAACCCTTTTATTTATATTCGATCCATCACACTGAAGCATCCCTTCCTAGTTGAGGTCCGTTATCTGTGCAAACTTGGTGGTTGTTTATGACCACTTCAAACTACATTTCGAAGTCGTACCTAACTGGCATGATATACGTCGACTTAGACATGGATTCTAGAGAAATATTTTCCAACATCTTCAAATGTCCAATCCGATTTTCTGCTTTAAGGAAATCAAAATTGATGTCGATCTGATCAAGAAAAGTTCGCCGAGGTAGACCTCTAACGACTTGCTCATTCACAGTCGCACTATAAATCTGTTTCGTCAATCTTCTTTTTTCTGTCTTTTACAAACGCAAGAAATAAGGTTGCCATGACAACGTCAGTAAATGATCCCGTTGTATTGGTTAGTATATATGTTGGCGTAAAAATTTCAGTAATATTTCGCCCATTGTTCAGATTGGTCGTTTCAAATTAAAAGACAGTCCGTCATGAATTTTGGCAATTTACTAACCGAGTAAAATGTCAAGGTAATACCTTTCCAAATTTTCAGTGTAAACTCGATAAACTCAAATTTTTTGTTATACAATTGCTTTAAATTACTCACATATTTCACTAAAAACGAGTATATGTCTAATTTTCGTTCAAAAACCAGCGAAAATCAGGGTCAACATCAACATCAGAAATTGAGAAAAATCAACACGAATTGCCACAAAAATAGGGAGCAGCCCATAATAAAGTTATATCCAGACGAGAAATCGAGAAAAAACTACGCCATCACGAGCATCTTTACGTACCCAGTTAGTAGGATAAGTTCTTGTCGCGATGTGCATCCCTTCAAAAATACCGGCAGTCTCAGATCCAAAAGTACGCATAAAAATAAAAAGACCAAGCCAACTTCAACAAATTCGGAAAAGAGGCGATACAAACCTTTGTCGAAAGAACCGCTACACAACCAGCTACCTTACAGCAAATGCAAATGGGAGCTGCAGCAAAAGCGGAAGCATAAACCGCAAGTGGATAGTACAAAAAGCGACGGAAACAAAAAATCCAAAATACTTAACACCCACGACGTGCTCAAATGTCTGGCTGCGAAAAGAAAACCGAGCGCTCGAGCAGACTTCTGGAAAAATTTATATCCATCTTTGATAGATACGAAGTTCCACACGATCCGTAATAATAAGGAAAATATTTTTACGAAAGAAGTAACAACCACATTTTTTAATAAAAATTACGAAAAATTACTATCACGTTTTTCAAGTGAAGAGTTCGATCAAGCCATACTTGCGGATGCCCAAACTTCCACAATATTTTAACTTTTTGCAATTTTACTTACGCGTAAGTTACAGCACAAATAATTTAAATTTACCAGTAATAAATTTTAATAAATTAATAATTTTTTCGTATCTTACCTCTTTTTTTTCTAGTTCGAGACCTAACCAGTATATGTTCGGACAGTATTAAAATCAAACAAATATATAAAATATTTTATGATTTTTTTCAATTTTACATTTACATTTTAAACATTTAATTATTTTTTCTTCTTCTTCATGTAGCTTCTCCATTATCGGAGGTTTGCTAACATCATGGCAATCTTGACCTTGGAAACGTGTTGAACCATTCTCGCAGATTCCGCAGCCAAGATATTCTTTTTCTTCCAATTGACCTTTTGCCCATATTCTTCCCCTGGATTATCAAGTGGAGTATCTCATATTTTAAACCCCGTATTATGTGACCCAGATAGGTGATCTTTTTTTTTTTACTTTCTTCGACACCTCCAACTCTTTATTAATTTTGGTAAGCACTTCTGCGTTGGTCGTGGGCTCCAACCACGATATTCTGAGCATTCTTCTGTAAGTCCACATCTCAAATGCTTCTATTTTTCATTCGTAAATTCTGTTAAGGGTCCAAGTTTCTACGCCATAATACAGTACCGCGAATACATAGCACTTCAGCATGCGTGTTCTAAGATCTAGGCTCAAGTCGCGGTTACAGAGCATCTTCTTCGTTTTGACAAAACCTGCACGTGCTTTCTCTATAAGGATCTTGATTTCGGAGCAATAATCAGCGGTGCAGGTGATGTTTGTACCCAGATAGTTATATCTTAACCCTCTCTTATTGTTCTCCGTCTACATAAAGGTGTTCTTGCGGAGCGTTTTTCTTTGTTTTAATCAAATCCGACCTCTACTGGAGTATTGCTCGCACATTTGGGGTTCAGCACCAAGGCATTATCTTCGTCTTCTAGATTCCATTCAGAAAGGAGCCATTCGCTTGATAAACAGCTCAATTCTCACAGATACCCTTCACCCTCTAGAACATAGAAGAAGAGTTGCAGACCAGTATTTGCTCTACAGATATTTCCATGGCAGATGCTCCAGAGAAATAAAAACTCTTGTACCACCATTGGCCACATTCGGCCGAAGAACTCGGCACGCTGATCAGTCTCACCCATTTACTCTCAAGATTGACACTACAAGGACCAATCTTCATCAAGAATCCTTCTTTTACAGGGCTGCTACGAAATGGAATAAGCTTCCAAAATCAGTTTTTCCAGAGAACTATGACCTGCAACTTTTTAAAAAGCGTGTTTTTGCGACTAATTAGTCGCAAAAAGGGTGTGGGCCGCGGACAGCCCGCACTGCGACTATTAGAAGGGGAAGGGATTATAAAAAGGAAATGATTGTGTATTTGATCTTTTTTATGTTAAGTGTCAAGCAAAAATGTCGACTGGCAGTAACGACCCTGTTCAGCAGTTTTTGTAAGTCCCACATATTCCCAGCAAGAAGGACAGTATCGTCTGCAAAGCGCAAGTTATTAATTGTCTTGCCATTTGCTGTGGTGCTTCCCAACTCGCACACACGGAATCTGGTGAATATTTCTTAAGAGTAGATGTTGAATAAAAGTGGCGAAAGGACACATCCCTGTCTTACGCCCCGTTTTATTTCTATAGGGTCAGTCGTCTTTACTTGTACTCGCATTGTTGCCTTTTTGTTAAAGTAAAAGTTTACAATGATCCTGATATCTCGTGAGTCCAGGTTTTTCTGGTTTAGCACTTCTACTAGCTGGTCATGCCTCAATCTATCAAACGCTTTATTCTAAAAACAGTCGTAAACTTCCTGATTGACATCGAGACAACGTTGTGTAAGGACGTTGTATGCAAATTATGCGCCCCGAGTACTATATCCGTTTTTAAACCCGAACTGGGTATCCGAATCATTTTATACGAACGAATAACTAAATACAAACAACATTTTGGATGTTTTTTAAAAATAATTTCAGCAATTTTAATACGACATAACATCCCGTCGAGCTTTGATTACGGCTTTTTTACGCAAGTGCATTGTTCCCGCAAGCTTTTGGCATTCTTCAGCAGGAAATAAGCCCTACATTTCTTAAAGTTTCATACGTTTATCCGGAATAGTGAGTTGGGAATTATTTCTAAGGCACTGTTTTATTTTACGCCAAAGTCTCTCAATTATGTTGAGGTCTGGGCTGCTCGAAGGCCAGTTTAAGGTGTTAATTTCATTATCTGCAAGCCATGTTTTTGTGGATTTAGTAGTATGTAAGGATGCACCATCCTGTTAAAAAAATATATTATCTTCATTGGGATGTAACTTATGAATGCTTGGTAATAAAATATTTTGATATTTCTGGGCACATACCGTACCATCTAAAGAAAGCAATTTCCCCAAACCCTTTGTTGACATACATCCCCAAACCATAATTCCTTAAAAAAACCTAACTGTGCGATTTGGCCAATCTTTATGAAATGCTTTGCTTCTAATTACACGCTTCCTACAATCACCCAAACTGATATCAAATTTTAACTCATCGCCCATTTTTACTTTGCAAAATAACAAATGTTAACTAGTAAACAAACCTACCTAAAATTGTGGGTATACTTCACAGCCTACTTTTAAAATATTTAAATATCTTCTTACATATTCCAGCTGTCCGAACATTTAGAGGTCAATATATTTTTACAGTTTAACAACTTCTTGCTCCAGTATCAGCTTATGTAGATTTGGGTGTTACAGTCACATCAGATTTAACATGGTACGAACATATCTTAAAAACTTGTAAGCGTTGTAACTCAGTGATATATCTTCTTCAAAATCTTTCGCAAATATTTCTTTTCAATCTTCTATAAAGCTGTACAAAACGTATGTTCGTCCGTTGCTTAAATATGCGGGTATAGTGTGGTGTTACCGAAGCCGAGTCATGGATATAGAGGTCCCTGATGTAAGGTGTAGGGCCTGCCGTAGCCTGCCAGTTTCGGCCTATATCCATAGACACAATGCGGCATTACGAGTGCTATACTATCATCTGAGGTACTCGTTCGGTATTCATGAAACTCCAGTGCTGCCCTATGCTCCGGGGGATATTAAGTCCGTTGTGGAGAATGAGAGGTGTCGAATTTATGGGACCTTCTCATTCCCCACCCTCAGGCAAATATAAGCCAATAAGCCTGACGTAACCCTACTAGACCACCAAACTAAGACGATGTTCGTGATCGAATTTTTGGCACCAGCCGAACCGAACCGCCTTAAAAGAAGAGGAAAAGGAAGAGGAAGGGGAAAGGAAGAGGAAAGGAAGAGGAAAAACGGACAAAATATAAAGACCTTCTCTTCGAACTTCGCAGACTTTATCCAGGCCATTCTGTTGAACTAGTCATTCTGATAATAGGCTCCCTTGGTGGTACAAGCCATACACTGCTCTCAGAACTCCAGAAAATACCAGGTTGCCGACGTGGCAATGCAGAAGGCCGTCATCCTGGGATCATTGTGTCAGCTCAGGGCACACGATATCCGGTACCAGTGATCACTCACCTCACGGCGTGAGGTGAGTGATCACTGGTTTCTCTTCAGCTCGGCTCTGCGAGGTATCGGAACCGCAGAGTCGTGACTGGGATTTAATTAATTAAATCAATAATAATAACACTATTGTTTGACTTAATATTTAATAAAAATAAAAAATGCCAAAACACTCACACCAAACATATATTAATTTAACTAGTTTATAGAAAAAATTTGCTGGGTAGAACAGAAGAATACTTAAAGAATAATTTTAAAAAAATTTGTCCGTCCGAACATTTAGTGGTTAGGGCTTGTATATCTAAAAATTATTAGACATTGTTTCTGTGTCATCCTCAACAGTGCTTGATTGGATACTATCTACAGACGTGGATACAATTTTTGCGGAATAAATGATCCCTGTGAAGTGAAGTTTAAAACTAATGTACTCGTATGTTAAGTATTTAATTAATAAATTCGTAAATAAATTTTCAACATATAACCAACCGTTTAACATTTACGTTCTACAACGTAAAAGTCTTTATCAACTGAGTGACAGAAAAGAGCCACTTCTCTAACTGAGATTTCAACGAAAATGTCAACATTTGATGACAGTTTTCGAAAAACGAAATTAAAGGATCCATTAGAATTCATTGACGGAATTGAAAAGTATATGAAACATGGTCCTAGTTAGAAGCGCGGGCGTTTCTCTTTCTTCGCACTTAGTTGTCAATATTATGAAACTTGTAACGACTCAAAGCGACAAACATTCATTATCTTCTTCTTTTTCCGGCTGCTTGATAACGAGACGCTGTCGGATTCCGTTCTTGTTCTCCCGTTTGCAATCCATCGTTTGAGAGTTCTAAAATTCTTTCAGAAAAAAATCATGGTTAAATAAAGAGCAGACTCATCACAATTACTAAATAATGGCACTTTTGCATACTGGGTGAATCGCACGTTTTTGTTTTATTCACGATTAAGTGGTAAATTAAATTTTCGCGAGGGTTTGACCGATAATTTTTGAAACAAAGTTCCTTAACGCGGCTTACGTGTAGTGCGATTTGGTAGATATAAATAGTCACGTAACGAAATGCATCGGTGGTTCAGTGGTAGAATGATCGCCTGCCCGGATTCGATTCCCAGCCGATGCATTTTTTTTGTACTTTTACCATTTTATACATAATTTTTTTATTGAGTAACACAAATCAAACTAAAGAGCGCAAAATAAATTATAGTTTAAAAACACAAAAAACACGCTTTTAGAGTTATTTAAAGTAAAAAATAATTCTTAACATAGGTATAAAATTACTGACAAATACATTAATGTCACTATTCCAAAAGCGTGGGGTGCTTTATATGATATCTTTAACCCTTTGCACTTGTATGTCGCCGTATAGGCGGCACACCATGTCTTATAATTACAGCGGGTTTGCCGGTATGTCATTTCCTAAACCCATTTCCAATATTTTTAAATTGTTTTCTTAAACCTTCGTTGAGTATATGTTTATGTAAAAATAAAAGATAACGTAATATTTATTTTAGACTTGCTATCGTAAGCTGTTTATTTTATATCTGCTGATGTATATATTACAACCACTTTAGTATCCACATGTGCACCATTTTTGCGTTTTGAGTATTACTCATTTCTATAACTAACACGATTGAGTAAAGTTCGGTGTGTTTTTTCGTTATATTTTGTAAAAAAATATTTGAAATGCCCAAGAGATTAGTAGTGGTAGTGATGTTATAATTACTAAAGGACAGAGAACCATACCTTCACTTTAAATTCGACACTTACATCATCGTTTTTAAAAGATTTTATATTCCATCCCCTTTTTACCATTTTCGTAGGTGTGCTTACAACATTGGAGATATCACAATCAAACTCAGCGACCTTGAAAACTACGACTTCGACACTAATATTGGCGTTTTAAATATTTTTTATATTTCATACCCTACCCAACCTTTCCATAGGGGTGTTTACAAAATTAGGAATGTTACTTTTAAATTCAGCCACCCAAAAACCTATGAATTCGACACTAATATCAGCCATATTTAATAGTTTTTAAATTCCATCCCCTTCTCACCACTATCGTAGGAGTGCTAACAAAATTGGGAAAGTTACCATCAAACTAAGCCACCAAAAAAACAATAAATTTGACACTAATATCGGCGTTTTTAATAGTATTATATTTTATCTCTCTCCCACCCCTTTTGTATGGATACTTACATAACTGAGAATGTCACAATTAAACTTAGAATTCCCGAAGACTATAAATTCGACAATAATATCAGCCATTTTAAATAGTTTTTACATTCCATCCCTTTCTTATCCCCCATCGTAGGGGTGCTAATAACCTAAAACCTCCCCTGGTATGTATAAAACAACTTCTAAAATATTCATCCCAATCGGTCCAGCCGAATTTTCTGAACGCGGTTTATCCAGAAAACCTAGTATTCATATATATATATACATACATACATAAAGTCACGCCTTTTTCCCATAGGGGTAGGCAGAGACCACTTCCTTCCACTTGCTACGGTTCGTACACACATCTTTTGCTTCCTCTACTTTCATCAGTGCTCTCATACATGCTCTTCGGTTGTTGGTACTTTTGATCTGGCCTTTCTTCAAAACAATGTTGATCTGATCGAGATATGTTCTCCGAGGTCGACCTCTACCGATTTGCCCATTTACACTCGCCTTATAAATTTGTTTCGTCAATCTTCCTTCATCCATCCTTTCTACGTGTCCAAATCATCTAAGCATTCCTTTATCTATCTTTGTGACCACATCTTCTTTTACACCACAGCGTTTTCTTATCTCACTATTCTTAACTTTATCCAACCGAGTCACTCCGGCTATACTTCTCAGACTACTCATCTCCGCAGCATTAATCTTATTTTCATGCTTCTTCTGCCAAACCCAACATTCACTACCATACATAAGTGTAGGAACCAACACACCTCTATGCACCGCCAGACGTGCCTTTTTTGACACTTTCTGTCTATTCATAAAGCTATGCAGTGCCCCATTTATTTGTTTTCCTGCCAACACCCTTCGCTCAATATCACTGTCATACTTTCCATCTCTAGTAAATTTTGAACCCAAGTACACAAATTCATTAACTTGTTCCACTCTTTCTCCCTCAATCGAAACCCCACAGTTTGTCATGCTTTCTTCTCTTTCAAAAACCATTACTTTCGTTTTGCTCACATTTATTTTCATCCCTTTGATTTTCAGGGAATCATGCATAACATTAACCATCGCCTGTAACTCCTCTTCAGATAACGCTAATATTACTTGATCTTTTTTTCAGATCTTTTAAACAATTGTCTATGTATAAGTTAAACAGCCATGGCAAAGCCACACATCCCTGTCTCACACCTTTTTCGATGTTAAACCAGTCCGTGCAAGCTATATATATATATATATATATATAGAACCTAATGAATATGATAATGTTAGGTTTTATTTGTGTTTATCCCTCTCCAAGATTTATTATTTTTGTATACTTTTATTTTTTTATTTAGTGTTTTTCAAGTTTTTTTTATTTAGTTATTTCCATGTTATCATGGTAATAAATTATTGTGTTTAATTTGAATAAACTTCTGTACAAGAAATATTATTTTTTAAAAAACATCCCATAGTTTTTGACATTAAGCGATTGTTGCTTTTTTTCTAAAACAAAAAAAAAATTCAAATTTTTATTTTGTTTTATACTAAGTGTATCTAATACGCAATTTTGGAGCATTTTTTAAAAATTCCAAGTACAGTGTAATCACAAAAGAACATATACACGAATGCAAAGGGTTAAACTAACTCTGCGTTTCAAAATGAAAGCACCCCACGCTTTTAGAACAGTGACATTAACTTTCTCGTCAGTAATTTTATTCCTATGTTAAAAATTATTTTTTACTTTTTAGTTTGATTAACTCTTAAAGCGTGTTTTTTAGTTTTTTAAACTATAATTTATTGTGTTAGATCATACGTGAATATTGTTTTATTATTGCAATTAGGTTTTGAAAAATGGAGCCTGCAGTAAATATGTGTAATACAGATTTAGAAAAGTAAGTTGATAAAATTGTGTAACTTGATACAAGTATTAACTGTTTACATTCGTTTATTGTACATGTAATTTAAGTGTTTACTATATATTTTACTATTTAAATTATGGGGAGACAATAGTGAAATCATATGTTCAGAGTCCAAAAGAGTATGGAAAGCGCAAACGTCAGAGTGCAAATAAAACACCGAAAACAAATGCTAAACGCTAACAACAATTCCGGCAGAATCAAAATAAAACGAGCGAGCCCTACAGTAGTCGAATATGAAGTGTAAAATTTAACATCTCACCTTAGTAATAAGCAATTTTATATTCTGAAAAAAATGGGTCAGATATTATTTGAAATGATTTTTTAAAACAATCTATAATTCTTTTTATAAAAATTGTATTTTATTTAATTGACACTAGGAGTGACAAAAATCAACCTCAAAATTTTAAAAAGCTAAATACTAAAATATTTTATTCAAATAATTATTTATTATTACTTACTTGAATATTTTATCAATGATCTGCTCTTTATTAAGACTTATTCTTAACAGTAAACTTTATAGACAACACTTTAACTTAAGTGCACCGCTGATGGATGACAGTACCGACCTCTCGGAAAATTGGTTGACGGCTATCTGACGGCCAACTCTACCAACGCGCGCTCATTTGTAAAATCGTCGTTTCTGCGACTTCCTATTACACACTTCCTGTTACATTTCACGAAATATCTACCACAAATTGCAAGAAAGCGAGAGGACAGATGTTACACATCTGTTACACACTTCCGTCTCATTTCACGAAATCACTTTCTGATGTAATTCGTTCCTTTACATTATTTGCCTTGAAAAAATAATATAAAATAAACATTGAAATATACAGATTTCGTTCCTTACGGGAATCCTCCGACCGCACAATTTTTTATCGTACAGGGTGATTCTTGGAAGTTCTAATTGGACGTTTTAGAGAAACTTGATATGCTTAAGGTCTAAAAATTTGAAGTATGGAGTTTTCAGATATAACCAATTTACTTAAAATATTTAAAGCCTCCTATTATAAACCCCAACTTCAGATTTTAAGAAGGTAAGTCAAGTTTCTCCAAAACGTCCAATTGGATCTCCCAAAGAATCACCCTGTATTACTCGCCGACACATCCTGCTACTATATTTGTCAAATATTAAAAATCATTTTGTAGTTTATTTCCCGGAGGTGTTTTGTAGTCAAATAAAGTCGTTTCGTTGAAAAGTTGGAAAAGAAACACGGACGAAATCAAGGTTTCCAGGCACGTTTCTGAATTCCTGGGAACTGCCCATGTCCAACGGTGGATAAGAATAAGTGTCGTTCAACTCGGCGAATGTCGATCATTTATATTACTGTGTTTTTTTTCTTTCTTTATGTCAATAAAACTTCGTTTATCTGAGACTCTGCATCGTTACTAACAAAATATTTAATTTTATTGAACTGCCGTTGATAGGAACTCAGCGTATTTTGTACGCTAAACAATGAGCACGACTGGGTGAATAATCTAGTGTTTAAATGTTATTAGTTTTTTCACATTTTTTTTTTTTGATAACCACTTAATCTTAATAAGGTTTTAAAATTAAAGATTTGGTCATTAAAAATAAAAAATTAAAGAAAAAATTGCAAAATAACGTTTAAATACTACAAATCTTAGAAATGTCAGTGGTCCGGGACGTGAGGCTCGAGAGGTTCACATGACTAACTTACCAGTGGTAAGAATAAAAAAATACCATATGTTTTGTTGTTATAATTATTATTATTAAAATTATTATAAAAAACGATTTCAAATTGTTTATAACAAATTATAATTGTCATTAACAATATTCTGTTTATGTAAACCGTATTCTTTCAAACTTTTTCCTATTTCATAAGCGGGAGCTATTATCAACTGTTTAGAATTGTTTTAACTATTACATACATACATACATACATAAAGTCACGCATTTTTCCCAAACGGGTAGGCAGAGACCACTTCCTTCCACTTGCTATGGTTCTTACACACATCTTTTGCTTCCTCTACTTTCATCAGTGCTCTCATACATGCTATTCGGTTGTTGGTACTCTTGACCTGGCCTTTATTCAAAACAATGTTGATCTGATCAAGATATGTTCTCAGAGGTCGACCTCTACCGATTTGTATATTCACACTCGCCTTATAAATTTGTTTGGTCAATCTTCCTTCATTAATCCTTTTTACGTGTCCAAACCATCTAAGCATTCCTTTATCTATCTTTGTGACCACATCTTCTTTTACACCACAGCGTTTTCTTATCTCACTATTCTTAACTTTATCCAACCGAGTCACTCCGGCTATACTTCTCAGACTACTCATCTCCGCAGCATTAATCCTATTTTCATGCTTCTTCTGCCAAACCCAACATTCACTACCATACATAAGTGTAGGAACCAACACACCTCTATGCACCGCCAGACGTGCCTTTTTTGACACTTTCTGGCTATTCATAAAGCTATGCAGTGCCTCATTCATTTGTTTTCCTGCCAACACCCTTCGCTCAATGTCACTGTTATACTTTCCATCTCTAGTAAATTTTGAACCCATATACACAATTTCATTAACTTGTTCCACTCTTTCTTCCTCAATCGAAACTCCACAGTTTGTCATGCTTTCTTCTCTTTTAAAAACCATTACTTTCGTTTTGCTCACATTTATTTTCATCCCTTTGATTTTCAGGGAATCATGCATAACATTAACCATCGCCTGCAACTCCTCTTCAGATAACGCTAATATGACTTGATCATCGGCGTAAAGAAGGCATTTGACGATCAAATCATTCATTTTTAATACGCACTCTCTTTCAGATCTTTTAAACAATTGTCTATTTTTAAGTTAAAGTCCGTGCAAGCTTCTTTTATCCTGACACAAGAAGTGGATTCCTCGTAAAGTGATTTCATTGCTCGTATTAAACTACCACTTATCCCATACATGGACAATGTAGACCACAATTTACTCCTCACCACTCTGTCATAGGCCTTTTCCAAGTCTATAAAAGCGCAATGGACCTTCTGACTTCTAGCCAATTATTATGATCAATAAGCATTTGTTAGTCATAATATTTAATTGTTATAAACAATGCTCGATTATTATTAATAATAATTTTCCACTGTTATAGCGTCTTTCATGCTATTATCTCCAATTACTAGTTTTGTTTTCTAAAACTATCTCTTTTTATGAAATATTGTCATCGTATGATTTAAAAGATCTTAAAATTATGTATTTAAAAATAGTATAATTTATAAATTCAGGTAGTTTACCATTTTTTTCAGTTTTTTGATTCTTCTTAAAAAACAGCTCGACCAATTTTGCTGAACATCCAATCAGTTTTAAAATGCCTAATTATGTGTCGAATGCAATTGGTCCCACGTCGATATCGTTTTTTGTTTTCGAGATAATCAAGACGAAAAACAATTCCAAAAGTTTACCATTTTAGTTACCTACTCCATGGCTTACAACTTTGGGTGGATTTTTGCCGACTTCAGAATAGTCGTCGTTTGTGTCTATCCATCATGGCATCAATTGATCTATCAATATTCATTGCCATTAGATCTTTCGCATTATTATTTTTCTATTGGAGGCGTGATCGTCCCAATGGTTTTTTCCAACTGGTGTTTTCTCCCTTGCCAGCTTCTGGTAGTCTTCTTACATGTTCTGCCAACTGTAGTCTTTTTGGTTTTATTTTCCGTACAATATTGGAGACTCCATATAGAATCCTTAAATTCTTTGTAAATTAATATTTCGTGTTTAATGTAAGGTTTCATATTTTTTATAATTTTTAAAATTATACGATACCGTTTTTGTCAAGTGTTCATATCTCTGCAGTAAAAAAGAATACTTTAAAAACCGAGTAATTATGTTAATAAATTCTGTGAAAAGAATCTCTGCCAATTTTAACGAATAATTTTTTAATCAGGATTTAAGAAACCGTTCTAGAGAAGTCGTACAAGAAAACTTCGTCGAAGGTACACGAATTCAATCTAATTTCAGCGAGGCATTAACTTTTCATATCGGTCCAATTAATTTTAAATTTCAATATTAATTATAATTGATGTTTTCATTAGTTACCTGTCAAATTTATTCTGTTTGCCGTTGCCGGGGCGGCGCTTTGCGAATACCAAATTAATCTTACCTGTAACAAAAGAGAGAGGATTATTAGTAAAGCACTGATGAAATATTTATACAAAAATTGCAATTACTGCTGATTAACGGACTTATACTGTTAAAAAATATGAGCTACGAGCTCAAACAACTTTATCTCTATAACGAAAATAGTCAACTTCACCTGCGTATCAAGTCAGATCTGTTACAAAGACCTAAATAAAAAATTATCTCCAGATCACTACTAAGAGGCTGCTCGTTTTACAAACCAAAATAATGGTAATTATTAAGGCAATTTATACAGTGTGTACGTAAAGTAACGTACATACATACATAAAGTCACGCCTTTTTCCCGTAGTGGTACGCAGAGTCCACTTCCTTTCACTTCCGCTTCGGTTCTTACACACATCTTTTGCTTCCTCTACTTTCATCAGTGCTCTCATACATGCTTGTCGATTGCTGGTACTCTTGACCTGGATTTCTTCAAAACAATGTTGATCTGAACGAGATATGTTCGCCTCTACCAACTTCGGTCTATTCACACTCGCCTTATAAATTTGTTTCGTCAATATTTCTTTATCTATCCTTTCTAGGTATTCATTTGTTTTGCCGGTAAAAATGGTTAGTGTAATAATAGAGCAACAAATTGTTCTAAAATTTCACTTCAAACTTAAAAAAACCGCTACTAAAACTGAATTTACTGAAAGAAGTATATGCCAATCCATGCATTTGAAGACCCCAACTTCACTGAGTGCCAAAAAAGTAAGAATGTGCAAATCAAAATTTAAAGCAATGATGATTGTTTTTTTTTTTCGATATTCATGGGATTGTGTACCTTCACTGGGTTCATGAAGGTCAAATAATTAATCAATATTACTACCTTAAGGTACTCGGAAAACTACGTAAAAAAAATTGGGTAAATTTTAGCTATAAGCTCTTTTACAGTAAAAACAATTGTAGGAAGAATTATATTATTATCTTGACACTACAAGGACCAATCTTCATCAAGAATCCTTCTTTTACAGGGCTGCTACGGAATGGAATAAGCTTCCAAAATCAGTTTTTCCAGAGAACTATGACCTGCAACTTTTTAAAAAGCGTATCCACAATCATTTCCTTTCTATAATCCGTTCCCCTTTTAATAGTCGCAGTGCGGGCAGTCCGCGGCCCACACGATAGGTCTACCCTTTTTGCGACTATTTTCATAAAAAAAAAATTATCCAGTTCCGAGAAATCACCATTTCCTATTTTAAACCACATGTCTGAGAACTGTCTGGCATTAACATCTCTCCTAAGATCGACTCTCAGATTTTTGGTAAGGCTCAGTTTTGTCACTGAAGGCCACAAATGAGACCGCTTTACGCATGCTTTAACTTCGTCCGCTCGCGTTCCTCTGGGCACCACTGGTAAAGTCTGCCAGAAATCGCCTGCTAACAATACAGTTACTCCTCCCATTGAACAGTTATTATTCCTAATATCTTGTAGAACTATTTGGGGCTTCGAAACCCCCTTTATAAGCCATAGTACTCTCATCCCAAATAATTAATTTCGTTTTGCGGAGTACTTCTGCCATATTACTTTGTTTAGGTATATTGCACAGAGGGGTTTTGGATTGTATCAAATCGAGAGGAAGTTTAAAAGCGGAGTGTGCGGTCAAGGTAAAAGGTAAGTTTTTCATTCAAATATCCAAGAACAAATAAAAAGTATTGCATTGCACCAAGCTTTTATGTGAGTTCAACGTTTTTTGAATAAAATCTGATTGAGTTTTCAGACGTGTGTCAAAATAAAATGTAGTTTAATTTAAAAGCGCTAAGAAGTATTAATAAAGAATGTGTGCGACCCGAAATGTGGAGGGACAAATCATGGGTTATCTACCAAGACAATCTGTCAAGAGATTTCTTACCAAGTACAGCATCCCAGTATTAGAACATCCACCTTACTCACCAGACCCTGCACCATGTGACTTTTATCTGTTCCCTAAGGTAAAATCTGCGTTAAAAGAGATGAGATTTGAGTCCGTAAAAGCTGTAAAAGAGAAAGCGGCAAGAATCCTGAAGGAGTTGACAGAAGATGACTTTCAGCATTGTTTCCAACAATTAAACATTTGCATGGGGCGTTGTAGGGGTAGAGAAAAGGTGTATATTGAAGGTATATTGATCTATAAAATAAAAATAAATTTTTTTACGTCAGTCTCGTTATTTAATAGCCACACCTCGAGGAGTCAAACATTGAAACCTCATATTTATAATATTGATATAGCAACATTCCTGAAACAGTCAGTCGTACAAGCGGCCCATCTCTTCCATTGAAAGCAGCATTGTTTTTATTTTCTGCTCGATAGTAAACCCGATAAAAGTGAGGAGTGTATCGGGTCTAAAAGGAAATTGATAAATTTGTAAAATTTTAATATACACTTGTTATACGAACCAAAAGAAGTTTGGATAACTCTGATCCAAAGAAACGTTTAGTTATTGTCACATTTTTAATATCACACGAAGTTTCTCTTAATAATATGACGTCTTATCGAAAATTTATTACCTCAATCAAACTTGTCTTCTGAAAAATAGGATTTTATCACTAGTATGTAGGTTAAAGAAAACTTTCTTGAAGTTATCCAAAATTCAACGCGGAAGAAATTCCAAAGTTATATTATAAATTTAATACTCTTGAAAGTTTGCGAGAAGTTTCTGGTGGCAAGAAAATTTTATCTGTTTAAAGAAGTTATATTTCTTGCTCGCTTTGGACGTGCTACAATGTTGTTGACATAACTAAATTAATTATTGCAACAATTTAACATTAAATGGGTTGCTAAACGCCGAGTAAATGTTACTTTAATAAAACTAAAAAAAAAATGTAATTTATGGTTCTTATCTATTCTTCACGTATATTTAAAATACAAAGTGAGTCTTTGGGAGTTCTAATTAGACGTTTTAGAAAAACTTCTTCTTCTTCTTCTTTCTTCTAATAAGGCATAATACCTGTTCCTTATGGTAGGTTAGGTTAGGTTTAGGTTAGATTTTATGTGAGTGGGGCGTGGTCGCCCCTCCACCGCGACCCTTAGTAGGTCTATTGTGGCTCACCCCTAGAGGCTACAGTTCACCGTACAATCCAGCCCTTCTTACGAAGTTCATGGTTGTATAGGGTGAGATTTTTTTAAAATCGGTAGGTTCTAGGTTAGTGTAACCAAATATGTTGAACCTTATTCTTCCCAGGCCGGGGCATGAACATAGTATATGTTGAGCAGTTTCGTCTTCCACGCAGCAGAACCGACAGTCCGTTTGTTGGTTCAGATCTATCTTTCTGAGGTGGTATCTCAGACGACAGTGTCCCGTAAGCAGTCCTGTTAGAATACGCAGGTCATTTCTGCTCCATTCTAGGATCTGCTTAGTTGTGTTTCTCGAGGGTTGTAACGGTAAAAACGCCTTCGAGTGGGTTAGCCCTGGTAAGTCGGACCAGTACGTGAGTATTTTCCTCTCCGCCCAGTCCGAAATAATTGTTTTGGCGGCACTTGTGGTGACTCCAAAAACCGGTTCTGGTCCAGTGAACGCAGATTCGGCCCCCTGTTTTGCAAGGGTGTCGGCTTTTTCGTTTCCTTCCACCCCCTGGTGCCCAGGTACCCACAGTAGGGTCACCCTGTTGTTCGCACCAAGGTACTCTAAGGATTAGATGCAATTCCATACAAGTTTAAAATTTATCTTCTTGGAGCTCAGTGCTTTTAAAGCGGCCTGGCTGACTGATATTATATTTATGTTTTTGTTTGCTAGAGGTCTGTTGGTCAACTCTCTTGCACACAATTCGATAGCGAATATTTCAGCCTGAAAGATTGTGGCATACCTGCCAAGACTGGTGGATATTTCAATCTTTGGTTTCCAGCTGAAAACACCGGCCCCAACTCCATCTGGGGTTTTTGAGCCGTCTGTGTACATTACGTATTCAGTCTCTGGGAAGAGGATTTGTCCCCTCATCCATTCGTCTCTCCTCGGAAAGAGGACTTTGAACGACTTTCCTACGTGTATTTTTGTGGATAGCAAGTCAGGAACCATCCCGAGAATTTGGTGGTTTTTTGTTTCACTCAGTATCCCGGAGTGATCTCCGAGTTGCTCTCCATTTATTTGCTTTTCCAAAGACAGGAATCTATAGGAAGCTATCCTGGCCTCCCTCTCTAAGAGAATATCTAGGGGAGGGAGATGTAGGAGGTGTTCCATCGCTGCCGTTGGTGTGCTGGACATAGCTCCAGTTATGGCCAGGCATGCCAGCCGCTGAAGGCCAGCAAGCTTTGCTCTAGCTGTCTGTTGTAACCCTTTGGTCCACCAGACTACTGAACCATACGTGACCATAGATATTATCATTGTTTGATAAATCCAGTAAATCTGTTTGGGGTTCATTACCCAAGATTTGCCACATACTCTTCTGAGATTCCAGAGAGAAAACCTGGCTTTGTTTATTATTTTTTCCAAGTGGGCGTTTCAGGTGAGTCTTTTATCCAGAGCTACACCTTATGGTAACTCGCTTTATGAAGATAAATTATCGCTTCAACGTTTTTTTTTTACTGAAAATAGTAGCACTGCGACTATTAAAAGGGGGAGGGATTATAGAAAGGAGGATGGTTGTGGACCCGCTTTTTGAAAAGTTGCAGGTCATAGTTTTCTGGAAAAACTGATTTTGGAAGCCAGTTCCATTCCGTAGCAGCCTTGTTAAAGAAGGACTCTTATTGGAGATTGGTCCTTGTAGTGTCAATTTTGGAAGTAAATTGATCAGCGTGCTGAGTTCCTCGGCCTAATGTGACCAGTTGTGGTATAAGAGTTTTTACTTCTCTGGAGCCTCTGCCATGGAAGTATCTGTAAAGTAATGTCTGGTCTGCAACTCTTCTTCTATGTTCTAGTGGGTGAAGGGTATCTGTAAAAGTTGAGCTGTTTATCAACCGAATGGTCCTTTTATGAGGGGAATTTAGAGGACTAAGAGAAAGCCTTGGTGCTAAACCCCAAATTTGCGAGCAATACTCCAGTAGAGGTCGGATTTGAGCCTTGTACGTCGTCAACAGTTTATCAGGAGTAATAAATTTTCTAGTTTTACACAAAAAACCTAGCTTTTGGCTTGCTGACTTTGCGATGTTAGCAACATGGTCATGCCAAAACATATTATTAGACATTGTGACTCCCAAAATCGATATGGAGGGATTCAAGCGTAATTCCGGACTTTGTGATGAAATGATTTGAGGAATTTACTTTCTTGAAAAACGTGTTTTCTGTGCGTTGAACTGAACAAGATTGTTGGTTCCCTACTCGACGATTGCTTTAAGATCTTTATTGATGGAATCAACCTGTTTCTGCCTGAATATTATTACGTATTTCGATAAAGCTACTCTTGGAGATTCTCCGAATATATAGTTTTGCTACCTTACACTCATTGTTTTACGGGATATGGCCATTTTTATCAAAAAAAGTGTCCGGTAAGACACCGTTTATTAATAAAATTAATGTAAATTTAAACATTTTTTTTTGCTTTATGTTTTTCTAGTATTGTGTTTTTTACAAACTTGGTCATTTTTTAAATAAAATTATTAGAAGGGGTGATTCAAAACTCATATTTAAAGATTACTCAACTTTCTGAAATAGATCTTATATATAGATATTTTATAACGTTGTAAGACAGAAATTTTACTGCTCTCTAAGTTTCGTTAACAGTTTTTTGTACCTAAATTAAACCGTTATTGACATTCAACTTTTTAATTATGAGTTTGTATTATGTTTATTGTGCCATGGAAAACAAAAATATTGCTATAATTTTAGTTGCATCAACAGAAAGTGGTTTTTGAGCAATTACTTTAAAGGTTTAAATTATTAAATTTTAACTAAATATTTTCATTGTTTTTTTTAAATAACCGCAAACTGACAATTCATAATTTAAAGCTGAATATCTTAATAACGGTATGATTTAGGTATAGAAAGTTGTTAACGAAACATAAAGAGCAGTAAAATTTCTCTCTATCAGCGTTATAAAATACAGGGTGATCCGTTTAAGAAAGTTGAGAAATCTTTAAATATGCGTTTTGAATCACCCTGTACAATAATAATTCTTTTAATAACAAAATGACCAAGTTTAGTAAAAATACACAATACTAGAAAAACAAAATGCAAAAAAAAATGTTTAAATTTACATTAATTATAATGATACAGGGTGACAAATCAGACACTTTTTCGTGATAAAAAGGGTCATATTTCGTAAAACATTCAGTGTATGGTAGCATAACCCTATATTGGGAAAATTCACAATAGTGGCTTTATCAAAATAAGTAATAATATACAAGGTGTTTTATTTAAAATAAGTAGTTGGAGGCTCTAAATATTTTAGATCAATTTGGCGTATCCGAAAATCTTCCACCTCAAATTGTCAGATTTTAATTGTGTCAAGTTTTTTTAAAACGTCTAATTAGAACTACCGAAGAATCACCCTGTATACAGGTTCAAAAAAAAGGTGACCCCGTCTTTAGGACAAGTAGAAAACTGAAAAATAATTGGGGTTTGCTTCGTAAAAATTTTTCGTATTCAAGATAAAGGGCGTTAAAAAAAATGTATACACA